>JAUNZO010000193.1:0-445409 GCA_031894775.1 Chloris gayana
TATTATTCAAGTTCGGGTGGTCCCACTATCGACCCGTATTTTATTGCGCCGAGATAAGTTGTGAAAATCTTGTTTTCCGCACTCGATAGTGTCTAGGAGTCCGAAAATGTGTATAAGAATGACTCGATCGCGAAAGACCGAGGCACAATATTGTTCACGTTCGGGTGGGCCCACTACCGACCCGTATGTTATTGCGTCGAGATAAGTTGTGAAAATCTTGTTTTACGCTCCCGATAGTGCCTACGAGTCCTAAAATGTGTATAACAATGACTCGAGCGCGAAACACCGACGCACAATATTGTACACGTTCGGGTGGGGCCACTATCGACCCGTATTTTATTGCGCCGGGACAAGTTGTGAAAACCGTGTTTTCGGCACCCGGTAATGTCTAGGAGTCCTAAAGTGTGTTCAAGAACGACATGAGCATGAAACACCGACGCACAATTTTATTCATGTTCGGGTGGGCCCTGTACGGACCTGCATTTTATTGCGTCGGGACAAGTTGTGAAAATCGTGTTTTCCGCACCCGATAATATCTAGGAGCCCTAGAATGTGTTCAAGAACGACACGAGCATGAAACACCGATACACCGTTTTATTCATGTTCGGGTGGGCCACTAAAGACCCGTATTTTATTGCGTCGGGACAAGTTGTGAAAACCGTGTTTTCCGCACCTGATAGTGTCTAGGAGTCCTAAAATTTGTTCAAGAAGGACCGGAGCATGAAACACCGACGCATAATATTATTCATATTCGGGTGGGCCTACTATCGACCCGCATTTTATTGCGTCGGGACAAGTTGTGAGAACCTTGTTTTCCACACCTTGTAGTGTCCAGGAGTCCTAAAATGTGTCAAAGAAAGACTCGAGCGCGAAACACCCACGCACAATATTATTCATGTTCGGGTGGGCCCACTATCGACCCGCATTTTATTGCGCCAGGGCATGTTGTGAAGACCGTGTTTTCCGCACCCGGTGGTGTCTAGGAGTCCTAAAGTGTGTTCAAGAACGACACCAACATGAGGCACCGACGCACAATTTTTTTGTGGTTCGGGTGGGCCCAACTACGGACCCGCATTTTATTGCGTCGGGACAAGCTGTGAAAACCATGTTTTCCGCACCCGGTAGTGTCTAGGAGTCTTAAAATGTGTATAAGAATGACTCGAGCGCGAAACACCGACGCACAATATTATTCATGTTCGGGTGGTCCCACTATCGACCCGTATTTTATTGCGTCGCGATAAGTGGTGAAAATTGTGTTTTCCGCACCCGATAGTATTTAGGAGCCCCAAAATGTGTATAAGAATGACTCGAGCGCGAAACACCGATGCACTATATTGTTCATATTCGGGTGGGCCCACTATCGTCCGCAGCTTTATTGCCCCGGACATGTTGTGAAGACCGTGTTTTCCGCACCGGTAGTGTCTCGGAGTCCTTAGATATGTTCAAGAACGACACCAGGATGAAGCACGGACGCACAATTTTATTCTTGTTCGGGTGGGCCCACTACGGACCCGCATTTTATTGCGCCGGACAAGTTGTGAAAACCGCGTTTTCCGCACCCGGTAGTGTCTAGGAGTTCTAAAATGTGGATAAGAATGACTCGAGCGTGAAACACCGGCGCATAATATTATTCAAGTTCGGGTGGTCCCACTATCGACCCGTATTTTATTGCGTCGAGATAAGTTGTGAAAATCGTGTTTTCCCCACCCGATAGTGTTTAGGAGCCCTAAAATGTGTATAAGAATGACTCGAGCGCGAAACACCGATGCATAATATTATTCACGTTCGGGTGGGCCCACTATCGACCCGCATTTTATTGTGCCGGCACAAGTTGTGAAAACCTTGTTTTCCGCCCCGTAGTGTCCAGGAGTCCTAAAATGTGTATAAGAATGACTCGAGCGCGAAACACCCACGCACAATATTGTTCATGCTCGGGTGGGCCCACTATCGACCCGCATTTTATTGCCCCGGGACATGTTGTGAAGATCGTGTTTTCCGCACCGGTAGTGTCCCGGAGTCCTAAAATATGTTCAAGAACGACACCAGCATGAAGCACCGACGTAGAACTTTATTCATGTTCGGGTGGGCCCACTACGGACCCGCATTTTATTGCTCCAGGACAAGTTGTGAAGACCGTGTTTTCCGCACCCGATGAGTGTCTAGGAGTCCTAAAATATGTTCAAGAACGACACCAGGATGAAGCACCGATGCACAATTTTATTCATGTTCGGGCAGGCCCACTACGGACCCGCATTTTATTGCGCCAGGACAAGTTGTGAAAACCGTGTTTTTCGCACCCGGTAGTGTCCAGGAGTCCTAAAATGTGATAACGAGTGACTCGAGCGCGAAACACCGACACACAATATTGTTCACGTTCGGATGGGCCCAATATCGACCCGCATTTTATTGCGCCGGACAAGTTGTGAAAACCTTGTTTTCCGCACCCGGTAGTGTCCAGGAGTCCTAAAATGTGTATAACAATGACTCGAGCGCGAAACACCGACGCACAATATTGTTCACGTTCGGGTGGGCCCACTATCGACCCGCATTTTATTCCGCCGGGACAAGGTTTGAAAACATTGTTTTCCGCACCCGATAGTGCCCAGGAGTCCTAAAATGTGTATAACAATGACTCGAGCGCGAAACACCGACGCACAATATTGTTCAAGTTCGGGTGGGCCCACTATCGACTCGTATTTTATTGCGCGGGACAAGTTGTGAAAACCGTGTTTTCGGCACCCGGTAGTGTCTAGGTGTCCTAAAATGTGTTCAAGAACGACCTGAGCATGAAACACCGACGCACAATTTTATTCATGTTCGGGTGGGCCCAATACAGACCCGCATTTTATTGCGTCGGGACAAGTTGTGAAAACCGTGTTTTCCGCACCCGATAGTGTCTATGAGTCCTAAAATTCGTTCAAGAAGGACCGGAGCATGAAACACCGACGCATAATATTATTCATATTCGGGTGAGCCTACTATTGACCCGCATTTTATTGCGTCGGGACAAGTTGTGAGAACCTTGTTTTCCACGCCCGGTAGTGTCCAGGAGTCCTAAAATGTGTCAAAGAATGACTCGAGCGCGAAACACCGACGCACAATATTGTTCATGTTCGGTGGGCCCACTACGGACCCGCATTTTATTGCGCCGGGGCATGTTGTGAAGACCGTCTTTTCCGCACCCGGTAGTTTCTAGGAGTCCTAAAATGTGGATAAGAATGACTCGAGCACGAAACACCGAGGCACAATATTATTCAAGTTCGGGTGGTCTCACTCATCGACCCGTATTTCATTCCCCGGGACATGTTGTGAAGAGCGTGTTTTCCACACCGGTAGTGTCTCGGAGTCCTAAAATATGTTCAAGAACGACACTAACATGAAGCACCGACGCATAATTTTATTCATGTTCGGGTGGGCCCACTACGGACCCGCATTTTATTGCGCCGGGACAAGTTGTGAAGACCGTGTTTTCCACACCCGGTAGTGTCTAGGAGTCCTAAAATATGTTCAAGAACGACACTAGGATGAGGCACCGACGAACAATTTTATTCATGTTCGGGTGGGCCCACTACGGACCCGCATTTTATTGCGCCGGGACAAGTTGTGAAAACCGCATTTTCCGCACTCGGTAGTGTCTAGGACTCCTAAAATGTGGATAAGAATGACTCGAGCGTGAAACACCGATGCACAATATTATTCAAGTTCGGGTGGTCCCACTACCGACCCGTATTTTATTGCGTCGAGATAAGTTGTGAAAATCGTGTTTTCCGCACCCGATAGTGTTTAGGAGCCCTAAAATATGTATAAGAATGACTAGAGCGCGAAACACCCACGCACAATATTGTTCATGTTCGGGTGGGCTCACTATCGACCCGCATTTTATTGCCCCGGGACATGTTGTGAAGACCGTGTGTTCCACACCGGTAGTGTCTCGGAGTCCTAAAATATGTTGAAGAACGACACCAGCATGAAACACCGACGCATAATTTTATTCATGTTCGGGTGGGCCCACTACGGACCCGCATTTTATTGCGCGAGGACAAGTTGTGAAGACCGTGTTTTCCGCACCCGTAGTGTCTAGGAGTCTTAAAATATGTTCAAGAACGACACTAGGATGAAGCACCGACGCACAATTTGATTCATGTTCGGGCGGGCCCACTACAGGCACGCATTTTATATCGCCGGGACAAGTTGTGAAAACCGTGTTTTCCGCACCCGGTAGTGTCCAGGAGTCCTAAAATGTGTATAACAATGACTCGAGCGCGAAACACCGACGCACAATATTGTTCACGTTCGGGTGGGCCCACTACTAACACGCATTGTATTGCGTCGGGACAAGTTGTGAAAACCTTGTTTTGCGCACCCGGTAGTGTCCAGGAGTCCTAAAATGTGTATAACAATGACTCGAGCGCGAAACACCGACGCACAATATTGTTCACGTTCGGGTGGGCCCACTCATCGACCCGCATTTCATTGCTCCGGGACAAGGTTTGAAAACCTTGTTTTCCGCACCCGGTAGTTTCCAGGAGTCCTAAAATGTGTACAACAATGACTCGACCGCGAAACACCGACACACAATATTGTTCAAGTTCGGGTGGGCCCACTATCGACCCGTAATTTATTGCGCCGGGACAATTTGTGAAAACCTTGTTTTCCGCACCCGGTAGTGTCCAGGAGTCCTAAAATGTGTATAACAATGACTCGAGCGCGAAACACCGACGCACAATATTGTTCACGTTCGGGTGGGCCCACTATCGACCCGCATTTTATTGCGTCGGGACAAGGTTTGAAAACCTTGTTTTCCGCACCCGATAGTGTCCAGGAGTCCTAAAATGTGTATAACAATGACTCAAGCGCGAAACACCGACGCACAATATTGTTCAAGTTCGGGTGGGCCCAAGATCGACTCTGTATTTTATTGCGCCGGGCCAAGTTGTGAAAACCGTGTTTTCGACACCCGTAGTGTCTAGGAGTCCTAAAATGTGTTCAAGAATGACATAACATGAAACACCGATGCACAATTTTATTCATGTTCGGGTGGGCCCAAGCATGCACCTGCATTTTATTGCGTCGGGACAAGTTGTGAAAATCGTGTTTTCCACACCCGATAATATCTAGGAGTCCTAGAATGTGTTAAAGAATGACACGAGCATGAAACATCGATACACCGTATTATTCATTTTCGGGTGGGCCACTAAAGACCCGCATTTTATTGCGTCGGGACAAGTTGTGAGAACCTTGTTTTCCATGCCTGGTAGTGTACAGGAGTCCTAAAATGTGTCAAAGAATGACTCGAGCGCGAAACACCCACGCACAATATTGTTCATGTTCGGGTGGGCCCACTACCGACCCGCATTGTATTGCGCCGGGGCATGTTGTGAAGACCGCCTTTTCCGCACCCGGTAGTGTCTAGGAGTCCTAAAATATGGATAAGATTGACTCGAGCACGAAACACCGACGCACAATATTATTCAAGTTCGGGTGGTCTCACTATCGACCCGTATTTTATTGCCCCGGGACATGTTGTGAAGACCGTGTTTTCCACACCGGTAGTGTCTCGGAGTCCTAAAATATGTTCAAGAACACCACTAACATGAAGCACCGACGCATAATTTTATTCATGTTCGGGTGGGCCCACTACGAGACCCGCATTTTATTGCGCCGGGACTAGTTGTAAAGACCGTGTTTTCCGCACCCGTAGTGTGGAGGAGTCCTAAAATATGTTCAAGAACGACACCAGGATGAAGCACCGACGCACAATTTTATTCATATTCGGGTGGGCCCACTACGGACCCGCATTTGACAAGTTGTGAAAACCGCGTTTTCCGCACTCTGTAGTGTCTAGGACTCCTAAAATGTGGATAAGAATGACTCGAGCGTGAAACACCGATGCACAATATTATTCAAGTTCGGGTGGTCCCACTATCGACCCGTATTTTATTGCATCGAGATAAGTTGTGAAAATCGTGTTTTCCGCACCCGATAGTGTTTAGGAGCCCTAAAATGTGTATAAGAATGACTCGAGCGTGAAACACCGACGCACAATTTTATTCATGTTCGGGTGGGCCCACTACTCGAGCCGCATTTTATTGCGTCGGGACAAGTTGTGAAAACCGCGTTTTCCGCACCCGTAGTGTCTAGGAGTCCTAAAATGCGGATAAGAATGACTCGAGCGTGAAACACCGACGCACAATATTATTCAAGTTCGGGTGGTCCCACTATCGACCCGTATTTTATTGCGTCGAGATAAGTTGTGAAAATCGTGTTTTCCGCACCCGATAGTGCCTAGGAGTCCTAAAATGTGTATAAGAATGACCCGAGCGCGAAACACCGACGCACAATATTATTCACGTTTGGGTGGGCCCGCTATCGACCCGCATTATATTGCGCCGGGACAAGTTGTGAAAACGTTGTTTTCTACACCCGGTAGTGTCCAGGAGTCCTAAAATGTGTATAAGAATGACTCGAGCGCGAAACACCGACGCACAATATTATTCTTGTTCGGGTGATCCAACTATCGACCCGTATTTCATTGTGCCGGAATAAGTTGTAAAAATCGTGTTTTCCGCACCCGGTCGTGTCTAGGAGTCCAAAATTGTGTATAAGAATGACTCGAGCACGAAACACCGACGCACAATATTATTCACGTTCGGGTGGGCCCACTCATCGACCCGCATTTCATTGTGCCGGGACATGTTATGAAGACCGTGTTTTTCGCACCCGGTAGTGTCTAGGAGTCCTAAAATATGTTCAAGAACGACACCAGCATGAACCACCGACGCACAATTTTATTCATGTTCGGGTGGGCCCACTACGGACCCGCATTTATTGCGTCGAGACAAGTTGTGAAAACCGTGTTTTCTGCACCCGTAGCGTCTAGGAGTCCTAAAATGTGTATAAGAATGACTCGAGAGCGAAACACCGACGCACAATATTATTCATGTTCGGGTGGGCCCACTATCGACCCGCATTTTATTGCGTCGGGACCTGTTGTGAAGACCGTGTTTTCTGCACCGGTAGTGTCTCGGAGTCCTAAAATATGTTCAAGAACGACACCAGCATGACGCACCGACGCACAATTTTATTCATATTCGGGTGAGCCCACTACGGACCCGCATTTTATTACGCCGGTACAAGTTGTGAAAACCGTGTTTTCCGCACCCGGTAGTGTCTAGGAGTCCTAAAATGTGTATAAAAATGACTCGAGCACGAAACACCAACGCACAATATTACTCAAGTTCGGGTGGTCCCACTATCGACCCGTATTTTATTACGCCGAGATAAGTTGTGAAAATCGTGTTTTCCGCACTCGATAGTGTCTAGGAGTCCTAAAATGTGTTAAGAATGACTCGAGCGCGAAACACCCACGCACATTATTATTCACGTTCGGGTGGGCCCACTATCGACCCGCATTTTATTGTGCCGGGACAAGTTGTGAAAACCACGTTTTCCGCACCCGATAGTGTCTAGGAGTCCTAAAATATGTATAAGAATGACTCGAGCGCGAAACACCGACGCACAATATTATTCAAGTTCGGGTGGTCCCACCACCGACCCGTATTTTATTGCGTCGGGATAAGTGGTGAAAATCGTGTTTTTCGCACCCGATAGTGTTTAGGAGCCCTAAAATGTGTATAAGAATGACTCGAACGCGAAACACCGATGCACAATGTTATTCACGTTCGGGTGGGCCCACTCATCGACCCGCATTTTATTGTGTCGGGACAAGTTGTGAAATCCTTGTTTTCCGCCCCCGTAGTGTCCAGGAGTCCTAAAATGTGTATAAGAATGACTCGAGCGCGAAACACACACGCACAATATTATTCATGTTCGGGTGGGCCCACTATCGACCCGCATTTTATTGCGTCGGGACATGTTGTGAAGACCGTGTTTTCTGCGCCGGTAGTGTCTCGGAGTCCAAAAATATGTTCAGGAACGACACGAGCATGAAGCGCCGACGTGCAATTTTATTCATGTTTGGGTGGGCCCACTACGGACCCGCATTTTATTGCCGCGGGACAAGTTGTGAAAATCGTGTTTTCCGCACCCGATATTGTCTAGGAGTCCTATAACGTGTATAAGAATGACTCGAGTGCGAAACCCCGATGCACAATACTATTCAAGTTCGGGTGGTCCCACTACGGACCAGTATTTTATTGCGCCGAGATAAGTTGTGAAAATCGTGTTTTCCGCACTCGATAGTGTCTAGGAGTCCTAAAATGTGTATAAGAATGACTCGAGCGCGAAACACCGACGCACAATATTATTCACGTTCGGCTGGGCCCACTACGGACACGCATTTTATTACGTCGGGACAAGCTGTGAAAACCACGTTTTCCACACCCGGTAGTGTCTAGGAGTGCTAAAATGTGTATAAGAATGACTCGCGCGTGAAACACCGACGCACAATATTATTCACGTTCGGGTGGGCCCACTATCGACGCGCATTTTATTGCGCCGGACATGTTGTGAAGACCGTGCTTTCCGCACACGGTAGTGTCTAGGAGTCCTAAAATATGTTTAAGAACGACACCAGGATGAAGGACCGACGCATAATTTTATTCATGTTCGGGTGGGTCCACTACAGACCCGCAATTTATCGTGTCGGGACAAGTTGTGAAAACCGTGTTTTCCGCACCCGGTAGCGTCTAGGAGTCCTAAAATGTGTATAAGAATGACTCGAGAGCGAAACACCGATGCACAATATTATTCAAGTTCGGGTGGTCCCACTATCGACCCGTATTTTATTGCGCCGAGATAAGTTGTGAAAATCTTGTTTTCCGCACCCGATAGTGTCTAGGAGTCCGAAAATGTGTATAAGAATGACTCGAGCGCGAAACACCCACGCACAATATTGTTCATGTTCGGGTGGGCCCACTACCGACCCGCATTTTATTGCGTCCGGACCTGTTGTGAAGACAGTGTTTTCTGCACCAGTAGGAGTCCTAGAATGTGTTCAAGAATGACACGAGCATGAAACACCGATACACCGTTTTATTCATGTTCGGGTGGGCCACTAAAGACCCGCAGTTTATTGCGTCGGGGCAAGTTGTGAAAATCGTGTTTTCCGCACCCGATAGTGTCTAGGAGTCCTAAAATTTGTTCAAGAAGGACCGGAGCCCGAAACACCGACGCATAATATTATTCATATTCGGGTGGGCCTACTACCGCCCCGCATTTTATTGCGTCAGGACAAGTTGTGAGAACCTTGTTTTCCACACCTGGTAGTGTCCAGGAGTCCCAAAATGTGTCAAAGAATGGCTCGAGCGCGAAACACCCACGCACAATATTGTTCATGTTCGGGTGGGCCCACTATCGACCCGTATTTTATTGCGCTAGGGCAGTTGTGAAGACCGTGTTTTCCGTACCCGATAGTGTCTAGGAGTCCTAAAATTTGTTCAAGAACGACACCAGCATGAGGCACCGACGCACAATTTTTTTGTTGTTCGGGTGGGCCCACTACGAGACCCGCATTTTATTGCGACGGGACAAGCCGTGAAAATCACGTTTTCCACACTCGGTAGTGTCTAGGAGTCCTAAAATGTGTATAAGAATGACTCGAGCGCGAAACACCGACGCACATTATTATTCATGTTCGGGTGGTCCCACTATCGACCCGTATTTTATTGCGTCAGGATAAGTGGTGAAAATCGTGTTTTCCGCACCCGATAGTGTTTAGGAGCCCTAAAATGTGTAAAAGAATGACTCGAATGCGAAACACCAATGCACAATATTATTCACGTTCGGGTAGGCCCACTCGCTGACCCGCATTTTATTGTGCCGGGACAAGTTGTGGAAACCTTGTTTTCCGCCCCGGTAGTGTCCAGGAGTCCTAAAATGTGTATAAGAATGACTCGAGCGCGAAACACCCAAGCACAATATTGTTCATGTTCGGGTGGGCCCACTATCGACCCGCATTTTATTGCGTCGGGACATGTTGTGAAGACCGTGTTTTCTGCACCGGTAGTGTCTCGGAGTCCCAAAATATGTTCAAGAACGACACCAGCATGACGCACCGACGCACAATTTTATTCATGTTCGGGTGAGCCCACTACGGACCCGCATTTTATTACGCCGGTGCAAGTTGTGAAAACCGTGTTTTCCGCACCCGGTAGTGTCTAGGAGTCCTAAAATGTGTATAAAAATGACTCGAGCGCGAAACACCAACGCACAATATTACTCAAGTTCGGGTGGTCCCACTATCGACCCGTATTTTATTGCGCCGAGATAAGTTGTGAAAATCGTGTTTTCCGCACTCGATAGTGTCTAGGAGTCCTAAAATGTGTGTAAGAATGACTCGAGCGCGAAACACCCACGCACTTTATTATTCACGTTCGGGTGGGCCCACTATCGACCCGCATTTTATTGTGCCGGGACAAGTTGTGAACACCTTGTTTTCCGCCCCGGTAGTGTCCAGGAGTCCTAAAATGTGTATAAGAATGACTCGAGCGCGAAACATCCACGCAGAATATTGTTCATGTTCGGGTGGGCCCAAGATCTGACCAGCATTTTATTGCGTCGGGACCTGTTGTGAAGACCGTGTTTTCTGCACCGGTAGTGTCTCGGAGTCCTAAAATATGTTTAAGAATGACACCAGCATGAAGCACCGACGCACAATTTTATTCATGTTCGGGTGGGCCCACTACAGACCCGCATTTTATTGCGCCCGGACAACTTGTGAAAACCGTGTTTTCCGCACCCGGTAGTGTCTAGGAGTCATTAAATGTGTATAAGAATGACTCGAGCGCGAAACACCGACGCACAATATTATTCAAGTTCGGGTGGTCCCACTATCGACCCATATTTTATTGCGCCGAGATAAGTTGTGAAAATCGTGTTTTCCGCACTCGATAGTGTCTAGGAGTCCTAAAATGTGTGTTAGAATGACTCGAGCGCGAAACACCGACGCACAACATTATTCACGTTCGGGTGGGCCCACCACCGACCTGCATTTTATTGCGTCGGGACAAGCTGTGAAAACCACGTTTTCCGCACCCGATAGTGTCTAGGAGTCCTAAAATATGTATAAGAACGACTCGAGCGCGAAACACCGACGCACAATATTATTGATGTTGGGGTGGTCCCACTATCGACCCCTATTTTATTGCGTCGCGATAAGTGGTGAAAATCGTGTTTTCCGCACCCGATAGTTTTTAGGAGCCCTAAAATGTGTATAAGAATGACTCGAACGCGAAACACCGATGCACAACATTATTCACGTTCGGGTGGGCCCACTATCGACCCGCATTTTATTGCGTCGGGACAAGTCTGTGAAAACCACGTTTTCCGCACTCTGATAGTGTCTAGGAGTCCTAAATTGTGTATAAGAATGACTCGCGCGTGAAACACCGACGCACAATATTATTCACGTTCGGGTGGGCCTACTATCGACCCGCATTTTATTGCGCCGGGACAAGTGGTGAAAACGTTGTTTTCTGCACCCGTAGTGTCCGGGAGTCCTAAAATGTGTATAAGAATGACTCGAGCGCGAAACACCGACGCACAATATTATTCTTGTTCGGGTGATCCAACTATCGACCCGTATTTTATTGTGTCGGAATAAGTTGTAAAAATCGTGTTTTTCGCACCCGGTAGTGTCTACGAGTCCAAAATTGTGTATAAGAATGACTCGAGCGCGAAACACCAACGCACAATATAACTCAAGTTCGGGTGGTCCCACTATCGACCCGTATTTTATTGCGCCTAGATAAGTTGTGAAAATTGTGTTTTCCGCACTCGATAGTGTCTAGGAGTCCTAAAATGTGTGTAAGAATGACTCGAGCGCGAAACACCCACGCACAATATTATTCACGTTCGGGTGGGCCCACTACGGACCCGCATTTTATTGTGCCGGGACAAGTTGTGAAAACCACGTTTTCCGCACCCGATAGTGTCTAGGAGTCCTAAAATATGTATAAGAACGACTCGAGCACGAAACACCGACGCACAATATTATTCATGTTCGGATGGTCCCACCACCGACCCGTATTTTATTGCGTCGGGATAAGTGGTGAAAATCGTGTTTTCCGCACCCGATAGTGTTTAGGAGCCCTAAAATGTGTATAAGAATGACTCGAAGGCGAAACACCGATCCACAATGTTATTCACGTTCGGGTGGGCCCACTATCGACCCGCATTTTATTGTGTCGGGACAAGTTGTGAAATCCTTGTTTTCCGCCCCGGTAGTGTCCAGGAGTCCTAAAATGTGTATAAGAATGACTCGAGCGTGAAACACCCACGCACAATATTATTCATGTTCGGGTGGGCCCACTATCGACCCGCATTTTATTGCGTCGGGACATGTTGTGAAGACCGTGTTTTCCGCACCCGGTAGTGTCTAGGAGTCCTAAAATATGGATAAGATTGACTCGAGCACGAAACACCGACGCACAATATTATTCAAGTTCGGGTGGTCTCACTATCGACCCGTATTTTATTGCCCCGGGACATGTTGTGAAGACCGTGTTTTCCACACCGGTAGTGTCTCGGAGTCCTAAAATATGTTCAAGAACACCACTAACATGAAGCACCGACGCATAATTTTATTCATGTTCGGGTGGGCCCACTACGAGACCCGCATTTTGTTGCGCCGGGACTAGTTGTAAAGACCGTGTTTTCCGCACCCGGTAGTGTGGAGGAGTCCTAAAATATGTTCAAGAAAGACACCAGGATGAAGCACCGACGCACAATTTTATTCATATTCGGGTGGGCCCACTACGGACCCGCATTTGACAAGTTGTGAAAACCGCGTTTCCGCACTCGGTAGTGTCTAGGACTCCTAAAATGTGGATAAGAATGACTCGAGCGTGAAACACCGATGCACAATATTATTCAAGTTCGGGTGGTCCCACTATCGACCCGTATTTTATTGCATCGAGATAAGTTGTGAAAATCGTGTTTTCCGCACCCGATAGTGTTTAGGAGCCCTAAAATGTGTATAAGAATGACTCGAGCGTGAAACACCGACGCACAATTTTATTCATGTTCGGGTGGGCCCACTCATCGAGCCGCATTTTATTGCGTCGGGACAAGTTGTGAAAACCGCGTTTTCCGCACCCGGTAGTGTCTAGGAGTCCTAAAATGCGGATAAGAATGACTCGAGCGTGAAACACCGACGCACAATATTATTCAAGTTCGGGTGGTCCCACTATCGACCCGTATTTTATTGCGTTGAGATAAGTTGTGAAAATCGTGTTTTCCGCACCCGATAGTGCCTAGGAGTCCTAAAATGTGTATAAGAATGACCCGAGCGCGAAACACCGACGCACAATATTATTCACGTTCGGGTGGGCCCGCTATCGACCCGCATTTTATTGCGCCGGGACAAGTTGTGAAAACGTTGTTTTCTACACCCGGTAGAGTCCAGGAGTCCTAAAATGTGTATAAGAATGACTCGAGCGCGAAACACCGACGCACAATATTATTCTTGTTCGGGTGATCCAACTATCGACCCGTATTTCATTGTGCTGGAATAAGTTGTAAAAATCGTGTTTTCCGCACCCGGTCGTGTCTAGGAGTCCAAAATTGTGTATAAGAATGACTCGAGCGCGAAACACCGACGCACAATATTATTCACGTTCGGGTGGGCCCACTACCGACCCGCATTTCATTGTGTCGGGACATGTTATGAAGACCGTGTTTTTCGCACCCGGTAGTGTCTAGGAGTCCTAAAATATGTTCAAGAACGACACCAGCATGGACCACCGACGCACAATTTTATTCATGTTCGGGTGGGCCCACTACGGACCCGCATTTATTGCGTCGAGACAAGCTGTGAAAACCGTGTTTTCTGCACCCGTAGCGTCTAGGAGTCCTAAAATGTGTATAAGAATGACTCGAGAGCGAAACACCGACGCACAATATTATTCATGTTCGGGTGGGCCCACTATCGACCCGCATTTTATTGCGTCGGGACCTGTTGTGAAGACCGTGTTTTCTGCACCGGTAGTGTCTCGGAGTCCTAAAATATGTTCAAGAACGACACCAGCATGACGCACCGACGCACAATTTTATTCATGTTCGGGTGAGCCCACTACGGACCCGCATTTTATTACGCCGGTACAAGTTGTGAAAACCGTGTTTTCCGCACCCGGTAGTATCTAGGAGTCCTAAAATGTGTATAAAAATGACTCGAGCACGAAACGCCAACGCACAATATTACTCAAGTTCGGGTGGTCCCACTATCGACCCGTATTTTATTGCGCCGAGATAAGTTGTGAAAATCGTGTTTTCCGCACTCGATTGTGTCTAGGAGTCCTAAAATGTGTTAAGAATGACTCGAGCGCGAAACACCCACGCACATTATTATTCACGTTCGGGTGGGCCCACTATTGACCCGCATTTTATTGTGCCGGGACAAGTTGTGAAAACCACGTTTTCCGCACCCGATAGTGTCTAGGAGTCCTAAAATATGTATAAGAATGACTCGAGCGCGAAACACCGACGCACAATATTATTCATGTTCGGGTGGTCCCACCACCGACCCGTATTTTATTGCGTCGGGATAAGTGGTGAAAATCGTGTTTTTCGCACCCGATAGTGTTTAGGAGCCCTAAAATGTGTATAAGAATGACTCGAACGCGAAACACCGATGCACAATGGTATTCACGTTCGGGTGGGCCCACTATCGACCCGCATTTTATTGTGTCGGGACAAGTTGTGAAATCCTTGTTTTCCGCCCCGGTAGTGTCCAGGAGTCCTAAAATGTGTATAAGAATGACTCGAGCGCGAAACACCCACGCACAATGTTATTCATGTTCGGGTGGGCCCACTATCGACCCGCATTTTATTGCGTCGGGACATGTTGTGAAGATCGTGTTTTCTGCACCGGTAGTGTCTCGGAGTCCAAAAATATGTTCAGGAACGACACGAGCATGAAGCGCCGACGTGCAATTTTATTCATGTTTGGGTGGGCCCACTACGGACCCGCATTTTATTGCCGCGGGACAAGTTGTGAAAATCGTGTTTTCCGCACCCGATAGTGTCTAGGAGTCCTATAACGTGTATAAGAATGACTCGAGTGCGAAACCCCGATGCACAATACTATTCAAGTTCGGGTGGTCTCACAACGGACCAAGTATTTTATTGCGCCGAGACAAGTTGTGAAAATCGTGTTTTCCGCACTCGATAGTGTCTAGGAGTCCTAAAATGTGTATAAGAATGACTCGAGCGCGAAACACCGATGCACAATATTATTCACGTTCGGCTGGGCCCACTACGGACACGCATTTTATTACGTCGGGACAAGCTGTGAAAACCACGTTTTCCACACCCGGTAGTGTCTAGGAGTGCTAAAATGTGTATAAGAATGACTCGCGCGTGAAACACCGACGCACAATATTATTCACGTTCGGGTGGGCCCACTCATCGACGCGCATTTTATTGCGCCGGGACATGTTGTGAAGACCGTGCTTTCCGCACACGGTAGTGTCTAGGAGTCCTAAAATATGTTTAAGAACGACACCAGGATGAAGCACCGACGCATAATTTTATTCATGTTCGGGTGGGTCCACTACGGACCCGCAATTTATCGTGCCGGGACAAGTTGTGAAAACCGTGTTTTCCGCACCCGGTAGCGTCTAGGAGTCCTAAAATGTGTATAAGAATGACTCGAGAGCGAAACACCCACGCAGAATATTGTTCATGTTCGGGTGGGCCCACTATCGACCCGCATTTTATTGCGTCGGGACATGTTGTGAAGACCGTGTTTTCTGCACCGGTAGTGTCTCGGAGTCCTAAAATATGTTTAAGAATGACACCAGCATGAAGCACCGACGCACAATTTTATTCATGTTCGGGTGGGCCCACTACGAGACCCGCATTTTATTGCGCCGGGACAACTTGTGAAAACCGTGTTTTCCGCACCCGGTAGTGTCTAGGAGTCCTTAAATGTGTATAAGAATGACTCGAGCGCGAAACACCGACGCACAATATTATTCAAGTTCGGGTGGTCCCACTATCGACCCGTATTTTATTGCGCTCGAGATAAGTTGTGAAAATCGTGTTTTCCGCACTCGATAGTGTCTAGGAGTCCTAAAATGTGTGTTAGAATGACTCGAGCGCGAAACACCGACGCACAACATTATTCACATTCGGGTGGGCCCACTATCGACCCGCATTTTATTGCGTCGGGACAAGCTGTGAAAACCACGTTTTTCGCACCCGATAGTGTCTAGGAGTCCTAAAATATGTATAAGAACGACTCGAGCGCGAAACACCGACGAACAATATTATTGATGTTGGGGTGGTCCCACTACCGACCCCTATTTTATTGCGTCGTGATTAGTGGTGAAAATCGTGTTTTCCGCACCCGATAGTGTTTAGGAGCCCTAAAATGTGTATAAGAATGACTCGAACGCGAAACACCGATGCACAACATTATTCACGTTCGGGTGGGCCCACTATCGACCCGCATTTTATTGCGTCGGGACAAGCTGTGAAAACCACGTTTTCTGCACCTGATAGTGTCGAGGAGTCCTAAAATGTGTATAAGAAGGACTCGCGCGTGAAACACCGACGCACAATATTATTCACGTTCGGGTGGGCCTACTATCGACCCGCATTTTATTGCGCGGGACAAGTGGTGAAAACGTTGTTTTCTGCACCCGGTAGTGTCCAGGAGTCCTAAAATGTGTATAAGAATGACTCGAGCGCGAAACACCGACGCACAATATTATTCTTGTTCGGGTGATCCAACTACTCGACCCGTATTTTATTGTGCCGGAATAAGTTGTAAAAATCGTGTTTTCCGCACCCGGTAGTGTCTAAGAGTCCAAAATTGTGTATAAGAATGACTCGAGCGCGAAATACCGACGCACAATATTATTCACGTTCGAGTGGGCCCACTACGGACCCGCATTTCATTGCGCCGGGACATGTTATGAAGACCGTGTTTTTCGCACCCGGTAGTGTCTAGGAGTCCTAAAATATGTTCAAGAACGACACCAGCATGAAGCACCGACGGACAATTTGATTCATGTTCGGGTGGGCCCACTACGGACCCGCATTTATTGCGTCGAGACAAGATGTGAAAACCGCGTTTTCCGCACCCGGTAGTGTCTAGGAGTCCTAAAATGTGTATAAGAATGACTGGAGTGCGAAACACCAACGCACAATATTATTCAAGTTCGGGTGGTCCCACTATCGACCCGTATTTTATTGCGCCGAGATCAGTTGTGAAAATCTTGTTTTCCGGACCCGATAGTGTTTAGGCGTTCTAAAATGTGTATAAGAATGACTCGAGTGCGAAACACTAACGCACAATATTATTCACGTTCGGGTGGGCCCACTATCGGCCCGCATTTTATTGTGCTGGGACAAGTTGTGAAAACCGTGTTTTCCGCACCGGGTAGTGTCCGGGGTCCTAAAATGTGTATAAGGATGACTCCAGCGCGAAACACCGACGCACAATATTATTCTTGTTCGGGTGGTCGCACAACTAACCCGTATTTTATTGTGCCGGGATAAGCTGTGAAAATCGTGGTTTCCGCACCCGATAGTGTCTAGGAGTCCTAAAATGTGTAAAAGAATCACTCAAGCGTGAAATACCGACGCACAATATTGTTAAAGTTCCGGTGGTCCCACTATCGACCCGCATTTTATTGCGTCGGGACAAGTTATGAAAACCGTGTTTTCGGCACCCGGTAGTGTCTACGAGTCCTAACATGTGTTCAAGAATGACATGAGCATGAAACACGGACGCACAATTTTATTCATGTTCGGGTGGGCTCACTACGAGTCCTGCATTTTATTGCGTCGGGACAAGTTGTGAGAATCGTGTTTTCCGCACCCAGTAATATCTAGGAGTCCTAGAATGTGTTCAAGAATGACACGAGCATGAAACACCGATACACCGTTTTATTCATGTTCGGGTGGGCCACTAAAGACCCGCATTTTATTGCGTCGGGGCAAGTTGTGAAAATCGTGTTTTCCGCACCCGATAGTGTCTAGGAGTCCTAAAATTTGTTCAAGAAGGACCGGAGCATGAAACACCGACGCATAATATTATTCATATTCGGGTGGGCCTACTACGCCCGCATTTTATTGCGTCGGGACAAGTTGTGAGAACCTTGTTTTCCACACCTGGTAGTGTCCAGGAGTCCCAAAATGTGTCAAAGAATGACTCGAGCGCGAAACACCCACGCACAATATTGTTCATGTTCGGGTGGGCCCACAACCGACCCGTATTTTATTGCGCTAGGGCACTTGTGAAGACCGTGTTTTCCGTACCCGGTAGTGTCAAGGAGTCCTAAAATGTGTTCAAGAACGACACCAGCATGAGGCACCGACGCACAATTTCTTTTTTGTTCGGGTGGGCCCACTACGGACCCGCATTTTATTGCGCCGGGACAAGCTGTGAAAACTACGTTTTCCGCAGCCGGTAGTGTCTAGGAGTCCTAAAATGTGTATAAGAATAACTCGAGCGCGAAACACCGACGCACATTATTATTCATGTTCGGATGGTCCCACTACTGACCCGTATTTTGTTGCGTCGGGATAAGCTGGTGAGAATCGTGTTTTCCGCACCCGATAGTGTTTAGGAGCCCTAAAATGTGTATAAGAATGACTCGAATGCGAAACACCGATGCACAATACTATTCATGTTCGGGTGGGCCCACTATCGACCCGTATTTTATTGCGCTAGGGCATGTTGTGAAGACCGTGTTTTCCGCACCCGGTAGTGTCTAGGAGTCCTAAAATGTGTTCAAGAACGACACCAGCATGAGGCACCGACGCACAATTTTTTTGTTGTTCGGGTGGGCCCACTACGGACCCGCATTTTATTGCGCCGGGACAAGCTGTGAAAATCACGTTTTCCGCACTCGGTAGTGTCTATGAGTCCTAAAATGTGTATAAGAATGACTCGAGCGCGAAACACCGACGCACATTATTATTCATGTTCGGGTGGGCCCACTACTAACCCGCATTGTATTGCGTCGGGATAAGTTGTGAAAACCTTGTTTTGCGCACTCGATAGTGTCCAGGAGTCCTAAAATGTGTATAACAATGACTCGAGCGCGAAACACCGACGCACAATATTGTTCACGTTCGGGTGGGCCCACTATCGACCCGCATTTCATTGCTCCGGGACAAGGTTTGAAAACCTTGTTTTCCGCACCCGGTAGTTTCCAGGAGTCCTAAAATGTGTATAAGAATGACTCGCTCGTGAAACACCGATGCACAATATTGTTCAAGTTCGGGTGGGCCCACTATCGAACCGCATTTTATTGCGCCGGGACAATTTGTGAAAACCTTGTTTTCCGCACCCGTAGTGTCCAGGAGTCCTAAAATATATTTAAGAACGACACCGGGATGAAGCACCGACGCACAATTTTATTCATGTTCGGGTGGGTCCACTACGGACCCGCATTTCTATCGCGCGGGACAAGTTGTGAAAACCGTGTTTTCCGCACCCGTAGTGTCTAGGAGTCCTAAAATGTGTATAAGAATGACTCGAGAGCGAAACACCGACGCACAATATTATTCAAGATCGTGTTTTCCACACCCGGTAGTGTGTTGGAGTCCAAATTTGTTCAAAAAGGACTCGGAGCATAAAACACCGACGCACAATATTATTCGTGTTTGGGTGGTCCCACTCATCGACCCGCGTTTTATTCTGCCGAGACAAGTTGTGAAAACCGTGTCTTCCGCACCCCGATAGTGTCTAGGAGTCCTAAAATGTGTATAAGAATGACTCGTGCGCAAAACTCCGACGAATAATATTATTTACGTTCAAACGGGCCCACTATCGACCCTCGTTTTATTGCACCGGGACAAGTTGTGAAAATCGTGTTTTCCACACCCGGTAGAGTGTAGGAGTCCAAAAATTTGTTCAAAAAGGACTCGGAGCATGAAACACCGACGAATTCATGTTCGGGTGGTCCCACTCATCGACCCGCGTTTTATTGTGCCGAGACAAGTTGTGAAAACTGTGTTTTCCGCACCCGATAGTGTCTACGAGTCCTAAAATGTGTATAAGAATGACACAAGTGCGAAACTCCGACACACAATATTATTCACGTTCGGGTAGGCCCACTACCGACCTGCATTTTATTGCGTCGAGACAAGTTGTGAAAACCTTGTTTACCACACCCGTAGCGTCCGGGAGTCCTAAAATGTGTATAAGAATGACTCGAGCTCGAAACACCCACGCACAATATTGTTCATGTTCGGGTGGGCCCACTATCGACCCGCATTTTATTGCGCCGGCACATGTTGTGAAGACCGTGTTTTTCGCACCCGTTAGTGTCTTGGAGACCTAAAATATGTTCAAGAACGACACCAGCATGAAGCACCGACACACAATTTTATTCATGTTCGGGTGGGCCCACTACGAGATCCGCATTTTATTGCGCCGAGACAAGTTGTGAAAATCGTATTTTCCGCACCCGGTAGTGTATATGACTCCTAACCTCGTGTATAAGAACGACTAGAGCACGAAACACGGAAGCAAAATATTATTCATGTTCGGGTGGTCCCACTATCGACCCGTATTTTATTGCACCGGATATGTTGTGAAAACCGTGTTTTCCGCACCTGATAGTGTCTAGGAGTCCTAAAATGTGTATAAGAATGACTCGAGCGCGAAACACCGAGGCACAATATTATTCACGTTCGGGTGGGCCCATTGCGGACCTGCATTTTATTGCGTCGGGACAAGTTGTGAAGACCATGTTTTTCGCACCCGAGTAATATCTAGGAGTCCAAAAATGTGTTCAAGAAGGACAGGGAGCATGAAAGACCGACGCACCATTTTATTCATATTCGGGTGGGCCCACTACTAACCCGCATTTTATTGTGCCGAGACAACTTGTGAAAACCGTGTTTTCCGCACCCGTAGTGTCCAGGAGTCCTAAAATGTGTATAAGAATGACTCGAGCGCGAAACACCGACGCATAATATTATTCTTGTTCGGGTGGTCCCACTACCGACCCGTATTTTATTGTGCCGGGATAAGTTGTGAAAATCGTGTTTTCCGCATCCGGTAATGTCTAGGAGTCCTAAAATGTGTATAAGAATGACTCAAGCGTGAAACACCGACGCACAATATTATTCACGTTCGGGTGGGCCCACTATCGACCCGCATTTTATTGCGCCGGGACATGTTGTGAAGACCGTGTTTTTCGCACCCGGTAGTGTCTAAGAGTCCTAAAACATGTTCAAGAACGACACCAGCATGAAGCACCGAGCAAAATTTTATTCATGTTCGGATGGGCCCACTATAGGCCCGCATTTATTGCGCCGGGACAAGTTGTTAAAACTTTGTTTTCAGCACCCGGTAGAGTTCAGGGGTCCTAAAATGTGTATAAGATTGACTCGAGCGTGAAACACCGACGTACAATATTATTCATGTTCGGTGGGCCGATAACTAAGCCGCATTTTATTGCGCCGGGACAAGTTGTGAAAACCGTGTTTTCGGCACCCGGTAGTGTCTAGGAGTCCTAAAATGTGTTCAAGAATGACACGAGCATGAAACACCGACGCACGATTTTATTCATATTCGGCTGGGCCCACTACGGACCAGCATTTTATTGCGTCGGGATAAGTTGCGAAAATCATGTTTTCCGCACCCGATAATATCTAGGAGTCCTAGAATGTGTTCAAGAACGACTCGAGCGCGTAACACCGACGCACAATAATATTCACGTTCGGGTGGGCCCACTATCGACCCGCATTTTATTGCATCGGGACAAGTTATGAAAACCTTGTTTTCCACACCCGGTAGTGTCCAGGAGTCCTAAAATATGTTTAAGAACGACACCAGCATGAAGCACCGACGCACAATTTTATTCACGTTCGGGTGTTCCGACTACGGACCCGCATTTTACTGCGCTGGAACAAGTTGTGAAAATCGCGTTTTCCGCACCCGGTAGTGTATAGGAGTCCTAAAATGTGTTCAAGAACGACACCAGCTTGAGGCACCGAAGCACAATTTTTGTGGTTCGGGTGGGCCCACTACGGACCCGCATTTTATTGTGTCGGGATAAGCTGTGATAACCATGTTTTCCGCACCCGGTAGTGTCTAGGAGTCCTAAAATGTGTATAAGAATGACTCGAGCGCGAAACACCGACGCACAATATTATTCATGTTCGGGTGGTCCCACTATCGACCCGTATTTTATTGCGTCGGTATAAGTGGTGAAAATTGTGTTTTCCGCACCCGATAGTGTTTAGGAGCCCTAAAATGTGTATAAGAATGACTCGAGTGCGAAACACCGATGCACAATATTATTCACGTTCGGGTGGGCCCAGATCTGACCCGCATTTTATTGTGCCGGGACAAGTTGTGTAAACCTTGTTTTCCGCCCCGGTAGTGTCTAGGAGTCCTAAAATGTGTATAAGAATGACTCGAGCGCGAAACACCCACTCACAATATTGTTCATATTCGGGTGTGCCCACTCATCGACCCGCATTTTATTGCCCCGGGACATGTTGTGAAGACCGTGTTTTCCGCACTCGTAGTGTCTCGGTGTTCTTAAATATGTTCAAGAATGACACCAGCATGAAGCACCGACGCATAATTTTATTCATGTTCGGGTGGGCCCACTACGAGACCCGCATTTTATTGCGCCGGGGCAAGTTGTGAAGACCGTGTTTTCCGCACCCGGTAGTGTCTAGGAGTCCTAAAATATGTTCAAGAACGACACCGGGATGAAGCACCGACGCACAATTTTATTCATGTTCGGGTCGGGCCCACTACGGACCCGCATTTTATTACGCTAGAACAAGTTGTGAAAACCGTGTTTTACGCACCCGGTAGCGTCTAGCGAGTCCTAAAATGTGTATAAGAATGACTCGATCGCGAAACACCGATGCACAATATTGTTCACGTTCGGGTGGACCCACTACTCGACCCGTATTTTATTGCGCCGAGATAAGTTGTGAAAATCTTGTTTTACGCACCCGATAGTGTCTAGGAGTCCTAAAATGTGTATAAGAATGACTCGAGCGCGAAACACCGACGCACCGTTTTATTCATTTTCGGGTGGGCCACTAAAGACACGCATTTTATCGCGTCGGGACAAGTTGTAAAAACTATGTTTTCCGCACTTGATAGTGTCTAGGAGTCCTAAAATTTGTTCAAGAAGCACTTGGAGCATGAAACACCGACGCATAATATTATTCATATTCGGGTGGGCCTACTATCGACCCGTATTTTATTGCGTCGGGACAAGTTGTGAAGACTGTCTTTTCCGCACCCGGTGTGTCTAGGAGTCCTAAAATGTGGATAAGAATAACTCGAGCACGAAATACCGACGCAGAATATTATTCAAGTCGGGTGGTCCCACTATCGACCCGTATTTTATTGCCCCGGGACATGTTGTGAAGACCGTGTGTTCCGCACCGGTAGTATGTCGGAGTCCTAAAATATGTTCAAGAACGACACTAGCCTCGAAGCACCGACGCATAATTTTATTCATGTTCGGGTGGGCCCACTACGAGACCCGCATTTTATTGCGCTGGGACAAGTTGTGAAGACCGTGTCTTCCGCACCCGATAGTGTCTAGGAGTCCTAAAATATGTTCAAGATCGACACCAGGATGAAGCACCGACGCATAATTTCATTCATGTTCGGGTTTGCCCACTATCGTCCCGCATTTTATTGCGCCGGGGCATGTTGTGAAGACCGTGTTTTCCGCACCCGGTGCTGTCTAGGAGTACTAAAATATGTTCAAGAACGACACCGAGCATGAGGCACCGACGCACAATTTTTTTGTTGTTCGGGTGGGCCCACTACGGACCCGCATTTTATTGGGTCGGGATAAGCTGTGAAAACCATGTTTTCCGCACCCGGTAGTATCTAGGAGTCCTAAAATGTGTATAAGAATGACTCGAGCGCGAAACACCGATGCACAATATTATTCATGTTCGGGTTGTGCCACTATCGACCCGTATTTTATTGCGTCGGGATAAGTGGTGAAAATTGTGTCACCCGATAGTGTTTAGGAGCCCTAAAATGGGTATAAGAATGACTCGAGCGTTAAACACCGATGCACAATATTATTCACGTTCGGGTGGGCCCACTACGGACCCGCATTTTATTGCGCCGAGACAAGTTGTGAAAACCTTGTTTTCCGCACTCGTTAGTGTCCAGGAGTCCTAAAATGTGTATAACAATGACTCGAGCGCGAAACACCGACGCACAATATTGTTCACGTTCGGGTGGGGCCACTACTGACCCGTATTTTATTACGCCGGGACAAGTTGTGAAAACCGTGTTTTCGGCACCCGGTAGTGTCTAAGAGTACTAAAATGTGTTCAAGAACGACATGAGCATGAAACACCGACGCACAATTTTATTCATGTTCGGGTGGGCCCGAGTACGGACCTGCATTTTATTGCGTCGGGACGAGTTGTGAAAATCGTGTTTTCCGCACCCGATAATATCTAGGAGCCGTAGAATGTATTCAAGAACGACACGAGCATGAAACGCCGATACACCGTTTTATTCATGTTCGGGTGGGCCACTAAAGACCCGCATTTTATTGCGTCGGGACAAGATGTGAAAACCGTGTTTTCCGCACTCTGATAGTGTCTAGGAGTCCTAAAATTTGTTCAAGAAGGACCGGGATATGAAACACCGACGCATAATATTATTCATATTCGGGTGGGCCTACTATCGACCGGCATTTTATTGTGTCGGGACAAGTTGTGAGAACCTTGTTTTCCACACCTGGTAGTGTCCAGGAGTCCTAAAATGTGTCAAAGAATGACTCGAGCGCGAAACACCCACGCACAATATTATTCATGTTCGGGTGGGCCCACTCATCGACCCGCATTTTATTGCGCCAGGGAATGTTGTGAAGACCGTGTTTTCCGCACCCGGTGGTGTCTAGGAGTCCTAAAATGTGTTCAAGAACGACACCACCATGAGGCACCGAAGCACAATTTTTTGTGGTTCGGGTGGGCCCACTACGAGACCCGCATTTTATTGTGTCGGGATAAGCTGTGAAAACCATGTTTTCCGCACCCGGTAGTGTCTAGGAGTCCTAAAATGTGTATAAGAATGACTCGAGCGCGAAACACCGACGGACAATATTATTTATGTTCGGGTGGTCCCACTCATCGACCCGTATTTTATTGCGTCGGGATAACAGGTGAAATTGTGTTTTCCGCACCCGATAGTGTTTAGGAGCCCTAAAATGTGTATAAAAATGACTCGAGCGCGAAACACCGATGCACAATATTATTCACGTTCGGGTGGGCCCACTACGGACGCGCATTTTATTGCGCCGGGACAAGTTGTGAAGATCGTGTTTTCCGCACCTGGTAGTGTCTAGGAGTCCTAAAATATGTATAACAATGACTCGAGCGCAAAACACGGACGCACAATATTATTCATGTTCGGGTGGTCCCACTATCGACCCGTATTTTATTGCGCCGAGATAATTGTTCAAATCTTGTTTTACGCACCCGATAGAGTCTAGGAGTCCTAAAATGTGCATAAGAATGACTCGAGCGCGAAACACCGACGCACAATATTATTCACGTTCGGGTGGGCCCACTCATCGAACCGCATTTTTTGCGCTGGGACAAGTTGTGAAAACCTTGTTTTCCGCACTCGGTAGTGTCCAGGAGTCCTAAAATGTGTATAACAATGACTCGAGCGCGAAACACCGACGCACAATATTGTTCATATTCGGGTGGGCCCACTATCGACCGGCATTTTATTGCCCGGGACATGTTGTGAAGACCGTGTTTTCCGCACCGGTAGTGTCTCGGAGTTCTTAAATATGTTCAAGAATGACACCAGCATGAAGCACCGACGCATAATTTTATTCATGTTCGGGTGGGCCCACTACGAGACCCGCATTTTATTGCGTCGGGACAAGTTGTGAAGACCGTGTTTTCCGCACCCGGTAGTGTCTAGGAGTCCTAAAATATGTTCAAGAACGACACCAGGATGAAGCACCGACGCACAATTTTATTCATGTTCGGGTCGGGCCCACTACGGACCCGCGTTTTATTGCGCTCGGGACAAGTTGTGAAAACCTTGTTTTCCGCACCCGGTAGTGTCCAGGAGTTCTAAAATGTGTATAAGAATGACTCGAGCGCGAAACACCCACGCACAATATTGTTCATGTTCGGGTGGGCCCACTATTGACCCTCATTTTATTGCCCCGGGACATGTTGTGAAGACCGTGTTTTCCGCACCCGGTAGTGTCTAGGAGTCCTAAAATATGTTCAAGAACGACACCTGGATGAAGCACCGACGCACAATTTTATTCATGTTCGGGTCGGGCCCACTACGGACCCGCATTTTATTGCGCGGGGACAAGTTGTGAAAACCGTGTTTTACGCACCCGGTAGCGTCTAGCAGTCCTAAAATGTGTATAAGAATGACTCGAGAGCGAAACACCGTCGCACAATATATTCAAGTTCGGGTGGTCCCACTATCGACCCATATTTTATTGCGCCGAGATAAGTTCTGAAAATCTTGTTTTCTGCACCCGATGGTGTCTAGGATTCTGAAAATGTGTATAAGAATGACTCGATCGCGAAACACCGAGGCACAATATTGTTCACGTTCGGGTGGACCCACTATCGACCCGTATTTTATTGCGCCGAGATAAGTTGTGAAAATCTTGTTTTACGCACCCGATAGTGTCTAGGAGTCCTAAAATGTGTATAAGAATGACTCGAGCGCGAAACACCGACGCACCGTTTTATTCATTTTCGGGTGGGCCACTAAAGACACGCATTTTATTGCGTCGGGACAAGTTGTGAAAACCGTGTTTTTCGCACTCGATAGTGTCTAGGAGTCCTAAAATGTGTATAAGAATGACTCGAGAGCGAAACACCGACGCACAATATTATTCAAGTTCGGGTGGTCCCACTACCGACCCGTATTTTATTGCGCCGAGATAAGTTGTGAAAATCTTGTTTTCCGCACCCGATAGTGTCTAGGAGTCCGAAAATGTGTATAAGAATGACTCGATCGTGAAACACCGACGCACAATATTATTCACGTTTGGACGGGCCCACTATCGACCCTCGTTTTATTGCGCTGGGACAAGTTGTGAAAACCTTGTTTTCCGCACCCGTAGTGTCCGGGAGTTCTAAAATGTGTATAAGAATGACTCGAGCGCGAAACACCCACGCACAATATTGTTCATGTTCGGGTGGGCCCACTATTGACCCTCATTTTATTGCCCGGGACATGTTGTGAAGACCGTGTTTTCCGCACCCGGTAGTGTCTAGGAGTCCTAAAATATGTTCAAGAACGACACCGGATGAAGCACCGACGCACAATTTTATTCATGTTCGGGTGGGCCCACTACAGACCCGTATTTTACTTGCGCCGGGACAAGTTGTGAAAACCGCGTTTTCCGCACCCGGTAGTGTCTAGGAGTCCTAAAATGTGGATAAGAATGACTCGAGCATGAAACACCGACGCACAATATTATTCAAGTTCGGGTGGTCCCACTCATCGACCCGTATTTTATTGCGTCGAGATATGTTGTGAAAATCGGGTTTTCCGCACCCGATAGTGTTTAGGAGCCCTAAAATGTGTATCGGAATGACTCGAGCGCGAAACACCGATGCACAATATTATTCACGTTCGGGTGGGCCCACTACGGACCCCCATTTTATTGCGCTCGGGACAAGTTGTGAACACCGTGTTTTCCGCACCCGGTAGTGTCTAGGAGTCGTAAAATATGTTCAAGAACGACACCAGGCTGAAGCACCGACGCACAATTTTATTCCGGTTCGGGCGGGCCCACTACGGACCCGCATTTTATTGCTGCTGGGACAAGCTGTGAACACCGTGTTTTCCGCACCCGGTAGTGTTCAGGAGTCCTAAAATGTGTATAACAATGACCCGAGCGCGAAACCACGACGCACAATATTGTTCACGTTCGGGTGGGCCCACTATCGACTTGCATTTTATTGCGCGGGACAAGTTGTGAAAACCTTGTTTTCCGCACCCGGTAGTGTCCGGGAGTCCTAAAATGCGTATAACAATAACTCGAGAGCGAAACACCGACGCACAATATTGTTCACGTTCGGGTGGGCCCACTACCGACCCGCAATTTATTCCACCGGGACAAGGTTTGAAAACCTTGTTTTCCGCACCTGGTGGTGTCCAGGAGTCCTAAAATGTGTATAACAATGTCTCGAGCGCGAAACACCGACGCACAATATTGTTCAA
Organism: Chloris gayana; assembly: GCA_031894775.1. Lineage (NCBI taxonomy): Eukaryota > Viridiplantae > Streptophyta > Magnoliopsida > Poales > Poaceae > Chloris > Chloris gayana. The sequence continues at coordinate 28,154 of JAUNZO010000193.1, forward strand.
ATTCGGGTGAGCCCACTATCGACCCGCATTTTATTGCGCTGGTACATGTTGTGAAAACCTTGTTTTGCGCACCCGGTAGTGTCCAGGAGTCCTAAAATGTGTATAACAATGACTCGAGCGCGAAACACCGACGCACAATATCGTTCACGTTCGGGCGGGCCCACTATCGACCCGCATTTTATTGCGCCGGGACAAGGTTTGAAAACCTTGTTTTCCGCACCCAGTAGTGTCCAGGAGTCCTAAAATGTGTATAAGAATGACTCAAGCGCGAAACAGAGACGCACAATATTGTTCAAGTTCGGGTGGGCCCACTATCGACCCGTATTTTATTGCGCCGGGCCAAGTTGTGAAAACCGTATTTTCGGCACCCGGTAGTGTCTAGGAGTCCTAAAATGTGTTCAAGAACGACCTGAGCATGAAACACCGACGCACAATTTTATTCATGTTCGGGTGGGCCCAGTACGGACACTGCATTTTATTGCGTCGGGACAAGTCGTGAAAATCGTGTTTTCCACACCTAGTAATATCTAGGAGTCCTAGAATGTGTTCAAGAACGACACGAGCATGAAACACCGATACACCGTATTATTCATTTTCGGGTGGGCCACTAAAGACCCGCATTTTATTGCGTCGGGAGAAGTTGTGAAAACCGTGTTTTCCGCACTCGATAGTGTCTAGGAGTCCTAAAATTCGTAAAGGAAGGACCGGAGCTTGAAACATCGACGCATAATATTATTCACATTCGGGTGGGCCTACTATCGACCCGCATTTTATTGCGTCGGGACAAGTTGTGAGAACCTTGTTTCCCACGCCTGGTAGTGTCCAGGAGTCCTAAAATGTGTCAAAGAATGACTCGAGCGCGAAACACCCATGCACAATATTGTTCATGTTCGGGTGGGCCCACTAATGACCCGCATTTTATTGCTCCAGGACAAGTTGTGAAGACCGTGTTTTGCGCACCCAGTGAGTGTCTAGGAGTCCTAAAATATGTTCAAGAACGACACCAGGATGAAGCACCGACGCACCATTTTATTCATGTTCGGGCAGGCCCACTACAGACCCGCATTTTATTGCGCCGGGACAAGTTGTGAAAACCGTGTTTTTCGCTCCCGTAGTGTCCAGGAGTCCTAAAATGTGTATAATAATGACTCGAGCGCGAAACACCGACACACAATATTGTTCACGTTCGGGTGGGCCCAATATCGACCCGCATTTTATTGCGCCGGGACAAGTTGTGAAAACCTTGTTTACCGCACCCGGTAGTGTCCGGGAGTCCTAAAATGCGTATAACAATGACTCGAGCGCGAAACACCGACGCGCAATATTTTTCACGTTCGGGTGGGCCCACTCATCGACCCGCATTTTATTCCGCCGGGACAAGGTTTGAAAACCTTGTTTCCCGCACCCGGTAGTGTCCAGGAGTCCTAAAATGTGTATAACAATGACTCGAGCGCGAAACACCGACGCACAATATTGTTCAAGTTCGGGTGGGCCCACTATCGACCCGCATTTTATTGCGCCGGAACAAGTTGTGAAAACATTGTTTTCCGCACCCAATAGTGTCTAGGAGTCCTAAAATGTGTATAACAACGACTCGAGCGCGAAACACCGACGCACAATATTGTTCAAGTTCGGGTGGGCCCACTACCGACCCGTATTTTATTGCGCCGGGCCAAGTTGTGAAAACCGTGTTTTCGGCACCCGGTAGTGTCTAGGAGTCCTAAAATGTGTTCAAGTTCGACCCGAGCATGAAGCACCGACGCACAATTTTATTCATGTTCGGGTGGGCCCAAGTACGGACCTGCATTTTATTGCGTCGGGACAAGTCGTGAAAATCGTGTTTTCCACACCCGGTAATATCTAGGAGTCCTAGAATGTGTTCAAGAACGACACGAGCATGAAACACCGATATACCGTATTATTCATTTTTGGGAGGGCCACTAAAGACCCGCATTTTATTGCGTCGGGACAAGTTGTGAAAACCGTGTTTTCCGCACCCGATAGTGTCTAGGAGTCCTAAAATTCGTTCAAGAAGGACCGGAGCATGAAACACCGACGCATAATATTATTCATATTCGGGTGGGCCTACTATCGACCCGCATTTTATTGCCCCGGACATGTTGTGAAGACCGTGTTTTCCGCAGCCGGTAGTGTCTAGGAGTCCTAAAATATGTTCAAGAACGACATCGGGATGAAGCACCGACGCACAATTTTATTCATGTTCGGGTGGGCCCACTACGGACCCGCATTTTATTGCGCCGGGACAAGTTGTGAAAACCGCGTTTTTCGTACCCGGTAGTGTCTAAGAGTCCTAAAATGTGGATAAGAATGACTCGAGCATGAAACACCGATGCACAATATTATTCAAGTTTGGGTGGTCCCACTACCGACCCGTATTTTATTGCGTCGAGATATGTTGTGGAAATCGGGTTTTCCGCACCCGATAGTGTTTAGGAGCCCTAAAATGTGTATCGAATGACTCGAGCGCGAAACACCGACGCACAATTTTATTGACGTTCGGGTGGGCCCACTACATACCCGCATTTTATTGCGCCGGGACAAGTTGTGAAGACCGTGTTTTCCGCACCCGGTAGTGTCAAGGAGTCCTAAAATGTGTATAACAATGACCCGAGCGCGAAACCACGACGCACAATATTGTTCACGTTGGGTGGGCCCACTATCGCCTTGCATTTCATTGCGCCGGACAAGTTGTGAAACCCTTGTTTACCGCACCCGGTAGTGTCCAGGAGTCCTAAAATGCGTATAACAATGACTCGTGCGCGAAACACCGACGCGCAATATTGTTCAAGTTCGGGTGGGCCCAGCATCGACCCGCATTTTATTGCGCGGGACAAGGTTTGAAAACCTTGTTTTCCGCACCCGGTGGTGTCCAGGAGTCCTAAAATGTGTATAACAATGTCTCGAGCGCGAAACACCGACGTACAATATTGTTCAAATTCGGGTGGGCCCACTATCGACCCGCATTTTATTGCGCCGGGACAAGGTTTGAAAACCTTGTTTTCCGCACCCGGTGGTGTACAGGAGTCCTAAAATGTGTATAACAATGTCTCGAGCGCGAAACAGCGACGCACAATATTGTTCAAATTCGGGTGGGCCCACTATCGACCCGCATTTTATTGCGCGGGACAAGGTTTGAAAACCTTGTTTTCCGCACCCGGTGGTGTCCAGGAGTCCTAAAATGTGTATAACAATGTCTCGAGCGCGAAACACCGACGCACAATATTGTTCAAATTCGGGTGGGCCCACTATCGACCCGCATTTTATTGTGTCGGGACAAGGTTTGAAAACCTTGTTTTCCGCACCCGTAGTGTCCAGGAGTTCTAAAATGTGTATAATAATGACTCGAGCGCAAAACACCGACCCACAATATTGTTCACGTTCGGGTGGGCCCAATACTGTCCCGCATTTTATTGCGCCGGGACAAGTTGTGAAAACCTTGTTTACCGCACCCGGTAGTGTCCAGGAGTCCTAAAATGCGTATAACAATGACTCGAGCGCGAAACACCGACGCGCAATATTTTTCACGTTCGGGTGGGCCCACTATCGACCCTCATTTTATTCCGCCGGGACAAGGTTTGAAAACCTTGTTTTCCGCACCCGTAGTGTCCAGGAGTCCTAAAATGTGTATAACAATGACTCGAGCGCGAAACACCGACGCACAATATTGTTCAAGTTCGGGTGGACCCACTCATCGACCCGCATTTTATTGCGCGGGACAATTTGTGAAAACATTGTTTTCCGCACCCAATAGTGTCTAGGAGTCCTAAAATGTGTATAACAATGACTCGAGCGCGAAACACCGACGCACAATATTGTTCAAGTTCGGGTGGGCCCACTACCGACCCGTATTTTATTGCGCCGGCCAAGTTGTGAAAACCGTGTTTTCGGCACCCGGTAGTGTCTAGGAGTCCTAAAATGTGTTCAAGTTCGACCCGAGCATGAAGCACCGACGCACAATTTTATTCATGTTCGGGTGGGCCCAAGTACGGACTCTGCATTTTATTGCGTCGGGACAAGTCGTGAAAATCGTGTTTTCCACACCCAAGTAATATCTAGGAGTCCTAGAATGTGTTCAAGAACGACACGAGCATGAAACACCGATACACCGTATTATTCATTTTCGGGTGGGCCACTAAAGACCCGCATTTTATTGCGTCGGGACAAGTTGGGAAAACCGTGTTTTCCGCACTCGATAGTGTCTAGGAGTCCTAAAATTCGTTCAGGAAGGACCGGAGCTTGAAACATCGACGCATAATATTATTCACATTCGGGTGGGCCTACTATCGACCCGCATTTTATTGCGTCGGGACAAGTTGTGAGAACCTTGTTTCCCACGCCTGGTAGTGTCCAGGAGTCCTAAAATGTGTCAAAGAATGACTCGAGCGCGAAACACCCACGCTAAATGTTGTTCATGTTCGGGTGGGCCCACTAATGACCCGCATTTTATTGCCCCGGGACATGTTGTGAAGACCGTGTTTTCCGCACCGGTAGTGTCTCTGAGTCCTAAAATATGTTCAAGAACGACACCAGCATGAAGCACCGACGTATAATTTTATTCATGTTCCGGTGGGCCCACTACGGACCCGCATTTTATTGCTCCAGGACAAGTTGTGAAGACCGTGTTTTGCGCACCCAGTAGTGTCTAGGAGTCCTAAAATATGTTCAAGAACGACACTAGGATGAAGCACCGACGCACCATTTGATTCATGTTCGGGCAGGCCCACTACGGACCCGCATTTTATTGCGCCGGGACAAGTTGTGAAAACCGTGTTTTTCGCACCCGGTAGTGTCCAGGAGTCCTAAAATGTGTATAATAATGACTCGAGCGCGAAACACCGACACACAATATTGTTCACGTTCGGGTGGGCCCAATATCGACCCGCATTTTATTGCGCCAGGACAAGTTGTGAAAACCTTGTTTACCGCACCCGGTAGTGTCCAGGAGTCCTAAAATGCGTATAACAATGACTCGAGCGCGAAACACCGACGCGCAATATTTTTCACGTTCGGGTGGGCCCACTATCGACCTGCATTTTATTCCGCCGGGACAAGGTTTGAAAACCTTGTTTTCCGCACCCGGTAGTGTCCAGGAGTCCTAAAATGTGTATAACAATGACTCGAGAGCGAAACACCGACGCACAATATTGTTCAAGTTCGGGTGGGCCCACTATCGACCCGCATTTTATTGCGCCGGAACAAGTTGTGAAAACATTGTTTTCCGCACCCAATAGTGTCTAGGAGTCCTAAAATGTGTATAACAATGACTCGAGCGCGAAACACCGACGCACAATATTGTTCAAGTTCGGGTGGGCCCACTACCGACCCGTATTTTATTGCGCCGGGCCAAGTTGTGAAAACCGTGTTTTCGGCACCCGTAGTGTCTAGGAGTCCTAAAATGTGTTCAAGTTCGACCTGAGCATGAAGCACCGACGCACAATTTTATTCATGTTCGGGTGGGCCCAAGTACGGACCTGCATTTTATTGCGTCGGGACAAGTCGTGAAAATTGTGTTTTCCACACCCAGTAATATCTAGGATTCCTAGAATGTGTTCAAGAACGACACGAGCATGAAACACCGATATACCGTATTATTCATTTTTGGGAGGGCCACTAAAGACCCGCATTTTATTGCGTCGGGACAAGTTGTGAAAACCGTGTTTTCCGCACCCGATAGTGTCTAGGAGTCCTAAAATTCGTTCAAGAAGGACCGGAGCATGAAACACCGACGCATAATATTAGTCATATTCGGGTGGGCCTACTACCGACCCGCATTTTATTGCCCCGGGACATGTTGTGAAGACCGTGTTTTCCGCACCCGGTAGTGTCTAGGAGTCCTAAAATATGTTCAAGAACGATATCGGGATGAAGCACCGACGCACAATTTTATTCATGTTCGGGTGGGCCCACTACGGACCCGCATTTTATTGCGCCGGGACAAGTTGTGAAAACCGCGTTTTCGTACCCGGTAGTGTCTAAGAGTCCTAAAATGTGGATAAGAATGACTCGAGCATGAAACACCGATGCACAATATTATTCAAGTTCGGGTGGTCCCACTATCGACCCGTATTTTATTGCGTCGAGATATGTTGTGGAAATCGGGTTTTCCGCACCCGATAGTGTTTAGGAGCCCTAAAATGTGTATCGGAATGACTCGAGCGCGAAACACCAATGCACAATATTATTCACGTTCGGGTGGGCCCACTACATACCCGCATTTTATTGCGCCGGACAAGTTGTGAAGACCGTGTTTTCCGCACCCGGTAGTGTCTAGGAGTCCTAAAATATGTTCAAGAACGACACCAGGCTGAAGCACCGACGCACAATTTTATTCCGGTTCGGCGGGCCCAATACGGACCCGCATTTTATTGCGCTGGGACAAGCTGTGAAAACCGTGTTTTCCGCACCCGGTAGTGTCAAGGAGTCCTAAAATGTGTATAACAATGACCCGAGCGCGAAACCACGACGCACAATATTGTTCACGTTGGGCGGGCCCACTATCGCCTTGCATTTCATTGCGCCGGACAAGTTGTGAAACCCTTGTTTACCGCACCCGGTAGTGTCCAGGAGTCCTAAAATGCGTATAACAATGACTCGTGCGCGAAACACCGACGCGCAATATTGTTCAAGTTCGGGTGGGCCCAGTACCGACCCGCATTTTATTGCGCCGGACAAGGTTTGAAAACCTTGTTTTCCGCACCCGGTGGTGTCCAGGAGTGCTAAAATGTGTATAACAATGTCTCGAGCGCGAAACACCGACGCACGTATTGTTCAAATTCGGGTGGGCCCACTATCGACCCGCATTTTATTGCGCGGGACAAGGTTTGAAAACCTTGTTTTCCGCACCCATACAGGAGTCCTAAAATGTGTATAACAATGTCTCGAGCGCGAAACACCGACGCACAATATTGTTCAAATTCGGGTGGGCCCACTATCGACCCGCATTTTATTGCGCCGGACAAGGTTTGAAAACCTTGTTTTCCGCACCCGGTGGTGTCCAGGAGTCCTAAAATGTGTATAACAATGTCTCGAGCGCGAAACACCGACGCACAATATTGTTCAAATTCGGGTGGGCCCACTATCGACCCGCATTTTATTGTGTCGGGACAAGGTTTGAAAACCTTGTTTTCCGCACCCAGTAGTGTCCAGGAGTTCTAAAATGTGTATAATAATGACTCGAGCGCGAAACACCGACACACAATATTGTTCACGTTCGGGTGGGCCCAATATCGACCCGCATTTTATTGCGCCGGACAAGTTGTGAAAACCTTGTTTACCGCACCCGGTAGTGTCCAGGAGTCCTAAAATGCGTATAACAATGACTCGAGCGCGAAACACCGACGCGCAATATTTTTCACGTTCGGGTGGGCCCACTATCGACCCGCATTTTATTCCGCCGGGACAAGGTTTGAAAACCTTGTTTTCCGCACCCGGTTGTGTCCAGGAGTCCTAAAATGTGTATAACAATGACTCGAGCGCGAAACACCGACGCACAATATTGTTCAAGTTCGGGTGGGCCCACTATCGACCCGCATTTTATTGCGCCGGACAATTTGTGAAAACATTGTTTTCCGCACCCAATAGTGTCTAGGAGTCCTAAAATGTGTATAACAATGACTCGAGCGCGAAACACCGACGCACAATATTGTTCAAGTTCGGGTGGGCCCACTACCGACCCATATTTTATTGCGCCGGCCAAGTTGTGAAAACCGTGTTTTCGGCACCCGTAGTGTCTAGGAGTCCTAAAATGTGTTCAAGTTCGACCTGAGCATGAAGCACCGACGCACAATTTTATTCATGTTCGGGTGGGCCCGAGTACGGACCTGCATTTTATTGCGTCGGGACAAGCCGTGAAAATCGTGTTTTCCACACCCAGTAATATCTAGGAGTCCTAGAATGTGTTCAAGAACGACACGAGCATGAAACACCGATACACCGTATTATTCATTTTCGGGTGGGCCACTAAAGACCCGCATTTTATTGCGTCGGGACAAGTTGCGAAAACCGTGTTTTCCGCACTCGATAGTGTCTAGGAGTCCTAAAATTCGTTCAGGAAGGATCGGAGCTTGAAACATCGACGCATAATATTATTCACATTCGGGTGGGCCTACTATCGACCCGCATTTTATTGCGTCGGGACAAGTTGTGAGAACCTTGTTTCCCACGCCCGGTAGTGTCCAGGAGTCCTAAAATGTGTCAAAGAATGACTCGAGCGCGAAACACCCACGCTAAATGTTGTTCATGTTCGGGTGGGCCCACTAATGACCCGCATTTTATTGCCCCGGACATGTTGTGAAGACCGTGTTTTCCGCACCGGTAGTGTCTCGGAGTCCTAAAATATGTTCAAGAACGACACCAGCATGAAGCACCGACGTATAATTTTATTCATGTTCCGGTCGGCCCACTACGGACCCGCATTTTATTGCTCCAGGACAAGTTGTGAAGACCGTGTTTTGCGCACCCGTAGTGTCTAGGAGTCCTAAAATATGTTCAAGAACGACACCAGGATGAAGCACCAACGCACCATTTGATTCATGTTCGGGCAGGCCCACTACGGACCCGCATTTTATTGCGCCGGGACAAGTTGTGAAAACCGTGTTTTTCGCACCCGGTAGTGTCCAGGAGTCCTAAAATGTGTATAATAATGACTCGAGCGCGAAACACCGACACACAATATTGTTCACGTTCGGGTGGGCCCAATACCGACCCGCATTTTATTGCGCGGGACAAGTTGTGAAAACCTTGTTTACCGCACCCGGTAGTGTCCAGGAGTCCTAAAATGCGTATAACAATGACTCGAGCGCGAAACACCGACGCGCAATATTTTTCACGTTCGGGTGGGCCCACTATCGACCTGCATTTTATTCCGCCGGGACAAGGTTTGAAAACCTTGTTTTCCGCACCCGTAGTGTCCAGGAGTCCTAAAATGTGTATAACAATGACTCGAGCGCGAAACACCGACGCACAATATTGTTCAAGTTCGGGTGGGCCCACTATCGACCCGCATTTTATTGCGCCGGAACAAGTTGTGAAAACATTGTTTTCCGCACCCAATAGTGTCTAGGAGTCCTAAAATGTGTATAACAATGACTCGAGCGCGAAACACCGACGCACAATATTGTTCAAGTTCGGGTGGGCCCACTACCGACCCGTATTTTATTGCGCCGGGCCAAGTTGTGAAAACCGTGTTTTCGGCACCCGGTAGTGTCTAGGAGTCCTAAAATGTGTTCAAGTTCGACCCGAGCATGAAGCACCGACGCACAATTTTATTCATGTTCGGGTGGGCCCAAGTACGGACCTGCATTTTATTGCGTCGGGACAAGTCGTGAAAATCGTGTTTTCCACACCCAGTAATATCTAGGAGTCCTAGAATGTGTTCAAGAACGACACGAGCATGAAACACCGATATACCGTATTATTCATTTTTGGGAGGGCCACTAAAGACCCGCATTTTATTGCGTCGGGACAAGTTGTGAAAACCGTATTTTCCGCACTCGATAGTGTCTAGGAGTCCTAAAATTCGTTCAAGAAGGACCGGAGCATGAAACACCGACGCATAATATTATTCATATTCGGGTGGGCCTACTATCGACCCGCATTTTATTGCCCCGGGACATGTTGTGAAGACCGTGTTTTCCGCACCCGGTAGTGTCTAGGAGTCCTAAAATATGTTCAAGAACGACATCGGGATGAAGCACCGACGCACAATTTTATTCATGTTCGGGTGGGCCCAATACGGACCCGCATTTTATTGCGCCGGTACAAGTTGTGAAAACCGCGTTTTTCGTACCCGGTAGTGTCTAAGAGTCCTAAAATGTGGATAAGAATGACTCGAGCATGAAACACCGATGCACAATATTATTCAAGTTCGGGTGGTCCCACTCATCGACCCGTATTTTATTGCGTCGAGATATGTTGTGGAAATCGGGTTTTCCGCACCCGATAGTGTTTAGGAGCCCTAAAATGTGTATCAGAATGACTCGAGCGCCAAACACCGATGCACAATATTATTCACGTTCGGGTGGGCCCACTACATACCCGCATTTTATTGCGCCGGGACAAGTTGTGAAGACCGTGTTTTCCGCACCCGGTAGTGTCTAGGAGTCCTAAAATATGTTCAAGAACGACACCAGGCTGAAGCACCGACGCACAATTTTATTCCGGTTCGGGCGGGCCCAATACGGACCCGCATTTTATTGCGCTGGGACAAGCTGTGAAAACCGTGTTTTCCGCACCCGGTAGTGTCAAGGAGTCCTAAAATGTGTATAACAATGACCCGAGCGTGAAACCACGACGCACAATATTGTTCACGTTGGGTGGGCCCACTACTGCCTTGCATTTCATTGCACCGGACAAGTTGTGAAACCCTTGTTTACCGCACCCGGTAGTGTCCAGGAGTCCTAAAATGCGTATAACAATGACTCGTGCGCGAAACACCGACGCGCAATATTGTTCAAGTTCGGGTGGGCCCGCATGCGACCCGCATTTTATTGCGCGGGACAAGGTTTGAAAACCTTGTTTTCCGCACCCGGTGGTATCCAGGAGTCCTAAAATGTGTATAACAATGTCTCGAGCGCGAAACACCGACGCACAATATTGTTCAAATTCGGGTGGGCCCACTATCGACCCGCATTTTATTGCGCCGGGACAAGGTTTGAAAACCTTGTTTTCCGCACCCGGTGGTGTCCAGGAGTCCTAAAATGTGTATAACAATGTCTCGAGCGCGAAACACCGACGCACAATATTGTTCAAATTCGGGTGGGCCCACTATCGACCCGCATTTTATTGCGTCGGGACAAGGTTTGAAAACCTTGTTTTGCGCACCCGTAGTGTCCAGGAGTCCTAAAATGTGTATAATAATGACTCGAGCGCGAAACACCGACACACAATATTGTTCACGTTCGGGCGGGCCCAATATCGACCCGCATTTTATTGCCCGGGACAAGTTGTGAAAACCTTGTTTACCGCACCCGTAGTGTCCAGGAGTCCTAAAATGCGTATAACAATGACTCGAGCGCGAAACACCGACGCGCAATATTTTTCACGTTCGGGTGGGCCCACTCATCGACCCGCATTTTATTCCGCCGGGACAAGGTTTGAAAACCTTGTTTTCCGCACCCGGTAGTGTCCAGGAGTCCTAAAATGTGTATAACAATGACTCGAGCGCGAAACACCGACGCACAATATTGTTCAAGTTCGGGTGGGCCCACTATCGACCCGCATTTTATTGCGCACGGACAATTTGTGAAAACATTGTTTTCCGCACCCAATAGTGTCTAGGAGTCCTAAAATGTGTATAACAATGACTCGAGCGCGAAACACCGACGCACAATATTGTTCAAGTTCGGGTGGGCCCACTACCGACCCGTATTTTATTGCGCCGGCCAAGTTGTGAAAACCGTGTTTTCGGCACCCGTAGTGTCTAGGAGTCCTAAAATGTGTTCAAGTTCGACCTGAGCATGAAGCACCGACGCACAATTTTATTCATGTTCGGGTGGGCCCAAGTACGGACTCGCATTTTATTGCGTCGGGACAAGTCGTGAAAATCGTGTTTTCCACACCCGGTAATATCTAGGAGTCCTAGAATGTGTTCAAGAACGACACGAGCATGAAACACCGATACACCGTATTATTCATTTTCGGGTGGGCCACTAAAGACCCGCATTTTATTGCGTCGGGACAAGTTGTGAAAACCGTGTTTTCCGCACTCGATAGTGTCTAGGTGTCCTAAAATTCGTTCAGGAAGGACCGGAGCTTGAAACATCGACGCATAATATTATTCACATTCGTGTGGGCCTACTATCGACCCGCATTTTATTGCGTCGGGACAAGTTGTGAGAACCTTGTTTCCCACGCCTGGTAGTGTCCAGGAGTCCTAAAATGTGTCAAAGAATGACTCGAGCGCGAAACACCCACGCTAAATGTTGTTCATGTTCGGGTGGGCCCACTAATGACCCGCATTTTATTGCCCCGGACATGTTGTGAAGACCGTGTGTTCCGCACCGGTGGTGTCTCTGAGTCCTAAAATATGTTCAAGAACGACACCAGCATGAAGCACCGACGTATAATTTTATTCATGTTCCGGTGGGCCCACTACGGACCCGCATTTTATTGCTCCAGGACAAGTTGTGAAGACCGTGTTTTGCGCACCCAGTAGTGTCTAGGAGTCCTAAAATATGTTCAAGAACGACACCAGGATGAAGCACCGACGCACCATTTTATTCATGTTCGGGCAGGCCCACTACGGACCCGCATTTTATTGCGCCGGGACAAGTTGTGAAAACCGTGTTTTTCGCACCCGGTAGTGTCCAGGAGTCCTAAAATGTGTATAATAATGACTCGAGCGCGAAACACCGACACACAATATTGTTCACGTTCGGGTGGGCCCAATATCGACCCGCATTTTATTGCGCCGGACAAGTTGTGAAAACCTTGTTTACCGCACCCGGTAGTGTCCAGGAGTCCTAAAATGTGTATAACAATGACTCGAGCGCGAAACACCGACGCACAATATTGTTCAAGTTCGGGTGGGCCCACTATCGACCCGCATTTTATTGCGCCGGAACAAGTTGTGAAAACATTGTTTTCCGCACCCAATAGTGTCTAGGAGTCCTAAAATGTGTGTAACAATGACTCGAGCGCGAAACACCGACGCACAATATTGTTCAAGTTCGGGTGGGCCCACTACCGACCCGTATTTTGTTGCGCCGGGCCAAGTTGTGAAAACCGTGTTTTCGGCACCCGGTAGTGTCTAGGAGTCCTAAAATGTGTTCAAGTTCGACCCGAGCATGAAGCACCGACGCACAATTTTATTCATATTCGGGTGGGCCCAGTATGGACCTGCATTTTATTGCGTCGGGACAAGTCGTGAAAATCGTGTTTTCCACACCCAGTAATATCTAGGAGTCCTAGAATGTGTTCAAGAACGACACGAGCATGAAACACCGATATACCGTATTATTCATTTTCGGGAGGGCCACTAAAGACCCGCATTTTATTGCGTCGGGACAAGTTGTGAAAACCGTGTTTTCCGCACTCGATAGTGTCTAGGAGTCCTAAAATTCGTTCAAGAAGGACCAGAGCATGAAACACCGACGCATAATATTATTCATATTCGGGTGGGCCTACTATCGACCCGCATTTTATTGCCCCGGGACATGTTGTGAAGACCGTGTTTTCTGCACCCGGTAGTGTCTAGGAGTCCTAAAATATGTTCAAGAACGACACCAGGATGAAGCACCGACGCACAATTTTATTCATGTTCGGGTGGGCCCACTACGGACCCGCATTTTATTGCGCCGGGACAAGTTGTGAAAACCGCGTTTTCCGCACCCGGTAGTGTCTAAGAGTCCTAAAATGTGGATAAGAATGACTCGAGCATGAAACACCGATGCACAATATTATTCTAGTTCGGGTGGTCCCACTATCGACCCGTATTTTATTGCGTCGAGATATGTTGTGAAAATCGGGTTTTCCGCACCCGATAGTGTTTAGGAGCCCTAAAATGTGTATCGGAATGACTCGAGCGCAAAACACCGATGCACAATATTATTCACGTTCGGGTGGGCCCACTACATACCCGCATTTTATTGCGCCGGGACAAGTTGTGAAGACCGTGTTTTCCGCACCCGGTAGTGTCTAGGAGTCCTAAAATATGTTCAAGAACGACATCGGGATGAAGCACCGACGCACAATTTTATTCATGTTCGGGTGGGCCCACTACGGACCCGCATTTTATTGCGCCGGACAAGTTGTGAAAACCGCGTTTTCCGTACCCGTAGTGTCTAAGAGTCCTAAAATGTGGATAAGAATGACTCGAGCATGAAACACCGATGCACAATATTATTCAAGTTCGGGTGGTTCCACTATCGACCCGTATTTTATTGCGTCGAGATATGTTGTGGAAATCGGGTTTTCCGCACCCGATAGTGTTTAGGAGCCCTAAAATGTGTATCGAGAATGACTCGAGCGCGAAACACCGATGCACAATATTATTCACGTTCGGGTGGGCCCACTACATACCCGCATTTTATTGCGCCGGGACAAGTTGTGAAGACCGTGTTTTCCGCACCCGGTAGTGTCTAGGAGTCCTAAAATATGTTCAAGAACGACACCAGGCTGAAGCACCGACGCACAATTTTATTCCGGTTCGGGCGGGCCCAATACGGACCCGCATTTTATTGCTGCTGGGACAAGCCGTGAAAACCGTGTTTTCCGCACCCGGTAGTGTCAAGGAGTCCTAAAATGTCTATAACAATGACCCGAGCGCGAAACCACGACGCGCAATATTGTTCACGTTGGGTGGGCCCACTATCGACTTGCATTTTATTGCGCCGGGACAAGTTGTGAAACCCTTGTTTTCCGCACCCGGTAGTGTCCAGGAGTCCTAAGATGCGTATAACAATGACTCGTGCGCGAAACACCGACGCGCAATATTGTTCAAGTTCGGGTGGGCCCACTACGGACCCGCATTTTATTGCGCGGGACAAGGTTTGAAAACCTTGTTTTCCGCACCGGTGGTGTCCAGGAGTCCTAAAATGTGTATAACAATGTCTCGAGCGCGAAACACCGACGCGCAATATCGTTCAAATTCGGGTGGGCCCACTACTGACCCGCATTTTATTGCGCCGGGACAAGGTTTGAAACCCTTGTTTTCCGCACCCGGTGGTGTCCAGGAGTCCTAAAATGTGTATAACAATGTCTCGAGCGCGAAACACGGACGCACAATATTGTTCAAATTCGGGTGGGCCCACTATCGACCCGCATTTTATTGCGCCGGGACAAGGTTTGAAAACCTTGTTTTCCGCACCCGGTGGTGTCCAGGAGTCCTAAAATGTGTATAACAATGTCTCGAGCGCGAAACACGGACGCACAATATTGTTCAAATTCGGGTGGGCCCACTATCGACCCGCATTTTATTGCGTCGGGACAAGGTTTGAAAACCTTGTTTTCCGCACCCGGTAGTGTCCAGGAGTCCTAAAATGTGTATAATAATGACTCGAGCGCGAAACACCGACACACAATATTGTTCACGTTCGGGTGGGCCCAATACCGACCCGCATTTTATTGCGCCGGGACAAGTTGTGAAAACCTTGTTTACCGCATCCGGTAGTGTCCAGGAGTCCTAAAATGCGTATAACAATGACTCGAGCGCGAAACATCGACGCGCAATATTTTTCACGTTCGGGTGGGCCCACTATCGACCCGCATTTTATTCCGTCGGGACAAGGTTTGAAAACCTTGTTTTCCGCACCCAGTAGTGTCCAGGAGTCCTAAAATGTGTATAACAATGACTCGAGCGCGAAACACCGACGCACAATATTGTTCAAGTTCGGGTGGGCCCACTACTAACCCGCATTTTATTGCGCCGGGACAAGTTGTGAAAACATTGTTTTCCGCACCCAATAGTGTCTAGGAGTCCTAAAATGTGTATAACAATGACTCGAGCGCGAAACACCGACGCACAATATTGTTCAAGTTCGGGTGGGCCCACTACCGACCCGTATTTTGTTGCGCCGGCCAAGTTGTGAAAACCGTGTTTTCGGCACCCGTAGTGTCTAGGAGTCCTAAAATGTGTTCAAGTTCGACCTGAGCATAAGGCACCGACGCACAATTTTATTCATGTTCGGGTGGGCCCAGTACGGACCTGCATTTTATTGCGTCGGGACAAGTCGTGAAAATCGTGTTTTCCACACCCAGTAATATCTAGGAGTCCTAGAATGTGTTCAAGAACGACACGAGCATGAAACACCGATATACCGTATTATTCATTTTCGGGAGGGCCACTAAAGACCCGCATTTTATTGCGTCGGGACAAGTTGTGAAAACCGTGTTTTCCACACCTGATAGTGTCTAGGAGTCCTAAAATTCGTTCAAGAAGGACCGGAGCATGAAACACCGACGCATAATATTATTCATATTCGGGTGGGCCTACTACTCGACCCGCATTTTATTGCCCCGGGACATGTTGTGAAGACCGTGTTTTCCGCACCCGGTAGTGTCTAGGAGTCCTAAAATATGTTCAAGAACGACATCGGGATGAAGCACCGACGCACAATTTTATTCATGTTCGGGTGGGCCCACTACGGACCCGCATTTTATTGCGCCGGGACAAGTTGTGAAAACCGCGTTTTCCGTACCCGGTAGTGTCTAAGAGTCCTAAAATGTGGATAAGAATGACTCGAGCATGAAACACCGATGCACAATATTATTCAAGTTCGGCACTACTCGACCCGTATTTTATTGCGTCGAGATATGTTGTGGAAATCGGGTTTTCCGCACCCGATAGTGTTTAGGAGCCCTAAAATGTGTATCGGAATGACTCGAGCGCGAAACACCGATGCACAATATTATTCACCTTCGGGTGGGCCCACTACATACCCGCATTTTATTGCGCCGGGACAAGTTGTGAAGACCGTGTTTTCCGCACCCGGTAGTGTCTAGGAGTCCTAAAATATGTTCAAGAACGACACCAGGCTGAAGATCCGACGCACAATTTTATTCCGGTTCGGGCGGGCCCAATACGGACCCGCATTTTATTGCGCTGGGACAAGCTCGTGAAAACCGTGTTTTCCGCACCCGGTAGTGTCAAGGAGTCCTAAAATGTGTATAACAATGACCCGAGCGCGAAACCACGACGCACAATATTGTTCACGTTGGGTGGGCCCACTATCGACTTGCATTTTATTGCGCCGGACAAGTTGTGAAACCCTTGTTTACCGCACCCGGTAGTGTCCAGGAGTCCTAAAATGCGTATAACAATGACTCGTGCGCGAAACACCGACGCGCAATATTGTTCAAGTTCGGGTGGGCCCGAGCATCGACCCGCATTTTATTGCGCCGGGACAAGGTTTGAAAACCTTGTTTTCCGCACCCGGTGGTGTCCAGGAGTCCTAAAATGTGTATAACAATGTCTCGAGCGCGAAACACCGACGCGCAATATTGTTCAAATTCGGGTGGGCCCACTATCGACCCGCATTTTATTGCGCGGGACAAGGTTTGAAAACCTTGTTTTCCGCACCCGGTGGTGTCCAGGAGTCCTAAAATGTGTATAACAATGTCTCGAGCGCGAAACACGGACGCACAATATTGTTCAAATTCGGGTGGGCCCACTATCGACCCGCATTTTATTGCGTCGGGACAAGGTTTGAAAACCTTGTTTTCCGCACCCGTAGTGTCCAGGAGTAATAAAATGTGTATAATAATGACTCGAGCGCGAAACACCGACACACAATATTGTTCACGTTCGGGTGGGCCCAATACCGACCCGCATTTTATTGCGCGGGACAAGTTGTGAAAACCTTGTTTACCGCATCCGGTAGTGTCCAGGAGTCCTAAAATGCGTATAACAATGACTCGAGCGCGAAACACCGACGCACAATATTTTTCACGTTCGGGTGGGCCCACTATCGAGCCGCATTTTATTCCGCCGGGACAAGGTTTGAAAACCTTGTTTTCCGCACCCGTAGTGTCCAGGAGTCCTAAAATGTGTATAACAATGACTCGAGCGCGAAACACCGACGCACAATATTGTTCAAGTTCGGGTGGGCCCCCTACCGACCCGTATTTTATTGCGCCGGGCCAAGTTGTGAAAACCGTGTTTTCGGCACCCGGTAGTGTCTAGGAGTCCTAAATGTGTTCAAGAACGACCCGAGCATGAAACACCGACGCACAATTTTATTCATGTTCGGGTGGGCCCCGTACGGACCTACATTTTGTTGCGTCGGGACAAGTCGTGAAAATCGTGTTTTCCACACCCAGTAATATCTAGGAGTCCTAGAATGTGTTCACGAACGACACGAGCATGAAACACCGATACACCGTATTATTCATTTTCGGGTGGGCCACTAAAGACCCGCATTTTATTGCGTCGGGACAAGTTGTGAAAACCGTGTTTTCCGCACTCGATAGTGTCTAGGAGTCCTAAAATTCATTCAAGAAGGACCAGAGCATGAAACACCGACGCATAATATTATTCATATTCGGGTGGGCCTACTATCGACCCGCATTTTATTGCGTCGGGACAACTTGTGAGAACCTTGTTTCCCACGCCTAGTAGTGTCCAGGAGTCCTAAATTGTGTCAAAGAATGACTCGAGCGCGAAACACCCACCCACAATATTGTTCATGTTCGCGTGGGCCCACTATCGACCCGCATTTTATTGCGCCGGGGCATGTTGCGAAGACCGTCTTTTCCGCACCCGGTAGTGTCTAGGAGTCCTAA
Source organism: Chloris gayana (assembly GCA_031894775.1). NCBI lineage: Eukaryota > Viridiplantae > Streptophyta > Magnoliopsida > Poales > Poaceae > Chloris > Chloris gayana. The sequence continues at coordinate 46,394 of JAUNZO010000193.1, forward strand.
AATGTGGATAAGAATGACTCGAGCACGAAACACCGATGCACAATATTATTCACGTTCGGGTGGGCCCACTACGGACCCGCATTTTATTGCGCCGGGACAAGTTGTGAAGACCGTGTTTTCCGCACCTGGTAGTGTCTAGGAGTCCTAAAATATGTTCAAGAACGACACCAGGATGAAGCACCGACGCGCAATTTTATTCCGGTTCGGGCGGGCCCACTACGGACCCGCATTTTATTGCGCCAGGACAAGCTGTGAAGACCGTGTTTTGCGCACCCGGTAGTGTCCAGGAGTCCTAAAATGTGTATAACAATGACTCGAGCGCGAAACACCGACGCACAATATTGTTCACGTTCGGGTGGGCCCACTATCGACTTGCATTTTATTGCGCCGGGACAAGTTATGAAAACCTTGTTTTCCGCACCCGTAGTGTCCAGGAGTCCTAAAATGCGTATAACAATAACTCGAGAGCGAAACACCGACGCACAATATTGTTCACGTTCGGGTGGGCCCACTATCGACCCGCATTTTATTCCACCGGGACAAGGTTTGAAAACCTTGTTTTCCGCACCCGGTGGTGTCCAGGAGTCCTAAAATGTGTATAACAATGTCTCGAGCGCGAAACACCGACGCAGAATATTGTTCAAATTCGGGTGAGCCCACTATCGACCCGCATTTTATTGCGCCGGGACAAGTTGTGAAAACCTTGTTTTCCGCACCCGTAGTGTCCAGGAGTCCTAAAATGTGTATAATAATGACTCGAGCGCGTAACACCGACGCACAATATCGTTCACGTTCGGGCGGGCCCACTATCGACCCGCACTTTATTGCGCGGGACAAGGTTTGAAAACCTTGTTTTCCGCACCCGTAGTGTCCAGGAGTCCTTAAATGTGTATAACAATGACTCAAGCGCGAAACAGAGACGCACAATATTGTTCAAGTTCGGGTGGGCCCACTATCGACCCGTATTTTATTGCGCCGGGCCAAGTTGAGAAAACCGTGTTTTCGGCACCCGGTAGTGTCTAGGAGTCCTAAAATGTGTTCAAGAACGACCTGAGCATGAAACACCGACGCACAATTTTATTCATGTTCGGGTGGGCCCAGTACGGACCTGCCGTTTATTGCGTCGGGACAAGTCGTGAAAATCGTGTTTTCCACACCCGAGTAATATCTAGGAGTCCTAGAATGTGTTCAAGAACGACACGAGCATGAAACACCGATACACCGTATGATTCATTTTCGGGTGGGCCACTAAAGACCCGCATTTTATTGCGTCGGGACAAGTTGTGAAAACCGTGTTTTCCGCACTCGATAGTGTCTAGGAGTCCTTAAATGTGTATAAGAATGACTCGAGCGCGAAACACCGATGCACAATATTATTCAAGTTCGGGTGGTCCCACTATCGACCCGTATTTTATTGCGCCGAGATAAGTTGTGAAAATCATGTTTTCCGCACTCGATAGTGTCTAGGAGTCCTAAAATGTGTGTAAGAATGACTCGAGCGCGAAACACCGACGCACAATATTATTCACGTTCGGGTGGGCCCACTATCGACCCGCATTTTATTGCGTCGGGACAAGCTGTGAAAACCTTGTTTACCGCACCCGGTAGTGTCCAGGAGTCCTAAAATGCGTATAACAATGACTCGAGCGCGAAACACCCACGCACAATATTGTTCATGTTCGGGTGGGCCCACTAATGACCCGCATTTTATTGCCCCGGGACATGTTGTGAAGACCGTGTTTTCCGCACCGGTGGTGTCTCTGAGTCCTAAAATATGTTCAAGAACGACACCAAGCATGAAGCACCGACGTATAATTTTATTCATGTTCCGGTGGGCCCACTACGGACCCGCATTTTATAGCTCCAGGACAAGTTGTGAAGACCGTGTTTTGCGCACCCGTAGTGTCTAGGAGTCCTAAAATATGTTCAAGAACGACACCAGGATGAAGCACCGACGCACCATTTTATTCATGTTCGGGCAGGCCCACTACGGACCCGCATTTTATTGCGCCGGGACAAGTTGTGAAAACCGTGTTTTTCGCACCCGTAGTGTCCAGGAGTCCTAAAATGTGTATAATAATGACTCGAGCGCGAAACACCGACACACAATATTGTTCACGTTCGGGTGGGCCCAATATCGACCCGCATTTTATTGCGCCGGACAAGTTGTGAAAACCTTGTTTACCGCACCCGTGAGTGTCCAGGACTCCTAAAATGCGTATAATAATGACTCGAGCGCGAAACACCGACGCGCAATATTTTTCACGTTCGGGTGGGCCCACTATCGACCCGCATTTTATTCCGTCGGGACAAGGTTTGAAAACCTTGTTTTCCGCACCCGTAGTGTCCAGGAGTCCTAAAATGTGTATAACAATGACTCGAGCGCGAAACACCGACGCACAATATTGTTCAAGTTCGGGTGGGCCCACTATCGACCCGCATTTTATTGCGCCGGAACAAGTTGTGAAAACATTGTTTTCCGCACCCAATAGTGTCTAGGAGTCCTAAAATGTGTATAACAATGACTCGAGCGCGAAACACCGACGCACAATATTGTTCAAGTTCGGGTGGGCCCACTACCGACCCGTATTTTATTGCGTCGGGCCAAGTTGTGAAAACCGTGTTTTCGGCACCCGGTAGTGTCTAGGAGTCCTAAAATGTGTTCAAGTTCGACCCGAGCATGAAGCACCGACGCACAATTTTATTCATGTTCGGGTGGGCCCAAGTACGGACCTGCATTTTATTGCGTCGGGACAAGTCGTGAAAATCGTGTTTTCCACACCCAAGTAATATCTAGGAGTCCTAGAATGTGTTCAAGAACGACACGAGCTTGAAACACCGATATACCGTATTATTCATTTTTGGGAGGGTGACTAAAGACCCGCATTTTATTGCGTCGGGACAAGTTGTGAAAACCGTGTTTTCCACACCCGATAGTGTCTAGGAGTCCTAAAATTCGTTCAAGAAGGACCGGAGCATGAAACACCGACGCATAATATTATTCATATTCGGGTGGGCCTACTACCGACCCGCATTTTATTGCGCCGGGACAAGTTGTGAAGACCGTGTTTTCCGCACCCGGTAGTGTCTAGGAGTCCTAAAATATGTTCAAGAACGACACCAGGCTGAAGCACCGACGCACAATTTTATTCCGGTTCGGCGGGCCCAATACAGACCCGCATTTTATTGCGCTCGGGACAAGCTGTGAAAACCGTATTTTCCGCACCCGGTAGTGTCAAGGAGTCCTAAAATGTGTATAACAATGACCCGAGCGCGAAACCACGACGCACAATATTGTTCACGTTGGGTGGGCCCACTATCGACTTGCATTTTATTGCGCGGGACAAGTTGTGAAACCCTTGTTTACCGCACCCGTAGTGTCCAGGAGTTCTAAAATGCGTATAACAATGACTCGTGCGCGAAACACCGACGCGCAATATTGTTCAAGTTCGGGTGGGCCCAAGATCGACCCGCATTTTATTGCGCCGGGACAAGGTTTGAAAACCATGTTTTCCGCACCCGGTGGTGTCCAGGAGTCCTAAAATGTGTATAACAATGTCTCGAGCGCGAAACACCGACGCACAATATTGTTCAAATTCGGGTGGGCCCACTATCGACCCGCATTTTATTGCGCCGGACAAGGTTTGAAAACCTTGTTTTCCGCACCCGGTGGTGTCCAGGAGTCCTAAAATGTGTATAACAATGTCTCGAGCGCGAAACACCGACGCACAATATTGTTCAAATTCGGGTGGGCCCACTACCGACCCGCATTTTATTGCGTCGTGACAAGGTTTGAAAACCTTGTTTTCCGCACCCGTAGTGTCCGGAAGTCCTAAAATGTGTATAATAATGACTCGAGCGCGAAACACCGACACACAATATTGTTCACGTTCGGGTGGGCCCAATATCGACCCGCATTTTATTGCGCCGGGACAAGTTGTGAAAACCTTGTTTACCGCACCCGTAGTGTCCAGGAGTCCTAAAATGCGTATAACAATGACTCGAGCGCGAAACACCGACGCGCAATATTTTTCACGTTCGGATGGGCCCACTATCGACCCGCATTTTATTCCGCCGGGACAAGGTTTGAAAACCTTGTTTTCCGCACCCGGTAGTGTCCAGGAGTCCTAAAATGTGTATAACAATGACTCGAGCGCGAAACACCGACGCACAATATTGTTCAAGTTCGGGTGGGCCCACTATCGACCCGCATTTTATTGCGCCGGACAAGTTGTGAAAACATTGTTTTCCGCACCCAATAGTGTCTAGGAGTCCTAAAATGTGTATAACAATGACTCGAGCGCGAAACACCGACGCACAATATTGTTCAAGTTCGGGTGGGCCCACTACCGACCCGTATTTTATTGCGCCGGCCAAGTTGTGAAAACCGTGTTTTCGGCACCCGTAGTGTCTAGGAGTCCTAAAATGTGTTCAAGTTCGACCTGAGCATGAAGCACCGACGCACAATTTTATTCATGTTCGGGTGGGCCCGATGACGGACCTGCATTTTATTGCGTCGGGACAAGTCGTGAAAATCGTGTTTTCCACACCCAGTAATATCTAGGAGTCCTAGAATGTGTTCAAGAACGACACGAGCATGAAACACCGATACACCGTATTATTCATTTTCGGGTGGGCCACTAAAGACCCGCATTTTATTGCGTCGGGACAAGTTGTGAAAACCGTGTTTTCCGCACTCGATAGTGTCTAGGAGTCCTAAAATTCGTTCAGGAAGGACCGGAGCTTGAAACATCGACGCATAATATTATTCACATTCGGGTGGGCCTACTATCGACCCGCATTTTATTGCGTCGGGACAAGTTGTGAGAACCTTGTTTCCCACGCCCGGTAGTGTCCAGGAGTCCTAAAATGTGTCAAAGAATGACTCGAGCGCGAAACACCCACGCTAAATGTTGTTCATGTTCGGGTGGGCCCACTAATGACCCGCATTTTATTGCCCCGGGACATGTTGTGAAGACCGTGTTTTCCGCACCGGTAGTGTCTCGGAGTCCTAAAATATGTTCAAGAACGACACCAGCATGAAGCACCGACGTATAATTTTATTCATGTTCCGGTGGGCCCACTACATACCCGCATTTTATTGCTCCAGGACAAGTTGTGAAGACCGTGTTTTGCGCACCCAGTAGTGTCTAGGAGTCCTAAAATATGTTCAAGAACGACACCAGGATGAAGCACCGACGCACCATTTTATTCATGTTCGGGCAGGCCCACTACGGACCCGCATTTTATTGCGCCGGGACAAGTTGTGAAAACCGTGTTTTTCGCACCCGGTAGTGTCCAGGAGTCCTAAAATGTGTATAATAATGACTCGAGCGCGAAACACCGACACACAATATTGTTCATGTTCGGGTGGGCCCAATATCGACCCGCATTTTATTGCGCCGGGACAAGTTGTGAAAACCTTGTTTACCGCACCCGGTAGTGTCCAGGAGTCCTAAAATGCGTATAACAATGACTCGAGCGCGAAACACCGACGCGCAATATTTTTCACGTTCGGGTGGGCCCACTATCGACCTGCATTTTATTCCGCCGGGACAAGGTTTGAAAACCTTGTTTTCCGCACCCGTAGTGTCCAGGAGTCCTTAAATGTGTATAACAATGACTCGAGCGCGAAACAGAGACGCACAATATTGTTCAAGTTCGGGTGGGCCCACTATCGACCCGTACTTTATTGCGCCGGGCCAAGTTGAGAAAACCGTGTTTTCGGCACCCGGTAGTGTCTAGGAGTCCTAAATGTGTTCAAGAACGACCCGAGCATGAAACACCGACGCACAATTTTATTCATGTTCGGGTGGGCCCAGTATGGACCTGCCTTTTATTGCGTCGGGACAAGTTGTGAAAACCGTGTTTTCCGCACTCGATAGTGTCTAGGAGTCCTTAAATGTGTATAAGAATGACTCGAGCGCGAAACACCGATGCACAATATTATTCAAGTTCGGGTGGTCCCACTATCGACCCGTATTTTATTGCGCCGAGATAAGTTGTGAAAATCATGTTTTCCGCACTCGATAGTGTCTAGGAGTCCTAAAATGTGTGTAAGAATGACTCGAGCGCGAAACACCGACGCACAATATTATTCACGTTCGGGTGGGCCCACTATCGACCCGCATTTTATTGCGTCGGGACAACCTCGTGAAAACCACGTTTTCCGCACCCGATAGTGTCTAGGAGTCCTAAAATGTGTACAAGAATGACTTGAGCGCGAAACACCCACGCACAATATTGTTCATGTTCGGGTGGGCCCGCTATCGACCCGCATTTTATTGCGCCGGGGCATGTTGTGAAGACCGTCTTTTCCGCACCCGGTAGTGTCTAGGAGTACTAAAATGTGGATAAGAATGACTCGAGCACGAAACACCGATGCAGAATATTATTCACGTTCGGGTGGGCCCACGACGGACGCGCATTTTATTGCGCCGGGACAAGTTGTGAAGACCGTGTTTTCCGCACCCGGTAGTGTCTAGGAGTCCTAAAATATGTTCAAGAACGACACAAGGATGAAGCACCGACGCACAATTTTATTTCGGTTCGGGCGGGCCCACTACGGACCCGCATTTTATTGCGCCGGGACAAGCTGTGAAAACCGTGTTTTCCGCACCCGTAGTGTCCAGGAGTCCTAAAATGTGTATAACAATGACTCGAGCGCGAAACACCGACGCACAACATTGTTCATGTTCGGGTGGGCCCACTACCGACTTGCATTTTATTGCGCCGGACAAGTTATGAAAACCTTGTTTTCCGCACCCGTAGTGTCCAGGAGTCCTAAAATGTGTATAACAATGACTCGAGCGCGAAACACCGATGCACAATATCGTTCACGTTCGGGCGGGCCCACTCATCGACCCGCATTTTATTGCGCCGGGACAAGGTTTTGAAACCTTGTTTTCCGCACCCGGTAGTGTCCAGGAGTCCTAAAATGTGTATAACAATGACTCAAGCGCGAAACAGAGACGTACAATATTGTTCAAGTTTGGGTGGGCCCACTATCGACCCGTATTTTATTGCGCCGGGCCAAGTTGTGAAAACCGTGTTTTCGGCACCCGGTAGTGTCTAGGAGTCCTAAAATGTGTTCAAGAACGACCCGAGCATGAAACACCGACGCACAATTTTATTCATGTTCGGGTGGGCCCAGTACGGACCTGCATTTTATAGCGTCGGGACAAGTCGTGAAAATCGTGTTTTCCACACCCGATAATATCTAGGAGTCCTAGAATGTGTTCAAGAATGACACGAGCATGAAACACCGATACACCGTATTATTCATTTTCGGGTGGGCCACTAAAGACCCGCATTTTATTGCGTCGGGACAAGTTGTGAAAACCGTGTTTTCCGCACCTGATAGTGTCTAGGAGTCCTTAAATGTGTATAAGAATGACTCGACCGCGAAACACCGATGCACAATATTATTCAAGTTCGGGTGGTCCCACTATCGACCCGTATTTTATTGCGCCGAGATAAGTTGTGAAAATCATGTTTTCCCCACTCGATAGTGTCTAGGAGTCCTAAAATGTGTGTAAGAATGACTCGAGCGTGAAACACCGACGCACAATATTATTCACGTTCGGGTGGGCCCACTATCGACCCGCATTTTATTGCGTCGGTACAAGCTGTGAAAACCATGTTTTCCGCACCCAATAGTGTCTAGGAGTCCTAAAATGTGTACAAGAATGAGTCGAGCGCGAAACACCCACGCACAATATTGTTCATGTTCGGGTGGGCCCACTACCGACCCGCATTTTATTGCGCCAGGGCATGTTGTGAAGACCGTCTTTTCCGCACCCGGTAGTGTCTAGGAGTCCTAAAATGTGGATAAGAATGACTCGAGCACGAAACACCGATGCACAATATTATTCACGTTCGGGTGGGCCCACTACGGACCCGCATTTTATTGCACCGGGACAAGTTGTGAAGACCGTGTTTTCCGCACCCGGTAGTGTCTAGGAGTCCTAAAATATGTTCAAGAACGACACCAGGATGAAGCACCGACGCACAATTTTATTCCGGTTCGGGCGGGCCCACTACGGACACGCATTTTATTGCGCCGGAGAAGCTGTGAAAACCATGTTTTCCGCACCCGGTAGTGTCCAGGAGTCCTAAAATGTGTATAACAATGACTCGAGCGCGAAACACCGACGCACAATATTGTTCACGTTCGGGTGGGCCCACTATCGACTTGCATTTTATTGCGCCGGGACAAGTTATGAAAACCTTGTTTTCCGCACCCGGTAGTGTCCAGGAGTCCTAAAATGCGTATAACAATAACTCGAGAGCGAAACACCGACGCACAATATTGTTCACGTTCGGGCGGGCCCACTATCGACCCGCATTTTATTCCACCGGGACAAGGTTTGAAAACCTTGTTTTCCGCACCCGGTAGTGTCCAGGAGTCCTAAAATGTGTATAACAATGACTCAAGCGCGAAACAGAGACGCACAATATTGTTCAAGTTCGGGTGGGTCCACTATCGACCCGTATTTTATTGCGCCGGCCAAGTTGTGAAAACCGTGTTTTCGGCACCCGGTAGTGTCTAGGAGTCCTAAAATGTGTTCAAGAATGACCTCGAGCATGAAACACCGACGCACAATTTTATTCATGTTCGGGTGGGCCCAAGTACTGGACCTGCATTTTATTGCGTTGGGACAAGTCGTGAACATCGTGTTTTCCACACCCGATAATATCTAGGAGTCCTAGAATGTGTTCAAGAACGACACGAGCATGAAACACCGATACACCGTATTATTCATTTTCGGGTGGGCCACTAAAGACCCGCATTTTATTGCGTCGGGACAAGCTGTGAAAACCACGTTTTCCGCACCCGGTAGTGTCTAGCAGTCCAAAAATTCGTTCAAGAATGACTCGAGCACGAAACACCGACGCATAATATTATTCAAGTTCGGGTGGTCTCACTATCGACCCGTATTTTATTGCCCCGGGACAAGTTGTGAAGATCATGTTTTCCGCACCCGATAGTGTTCGAGTGCCCTAAAATGTGTATAAGAATGACTCGAACGCGAAACACCGATGCACAATGTTATTCACGTTCGGGTGGGCCCACTATCGACCCGCATTTTATTGTGTCGGGACAAGTTGTGAAAACCTTGTTTTCCGCCCCGGTAGTGCCCAGGAGTCCTAAAATGTGTATAAGAATGACTCGAGCGCGAAACGCCCACGCACAATATTGTTCATGTTCGGGTGGGCCCACTATCGACCCGCATTTTATTGCGTCGGGACATGTTGTGAAGACCGTGTTTTCTGCACCGGTAGTGTCTCGGAGTCCCAAAATGTGTATAACAATGACTCGAGCGCGAAACTCCGACGCACAATATTATTCTTGTTCGGGTGGTCGCACTATCGACCCGTATTTCATTGTGCCGGGATAAGTCTGTGAAAATAGTGTTATCCGCACCCGATAGTGTCTAGGAGTCCTAAAATGTGTATAAGAATGACTCGAGCGCGAAACACCGATGCACAATAGTATTCAAGTTCGGGTGGTCCCACTATCGACCCACATTTTATTGCGCCGGGACATGTTGTTCGGACCGTGTTTTCCGCACCCGGTAGTGTCTAGGAGTCCTAAAATATGTTCAAGAACGACACCAGGATGAAGCACCGACGCACAATTTTATTCATGTTCGGGTGTGCCCACTACGGACCCGCATTTTATTGCGCCGAGACAAGTTGTGAAAACCGCGTTTTCCGCACCCGGTAGCGTCTAGGAGTCCTAAAATGTGTATAAGAATGACTCGAGAGCGAAACACCGACGCACAATATTATTCAAGTTCGGGTGGTCCCACTACTGATCCGTATTTTATTGCGCAGAGATAAGTTGTGAAAATCTTGTTTTCCGCACCCGATAGTGTCTAGGAGACCGAAAATGTGTATAAGAATGACTCGATCGTGAAACACCGACGCACAATATTATTCAGGTTCGGGTGGGCCCACCGGTGACCCGTATTTTATTGCGCCAAGATATGTTGTGAAAATCTTATTTTACGCACCCGATAGTGTTTAGGAGCCGTAAAATATGTATAAGAATGACTGGAACGCGAAATACCGACGCACAATATTATTCACGTTCGGGTGGGCCCACTATCGACCCGCATTTTATTGCGCTGGGACAAGTTGTGAAAACCTTGTTTTCCGCACCCGGTGGTGTCCAGGAGTCCTAAAATGTGTATAACAATGACTCGAGCGCGAAACACCGACGCACAATATTATTCTTGTTCGGGTGGTTGCACTATCGACCCGTATTTTATTGTGCCGGGATAAGGCTGTGAAAATCGTGTTTTCCGCACCCGATAGTGTCTAGGAGTCCTAAAATGTGTATAAGAATGACTCGCGCGCGAAACACCAACGCACAATATTATTCAAGTTCGGGTGGTCCCACTACGGACGTGCATTTTATTGCGTCGGAACAAGTTGTGAAAATCGTGTTTTCCGCACCCGATAATATCTAGGAGTCCTAAAATGTGTTCAAGAACGATACGAGCATGAAACACCGATACACCGTTTTATTCATGTTCGGGTGGGCCACTCGAAGACCCGTATTTTATTGCGTCGGGACAAGTTGTGAAAACCGTGTCTTCCGCACCCGGTAGTGTCTAGGAGTCCTAAAATTTGTTCAAGAAGGACCGCAGCACAATATTATTCATATTCGGGTGGGCCTACTACCGACCCGCATTTTATTGTGTCGGGACAAGTTGTGAAAACCTTGTTTTCCACACCTGGTGGTGTCCGGGAGTCCTAAAATGTGTTAAAGAATGACTCGAGCGCGAAACACCCACGGACAATATTGTTCATGTTCGGGTGGGCCCAAGATCGACCCGCATTTTATTGCGCCGGGGCATGTTGTGAAGACCGTGTTTTCCGCACCCGGTAGTGTCTAGGAGTCCTAAAATGTGTTGAAGAACGACACCAGCATGAGGCACCGACGCACAATTTTTTTGTTGTTCGGGTGGGTCCACTACGGACACGCATTTTATTGCGTCGGTATAAGCTGTGAAAACCATGTTTTCCGCACCCGTATCTGTCTAGGAGTCCTAAAATGTGTATAAGAATGACTCGAGCGCGAAACACCGACGTACAATATTATTCAAGTTCGGGTGGTCCCACTATCGACCCGTATTTTATTGTGCCGAGACAAGTTGTGAAAACCTTGTTTTCCGCACCCGGTAGTGTCCAGGAGTCCTAAAGTGTGTATAAGAATGACTCGAGCGCGAAACACCCACGCACAATATTATTGACGTTCGGGTGGGCCCACTATCGACCCACATTTTATTGCGTCGGGACAAGTTGTGAAAACCTTCTTTTCGCACCCGGTAGTGTCCAGGAGCCCTAAAATGTGTATAAGAATGACTCGAGCGTGAAACACCGATGCACAATATTATTCACATTCGGGTGGGCCCACTATCGACCCGCATTTTATTGCGCCGGGATAAGTTGTGAAAACCTTGTTTTCCGCACCCGGTAGTGTCCAGGAGCCCTAAAATGTGTATAAGAATGACTCAAGCGCGAAACACCCACGCATAATATTGTTCATGTTCGGGTGGGCCCACTATCGACCCGCATTTTATTACATCGGCACATGTTGTTAAGACCTTGTTTCCTGCACCGGATAGTGTCTAGGAGTCCAAAAATGTTTATAAGAACAACTCGAGCGCGAAACACGGACGCACAATATTATTCACGTTCGGGTGGGCCCACTAGTCACCCGCATTTTATTGCGCCGGGACAAGTTGTGAAGACCTTGTTTTCCGCACCCGGTAGTGTCCAGGAGTCCTAAAATATGTTCAAGAACGACACCAGCATGAAGCACCGACGCACAATATTATTCTTGTTCGGGTGGTCCCACTATCGACCCGTATTTTATGGTGCCGAGATAAGTTGGGAAAATCGTGTTTTCCGTACCCGATAGTATCTAGGAGTCCTAAAATGTGTATAAGAATGACTCGCGCGCGAAACACCGACTCACAATATTATTCACGTTCGGGTGGGCCCACTACTCACCCGCATTTTATTGCGTCGGGACATGTTGTGAAGACCGTGTTTTCCGCACCTGGTAGTGTCTAGGACTCCTAAAATATGTTCAAGAACGACACCAGGATGAAGCACCGACGCACAATTTTATTCATGTTCGGGTGGATCCACTACGGACCCGCATTTTTTGCGCCGGGACAAGTTGTGAAAACCGTCTTTTCCGCACCCGGTAGCGTTTGGGAGTCCTAAAATGTGTATAAGAATGACTCGAGAGTGAAACACCGACGCACAATATTATTCAAGTTCGGGTGGTCCCGCTACCGACCCGTATTTTATTGCGCCGAGATAAGTTGTGAAAATCTTGTTTTCCGCACTCGATAGTGTCTAGGAGTCCTAAAATGTGCATAAGAATGACTCAAGCGCGAAACACCCACGCACAATATTGTTCATGTTCGGATGGGCCCCCTATCGACGCGCATTTTCTTGCGTCGGGACATGTTGTGAAGACCGTGTTTTCCGTACCGGTAGTGTCTCGGAGTTCTAAAATATGTTCAAGAACGACACCGAGCATGAAGCACCGACGCACAATATTATTCTTGTTCGGATGGTCCCACTATCGACCCGTATTTTATTGCGCCGAGATAAGTTGTGAAAATTTTGTTTTCCGCACCCGATAGTGTCTAGTTGTCCGAAAATTTGTATAAGAATGACTCGATCGCGAAACACCGAGGCGCAATATTATTCACGTTCGGGTGGGCCCACTAGTGACCCGTATTTTATTGCGCCGAGATAAGTTGTGAAAATCTTGTTTTACGCACCCGATAGTGTCTAGGAGTTCTAAAATGTGTATAAGAATGACTCGAACGCGAAACACCAACACACAATATTATTCACGTTCGGGTAGGCCCACTCCCGACCCGCATTTTATTGCGTCGGAACAAGTTGTGAAGACCTTGTTTTCCGCACCCGGTAGTGCACAGGAGTCCTAAAATGTGCATAACAATGACTCGAGCGCGAAACACCGATGGACAATATTATTCAAGTTCGGGTGGTCCCACTATCGACCCGCATTTTATTGCGCCGGGACAAGTTGTGAAAACCGTGTTTTCGGCACCGGTAGTGTCTAGGAGTCCGAAAATGTGTTCAAGAACGACATGAGCATGAAACACCGACGCACCATTTTATTCATGTTCGGGTAGGCCCACTACGGACCTGCATTTTATTGCGTCGGAACAAGTTGTGAAAATCGTGTTTTCCACACCCGGTAATATCTAGGAGTCCTAGAATGTGTTCAAGAACGACGCGAGCATGAAACACCGGTACACCGTTTTATTCTTGTTCGGGTGGGCCACTAAAGACCCGCATTTTATTGCGTCGGGACAAGTTGTGAAAACCGTGTTTTCCGCACCCGTAGTGTCTAGGAGTCCTAAAACTTGTTCAAGAAGAACCAGAGCACAATATTATTCATATTCGGGTGGGCCTACTATCGACCCGCATTTTATTGCGTCGGGACAAGTTGTGAAAACCTTGTTTTCCACACCGGTAGTGTCCAGGAGTCCTAAAATGTGTCAAAGAATGACTCGAGCGCGAAACACCAACACACAATATTGTTCATGTTCGGGTGGGCCCACTCATCGACCCGCATTTTATTGCGCCAGGGCATGTTGTGAAGACCGTGTTTTCCGTACCCGGTAGTGTCCAGGCGTCCTAAAATGTGTTGAAGAACAACACCAGCATGAGGCACCGACGCACAATTTTTTTGTTGTTCGGGTGGGCCCACTACGGACACGCATTTTATTGCGTCGGTACAAGCTGTGAAAACCACGTTTTCCGCACCCGGTAGTGTCTAGGAGTCCTAAAATGTGTATAAGAATGACTCGAGCGCGAAACACGACGCACAATATTATTCACATTCGGGTGGGCCCACTATCGACCCACATTTTATTGCGTCGGGACAAGTTGTGAAAACCTTGTTTTCCGTACCCGGTAGTGTCTAGGAGTCCTAAAATGTGTATAAGAATGACTCGAGCGCGAAACACCGACGCACAATATTATTCTTGTTCGGGTGGTCCCACTATCGACCCGTATTTTATTGTGCCGGGATAAGTTAGGAAAATCGTGTTTTCCGCACCCGATAGTGTCTAGGAGTCCTAAAATGTGTATAAGAATGACTCGCGCGCGAAACACCGACGCACAATATTATTCACGTTCGGGTGGGCCCACTACCGACCCGCATTTTATTGCGTCGGGACATGTTGTGAAGACCGCGTTTTCCGCATCCGGTAGTGTTTAGGAGTCCTAAAATGTTTACTAGAATGACTCCGACGCACAATATTATTCATGTTCGGGTGGTCCCACTCATCGACCCGTATTTTATTGCGCCGGGACAAGTTGTGAAAATCGTGTTTTCTGCACCCAATATGTCTATGAGTTCTAAAATGTGTATAAGAATGACTCGAGCGCGAAACACCGACGCACAATATTATTCATGTTCGGGTGGACCCATTATTGACCCGCATTTTATTGCGTCGGGACAAGTTGTGAAAAACATGTTTTCCGCACCGGTGTCTAGGAGTCCTGAAATATGTTCAAGAACGACACGAGCATGAAACACCGACGCACAATTTTATTCATGTTCGGGTGGGCCCACTACGGACCTGCATTTTAGGGTGTAAAACTCCTCGACGACATACATGGAGGGCTTTGTGGACATCACGCAGCGCCTTTTGACAAGGCTTCTATCGGCCGACCGCAGTGGCGGACGCGACTCGTGTCGTACGCACATGCAAAGGTTGCCGGCTCTACGCTCGACGGACGCACCGGCTCGCCCAGTGCTGTTCAAACCATACCCATCACTTGGCCCTTCGTGGTCTAGGGTCCGAACTTGGTCGGGCCGCTAAAGAAAGCACCCGGGACTTCACCCACTTGCTCGTGGCGGTCGACAAGTTCACCAAGTGGATCGAAGCTCGAACGATCGGAAAAATCCGGTCCGTAGAGGCGGTTGAGTTCTTTCTCGACATCGTCCATCGGTTCGGTGTCTCCAACTCGATAATCACCGATAACGGCACGGAGTTCACTAGGAAGAAATTCCTCAAGTTCTACAATGATTACCACATTCGAGTGGACCGGGCGGCTGTAGCTCACCCCGAGACCAATGGTCAAGTCGAGCGAGCCAATGGCATGATCCTACAGGGATTAAGCCTCGCATCTACGATCGCTCGAAGCATTTCAGCGGTCGATGGGCGGCGGAACCGCCAGCCGTGCTTTGGAGTCTCCGAACGACTACGAGCCGGGCGAAGGGCTACACGCCGTTCTTCATGGTCTATGGCTCGGAAGCGATCTTGCCAACCGACCTTGACTACGGCGCTCCCGAGTCCACGCCTTTGATGAACAGGGAAACGAAGCGGCACTCGAGGACGCCGCCGACCAACTCAACGAAGCGCGTGATGCCGTGCTTCTATACTCCGCCAAGTATCGGCAAGCTCTCCGACGATACCACGACCACAACGTCAAGAGTCGAGGCTTCAACGTCGGGGACATGGTGTTGTGCAGGGTGCGGAGCAGCTAGGACCGCCACAAACTTTCTCTGCCTTGGGAAGGACCGTACATCGTCTCGCGCGTCATTCAGCTCGGCTCCTACAAGCTCAAGACGATGGAAGGTCGAGAGCTCACCAACGCTTGAAACATCGCACGATTACGTAAATTCTATCCTTGAACTTGCGTTTGTTCCTTTACTTTCGAAATCGCCCGCTCGAGGATAGTGATCCTCACCCCCATAAGGGGCCGACCCTCACTCGAGGGCTGGAAGGCATGCGATACCAGCGAATTTTTCAAAACAAAAATTGCTAACGCACGCGTTACTTAGCTCTTTTTGTGAATGAAATTTGCTAAGTCCTTTTTGACCCCGGATTCGAATCACAACGACGAACAAAGTAAGCAAGAAGTAAACGGATTCACGATCTAATTGGTCGGAAAACTTAAGCTCGAGCACCCCAGCGGCCCTAGCTAATGCTCACCAAAACGACTAAGTCCAACGAGGCTCGGGGGCTCTAACTTCGCGAGTCGGCGAGAGAGATGAAAGGGCCAAATAAATTTAAGTCAAACTTAAAAGCCGGCGATATAAGAGCAAGACCTCGACGGGTCGAGCCCGGAACGAATTTAAAAACTTGAAGGTATTTACAAACTTCGGGGAACAATGCCCCATTGTTCATGCCAACATGACAAAATAAAGCAAAACAAAACAACTAATGCCCTAATCTATCTTCATCTTGGGGAGGGGCTCCTCCTCGAGCTTCGCAGCAAAGGCATCGGCGTGGAGGCGAGTCCCGGACTACGGCGCCTCTAGCTCGGCGTCGGTGAAGCCGGGGACAAGACCAGCGGCGACGGCCTCAAAGTCATGCCACGAAGATCGAGCGCATGCTCGGAGCGCCTCGCTCCTTGGATCACCGCACCGACTTGCTCGGTAGGTCGGCGTTGGCACGCCGCTCGACTTCAACCTCCGCGAGAGCTCGTCCCGGGCGGCGTCGAGCTCCCTTCGAAACGCCTCCGTCGTGGCCGGCCTCTACTCCAAGCATGCGCCATCACGAACAATTGGCATCGGAGGTCGAAGCTCGAAGAGTCAAAAGAAAAAATGAAGCCAAAAGGAACATCGTCATAAGGAAAAGTGAAATCCTTACCTTCCTTCTCGGTCCGCTGCTCTTGGAGCTCCTTGCGGTAGCCGGACGCGGTCCGGAGGGAAGCCTCGGCTACGGCTTCGGCCTTCTGCGTTAGCTCACGCTTCGTCCGGAGCACCTCCTTGACTTTCTCCGCGGCGGAGGTGGCTTCCTCGGCCTTAGTTAAGGCCGCCTCCTTCGTGTGACGCACCTCTCGTCGTCTCGCGCTCCGCTGCCTCCTTGGTTGCCCGGACCGCACCTTCCCGCCCGAGCGCCTCCTACAGGCCGGCACGAGCCCGGCCGGCCGAGGGCACGAGCCCGCTCGCCCGGCCTCGAGCCCGGTGAGGAACTCGCGCGCCCCGGAACGAGCCCCGCCACGAACGACTCCGGTTCTTGCTCCGGCGGCGGCTCGGAGTCATCGGCCGAGCTCACCGACACCGCCTTTGTGCCGGCCACCGTCGTTGCTGCGACAACCTTCCCTCGCTGCGACGGCTCCCGCCTTCGCCGCATGTACCGCCGAGGAAGTCGGCGACTTCCGAGGGTCGTCGACGGAGGCCTCCTCCTTGCCCTCACGGGACGCTTCGACGTCGGCTCGGCGTCGCCGGGCTCGCCTTCACGGGCGCACTTCCCGGTCGCGACAAGCAAGGTCGACCACCTCCCGCTGTTCCTCCACGATTGGTTCAACCGGCATAGGGCCGGGGTCTACGAGGGTCTCCACGAGCATGCTCCGCGCCGGGCTTCGTCGCCGACGGAACGACCTCGCCATCGCCCTCGGCAGCAGGTTCAAGGACATTTATATGCGAGGTCGAGGTCGTGGCGGGCGGAGGACCTCACGGATCTACGCCATCCGCCGGGCCATCGCCAAGAACCTC
This sequence comes from Chloris gayana, assembly GCA_031894775.1. Taxonomy (NCBI): domain Eukaryota; kingdom Viridiplantae; phylum Streptophyta; class Magnoliopsida; order Poales; family Poaceae; genus Chloris; species Chloris gayana. Next base: position 63,915 of record JAUNZO010000193.1, read on the forward strand.
GTGGCTGCGGCGGGCGCTCGAGGCCCGAGTCGCCAACGACGAGTTCGGTGATCATCTCCGCCGTCTCCCTCTCGTCGAAGGTAGGCGCCGCCGGGTGGTTTCGGTTAAGTCCACCACTTCCGGCACCCGCGGTGGCTCCTCGCTAGTTCCCGTTCCCTCGATGAGGGGGTTCTTTAACCCGCGAGCTCGACTCGAGCCTCGAGGACGAGGCCGACTTCGATGTCCCGACCGCGGAGGCCGGGGGCTACGGCGCGAAGTCGTGCGGGCCGGAATAAACACGACTCGAAACAACGGAGTCGGAGATGGCTCCGGAACCGAAGTCTAAGCAAAGGGAGCAGGAGTGTGCCGCGGAGCCGGAACTTGAGGCGGAGGAGTTGGAGCCCGCCGCTCGGCAGGCGAGCTCTAGCGATCCCTTCTCGGCGATGTCCGGCGCCCGTTGCGCGGACCCTCCGAAGACCCAGCCACGGCACTGCCGGAGCCGTCGCTGCCGCTTTCCCTCGAGGTGATCGCGCGACGGGAGATGACGTACGGGTTCTCCCCGCTCGTGTCATACCCGCCGGCACCACCGTCATCGTCGGAAGCCGCGGATGATTTTGTCGAGGCCGTCGAGGGAGACTCCCGCCTCGCACGACCTCCGGGCTCGCCCACTAGCCGCATTAATTCCACCTGCCCGTGCGCCCACGTGGACGCTCCCCGGCAATCATTACCGCCGACTTTCGCCCCATCCCCTCTGCCGCAGCCTACCGCTCCCGTCCGGGCGCGCCGATGGGACGCGCCATACCCGTATCCCGACAAAGGAAGCGTGGATCGAAGATCCCGGGCTCGGCCATCATTATCCGACGTACGACGGTACGAGTCCTCGCCTTATCCGTCGATCGGTGGCACTCGAGCTCGGGCTTGAGTTACTCTCCGCCCCGCACGACCTCGCGCCGGCGACCTTGAAGCTCGATGAGCTGCCGCCCCGACCTCGACCTTCAGCCCCGTCTTCAATGCGCCCGACGGGGAAGGACCAGCATGGACTGTCTTCTCCAACCACTCTTCCATGATGCCGCTCATGGCTCCGCAAAACGCGGAACACTCCATCCCCGCTTCCCCGACGTGACAAGCTAGAGGAGCGACGCGACGGCCTAGTCAAAACGCTCAATCATACATCGTGGGAAGGACCGACGGGACGGGACATACATCCGGATAAGCGCGCGACTACTCTCTCTCTCTCTCTCTCTCTCTCTCTCTCTCTCTCTCTCTCTCTCTCTCTCATGTAACTCGAGCTCGACCCCTGCGTCTATAAAGGGGGAGGCTCTCTTTCTTTCTCAACATCTCTCTACAACGTCTTCACACGTCTACTCGCACATCTTCACGCTTCAATCGCTTCACACATTTTCACACACACACACTCGCAGCTGACTTGGAGCTCGCTCCTCTCCCGCCTCCACCGTACTCCATCGTCGGTTTGACGCAAGGAACACGAGCATCGTGACCCCCCGCCCCCCCAACCGGACGTAGGGAGCTTTCCCGAACCAGCTTAAATCTCTCGTGTCTTCCCTTGTGTACCATCCGGCCTAAAACGCGCACCCTTGGAACAAAATTCTACTAGTCGGTGGTTCGAACACCGACACTAATCAACGGAGATCACCTTGCTCCATGACGGTAGGCCTCCTATGTTAGCAAACCGCACACTCGAGTGAATGAGCAGGATTAGATCGTCCAACATAAGGTGGATGACCAGATTTTTGTTACAAATGAGACCGATGTGTGTTCCGTCATCAAGTTTGCCTCGGCGAGTCTTCATGCGGATAATGTAGCCGTCCATCCTCGATGAGATCAAGAAGTTCCCCGGTCAAGTTTGCCTATGGCGGCACCGACCACGGTGGCTCGGACCCGATTTTGTTACTTGCCTTTTTCTCATTATAATCATCACCATGGTTGCCATGGCATACTATATATATGTGTTGACTAATCATCGCCCAATTTTTTGTTGTTACATGTTGCCATTGCTTGCTCGATGAGAAGCAACAGTGGCTCATCGATACCGTCATCTCCTACCACTTCTCCCGGAACAGGTAACCCCAAGTGTTCATCGTTTGCAATCTAATTCCCTAAATTCTGAAGCTATTATGGTCCATTAGTTCATGGAGTTCTGTTTAGGGCTCCTAGACTATATGTGAGATTGTGATACTTTGCCATTGCTTTCTATTCAGTTACATAGTTGTGCATTGGTTTACCAGTGGATCTGCCCCGATATCGATGATTTATGCCTGCAGTTTGTGGCAGTGATTAGAGGAAGCACACAACATGACAAATTCAAGTAAGAGAGCAAAGTAGCGAAAGGGAAAAGGAAGTGCCACACAGGAGAGGAATTTTGTTTTTCCTATGATATATGGTCACTTGGCAAAAATCCGTTGGATATGCTCCTGCGTGGTTTTCTGCGAGATAGATTACCGTACAAAGCTTTTTTACTGTACCAGAATTCATTAATACCCACGAGTATTCTTGTCGCTGCAGGTACATTCAAGGAAACCATTTAGACCAGGAAGCAAATCCAAGGACACAAGGTGCTTGAATTGCAAATTGCTAACATTTTAGTTTTGCAGAGCTCTTTCATGGATGGATAGTTGCACCGTTGGGATGTGAACTTTTTTTTACGCGCACTATGCTAGGACACATCTACTTATATATTATAAGTGCAACCCACTATCTGTCATTTACTACTAATTCTCTCAACCCTGGTGAAGCCACGTCATCAAGAAAATTTGCATGCATCTATATTCTCGAGTCACATCATGATAGCCGACCATCACACTTTCAAGCGAGAAACTGCTGTCTTAAAATGCATTCATTAATAGAGATAGTGTTGCCTCCATCATAAATTGAAGTAGGGAAGAAATTGCAGCCTTATGGGCAATAACAGCCTACCCTTAAACCCATTCATTTACATCACCGTGCTCTTTCATTGTCATTATTCACATCAATTGCCAAAACAAATTAGTCGGGTCTTTCATTGTAATTGATAAGCTAGGTCTCGATACACACACAAGTTGCCTCATTGTTTGTCCTTCCTCCATCCTCCATAGTCATTGTATCGGTGATAGCTCCATCCAAATCTCGTAAATTTTTCATAGTCGATCACTCAAATGATAGAGATCTTTTATTGAACCATTAATCTGGTCATGATTCCCTCTCCATTCTCAAATACACATATGAAACATGTTCACTCGATTAGCTTCGATGATTTAGTAGTCGGGATTCTAATGGAGTTTTATAGATATTCAAGTATGGATGCGGGTTCTTCATTTAGCTGCTCAACCCGGCTCACTCAAGAAGCCTGTTTTGCTTGAATGGTTTTGTCGTATACTTGCCTTATGGGTATACAGATGATAAAGGAATGTATGCGCAAAGACACGGTAACAAATCAATGAAGATAAAGGTGATGGAGATAGCGGACAGACCGGTTCCTGACCGGTCCGGAATGACGAGAGGATGCTATATACCGAGTATGGAGACCAGGCGGATATCAATACCGGTGTATGATGACTTGAGAAGCAAGTAATGGAATAATTTGTAGTCCGTTAGGACTCGAATCAATAAAGAAAGCTAGAGATAGAGTTCCCATATATGTAATCCGTGTAATCGACTAGGACTCTGCATGTAATCCTAGCTCCCCGGATATATAAGGCGGAGCAGGGACCCCTCGAAAACTCTCTCGAGATCTTGCAATTAGCAAATCGCTAAAGGCAATACATAACATACGGGACGTTGGGTATTACTCTCGATCCGAGGGGCCCGAACCTATCAAAAACGCGTGTTCCTGTGTGTTCCGTGTGCTGCACCATCGAATTCCACGCTCGTGAGGGACCGGGTAGTACTAGTGCCGAGTTTAAGACTCGATATTTGGCGCGCCCGGAAGGGGTCCCGGCGAGTTCCTAGCGAGTTCGATGGCCTCTTCGTTCGTCGTCGACTTCGAGCCCGGCTTCAAGATCCACTTCGAGTCCCTTGACTTTGAAGCCGATTCGGTCGAAAAACCGCTTTTGATGAATCCGACTCGTTGTGAGGCCGCAGCTTCGAAGCGCGATCACCTGCCACGGTTGGCACCCCGGGCTCGGAACTTGGGTTCCGACGCAGCTTTAGCGCGAACAATCGACCGCCCGCATCTTAGATTGAAGCCCAATGTGTAGAGATAAGCCGCTCTTGCGAGTTCGTTGATGACTTCGAGGAAGAACGTCCAGCCTTATTCCAAGTGTTCATGACAGGACCAGTTATTCGCCAACTTACCTCCGAGGAAGTTGCTGAAGAAGAAGAAAGGCTGGCAAGAGAAGAATCCGATCGCCGTCACCGTGAAGAAGAAGAAGCAAATAGAGATGAACGACCTCCGCAACCTTCGACTGCAAATCCGCGTGTAAATGCTGCTGGTCGGGCCGGAGGAAGCGCTCCCGCGATCGCTCCCCGACCACGGGCCCATTGCCGGACCGGTCCGGAGACCCGAAAGAAACGTCCCCAGGATATAACAGCCGACGTGGGTGTCGCAGTGGAAGGAGGCATCGTTCTTCGAGCGGGGCTTTGGATTTGAGCTCCATGGAAGTGGAATTAAATGGCGCTCGGGTCTTCACGTCGCCGATTCACAATATTGTTGGAGTGAAACAAATCCTCGAGACAATACCGGAAGAAGTCTTCAATGCAACACCGGGGTTGCAACGCGCTCCGAATTTGGTAGATGCGGCTGCTCTACAAACCAATCAACTCGTCCATGACAGATCGGAATCTTCAAGCCGCTCGCGTTCTCGTTTAGAGCGGCCTACGAGAGCTCGGTCCGAAGGAGCTTCCTCCGGAGGAAGGCTTGGGCCTCGACACACCCCAATCACGGATGCACATGAATGAGCTCCGGACCAAGATTTGCGCGTACCGCTTAATAGCAACCGGGACGCTCGTAATGTCCTCATCGATTGCCATGTAGAGAGAGCGGAAGAACGTCGGAGACTTGAAGAAGATGAGAGGCGTCGCACCGGTCATGTGGATGATCGTCCACGCGACCCTGCCCCGTCTCGTCCGCACGTGACTAATTCACCTCGGCGTGGACCGGCCGCTTGCGCCGCCCCCGGTGGAAATCATCCGCGCAATGATCATCGAGGGCATAGTAATAGGCATGCTCATCGGGATGAACGGCCCGTAAGGGATGATCGTCGTGATACTAGAGACCGAAGAGGGCGAGATAACCGGGACAGAGACGTTGAACCCCGACGTGCCGACAATGATCGTCCAGCGGCACCTCGGCCCCCACCTCCATCGCGACATGAGGAACCAGCAAACAATGATCGTCAAGCGGCGCCTCCACCTCCGCCTTCGCCTCCTTCACGGCACGCGGAGCCGGTGAATAATGATGGTCGGGGTGGTTCGGGAGATAGGTATCAAGATGATCGCAATTACGACTATTCCGACGATGACAGGGATCGCAACTACCGGCATTACCCTCGTCGACGATCCCCTTCGCCGGTCCGGACCGGTCCGGAAGACGATGAATACTCCGTGATTCCCGCTTTCATGCGGGATTTACGCATTTGCAAATACCCCAGGGGATTTAAGCCCGGGGCCATTGATAAGTATGATGGTAAAGCACCTCCTGCCGAGTGGCTACGCATGTACACCACCGCCATCCGGTCGGCAGGAGGAGATACATTCATGCTAGCTAATTACCTCCCCACGTGCATGGAGCAGGCTGGACGCTTATGGTTGCAGTCCCTACCCGAGAAATCTATCTCTTCTTGGGGCGATCTCACCAAAAAGTTCGTAGAGAATTTCCAAGCGACTTGTGAGAAGTCGGGGAATTACTTCGACCTCAACAGGTCGAAGCGAAGCCCGACGAGACCCTCACCGACTTCATCAGGCGTTTCGACCAGCAAGTAATTGCTGCGTTTCAAGTTGGCGTCCGAAGTGAAGCTTTGGTTCACAAGATTGGAAGGCGAAATCGGAACCTTACCATGACGGCGTCGAGTGCTTCAAGATAGCGGACGACTATGCTCGCTGGTGAACAAAGGGAACAAAGGGAAGGAACCGAAGCATGACCAAGGCAACCGGGAGTCGTCGACCAATCTCATGGACGAGACCGGCCGCCACTTCCCAAGAGAGATCCAAGAGAACGATTGTCGTTCGAAACACTTCTAGAAGGTCCTTGCATGATTCATAATGGGAATCATAAAGCCAAGGAGTGCTTCTCGTTAAGGCCGTTCGCTCGGTTCGCCTTAAAGGTCGCACCCCGATCCGCTCATCGGAATCGGAGGGATGACAAGGGCAAGGACAAAGAACACGATGACAATGAGGATGATGAAGGTTTTTAAGAACCAGCTCGAGAGGTGAACATGATTTTTGGAGGCCCGGACGCTTACGAATCGAAGAGAAAGCAAAAGTTGGCATTTCGAGAGGTTAATGCTGTCGCTCCTGCTACACCCGAGTACTTACGGTGGTCCGAGGTGCCAATTACTTTCAACGAGCTGATCATCCCGAGGTATTGGCAAAAGCTGGTAAATATCCACTCATCTTGGCCCCCATAGTTTACAAGGTGCGGTTGAAGAGGACCTTCATTGATGGCGGGAGTTGCCTGGATATCTTATTCGCCAAAACTCTCCCGCAGCTTGGCCTCTCCATAGCTGATTTGGAACGTAGCGTCTCACCGTTTCATGGTATAATACCTAGGCGGAATAGCTATCCTTTGGGGCAGATTTCTCGCCGGTGATCTTCGGGACGAAGGAGAACTACAGAAGGGAGAATATCATCTTCCAGGTAGCTGATATTGATTCAGCGTATCATGCGATACTTGGAAGGCCGACTTTGGCAAAGTTTATGGCTATTCCAAATTACCAGTACTTGATGCTGAAGATGCCAGGACCAAATGGAGTTTTGTCGTTTCGAGGCGACATCAAGACCGCTTATGCTTGTGAAGTACATAGCACCGAGTTGGCCTCTCGGGTCAATTCGGAGGATGAACGTCGAGAAATCGGAGAAGCAGCTGAGGCTCTAGAAGTCCGAGGCGAGGCTGGAGGATGAAGTTCCGGTCAAGAAGGTCGCAAAGGAGAAATTGAAGGCCGATGCGAGTGGTTTCCGAGACTATTCAGCTTGATGAGTCGGACCCCTCCAAGGTCACCCATATAGGGGCTGACTTGGGGGATAAATAGGAAAGCGCGCTCATTCTTTTCCTCCAGGAAAATAGGGATATCTTTGCATGGCAGCCTTCCGACATGCCGGGTGTTCCTAAGGAGAAGATTGAGCACGCACTCGTTGGTGCGTCCCGATGCGAAGCCGCTTAAACGAAGCTCCGAAGATTTGCTCAAGACCGCAAGGAAGCTATTAAGAAGGAAATAACTAGGTTATTAGCAGCTAAGTTTATTACGGAGGTGTATCATCCAGATTGGCTTGCCAATCCGGTTCTTGTACCAAAAAAGAATACTAAAGAATTGAGAATGTGTGTCGATTATACTGATCTCAACAAAGCTTGCCCCAAAGATCCTTTCGTGCTGCCTCGAATTGACCAAGTTGTTGATTCGACCGCTGGCTGTGAGCGTCTTTGTTTTCTTGATGCTTATTCAGGATATCATCAAATACCGCTAAGAGTTGAAGATCAAATAAAGACCGCATTTATCACCCCCTCTGGAGCAAACTGCTATACGACTATGCCTTTTGGATTAAAGAATGCTGGAGCTACATATCGGCGTGGTATACAACGTTGCCTGGATTCGCAATTGGGAAGGAACGCGAAGCTAACGTTGATGATATAGTGGTAAAATCTCGAGAAACCGAGGATCTTCTCTCCGACCTAGCAGAGACCTTCGATATCTGCGGAATTTTTCCATGAAGCTTAATCCTGGAAAGTGTGTATTCGGAGTTCGCTCCGGGAAATTACTCGGGTTATCTTGTGTCATGGCGAGGCATTGAAGCCAACCCGGAAAAAATCCGGACGATAATCGACATGAAACCTCCGAGTTGCTTGAAGGATGTTCGGAAGTCGACGGGTAGTATGGCGGCTCTTAGCCGTTTCATTTCGAGATTGGGGGTTCGTGGACTTCCGTTTTTCAAGTTGCTTAAGAAGCAAGATAAGTTTGAGTGGACTAATGAGGCGCAGGCTGCGCTTGATCAACTCAAGGAGTACCTTAGCAATCCTCCGGTATTGGTACCTCCGAGCCGGACAAGACCATCCAGTTATATATCTCCGCAACAACCCATGTGGTAAGCACGGTTCTGGCGGTTGATCGGAAGGAAGAAGGACATCTGCAACTGGTGCAACATCCGGTACATTTTGTAAGTGAAGTTCTTACTTGAATCAAAGATACGATATCTCCGATTCGAGAAGTTGATATATGCTTGTAGTGATAACTTCTCGGAAGTTGAAGCATTATTTCCAAGCGCATCCTATTGAGGTAAAGACTGGGTTTGTCATTGGAGATATTGTCCGAAATAGAGAAGCAATTGGCCAAGTTGCTAAGTGGGCTATAGAACTTGGCCAATATGAAATTACGTTTTCTTCGCGAACGGCTATTAAGGGACAAGCATTAGCTGATTTCATAACAAAGTGGTTGGAGACACAAGTACCGCAGGAGATTCAAGCATTGGAGTATTGGGAGATGTTCTTTGATGGGTCCCTGCAGCTTTCAGTGCGCGGGGCTGGGGTTGTGCTTCTCACCCCGCAAAAGGAACCACTCGAGATATGTGTTACAAATGCATTTCCGAGCTTCCAACAATACAGCGGAATTTGAAGCTTTGCTTCATGGGTTTAGAGTAGCCATTTCGCTAGGAGTCCGACGATTGGACATATATGGTGATTCGATGTTGGTGATAAGTCAAGTCAACAAGGCGTGGGATGCTCATGATGATCATATGATCGCTTACTCGTCAAGAGGTTCGGAAGCTTGAAGATAAATTTGATGGTTTGCGATTTTCTCATGTACTCGCGCGGAAATAATTCTCGCTGCAGATGAGTTGGCTGGACTCGGGTCTTCACGACGAGCGGTTCCTCTTGGTGTTTTTCTTCAAGTATTGGATAAACCATCTATAAAGATGGAGCGCAAAGCTACTACTACAGAGATCGTGGATGAATTAGTCTTAAAAATCAAGAGGAGAAAGCAGTCTTGAAGGACCGGTCGATGAGGCGGTCTTGCCGGAAAAGATAATAGGCGAGACCAACATTGAAGATGTTCAGCCATTGGATGTTATGATTATTGATTCTGATTGGCGTGCTCCGTACCTTGATTATCTTCGATCCGGTAAAACTCCGGAAGATAAAGTGGAGAAGCAAAGACTGGAGGTCCGAGCACGAAGTTATTTGATTCTCGAAGGAGAGTTATATAGGCATGGAGTTAATGTTTTGATGAAATGTGTATCTGTTTCGATGGCATTCAATTGCTAGAAGACGTGCACAAGGGGATTTGTGGAAATCATGCTTCTTCAAAAACTCTAGTCGGGAAGGTATTTAGACAATGATTCTACTAGCCTACAGCGGCGGATGATGCGCATAGAGTGGTCAAGAGTTGTCGGGGATGTCAATTCTTCGCCGGACAACCTCATGCTCTAGCTCACGAGTTGCAATTAATTCCAATGACTTGGCCTTTTTCTACTTGGGGGCTGGATATAGTTGGTCCTTTCAAAAGGGCGCCGGGAGGATTCACGCATATTTTTGTGGCGGTAGATAAGTTCTCTAAATGGATTGAGGCTGAAGCTATTACTAGTACGACTACGGCCGGAGCGATCAAGTTTCACGCAAAACATATTTGTGCGTTTTGAAGTCCCGCACGATATCATTACTGATAATGGGCCTCGGTTTACTTCAGAATTCTTCAAGGATTATGTTGAAAGTTTGGGAAGCAAGATACAATATGCGTCGGTGTCACATCCGCAAAGCAATGGACAGGTGGAACGAGCTAATGGAATGATTTTGACCGGTCTTAAACCCAGAATTTTTTACCGTTTAAAGCCGTATGCAGGAAAGTGGGTTAAAGAATTGTCCTGGGTGCTTTGGGGACTGCGCACTAATGTTAGTCGGGCTACGGGGCAATCACCTTTCTCTTTGGTATATGGATCCGAAGCCATGCTACCTATAGAAGTGAATATGGTGTCAGCTCGGGTACAATACTATGATGAAGAGAAATATGAAGATCAGCGCCAAGTTGAATTGATTGCTGCGGAAGAATTGAGGGATCGGGCCTTAATTCAAGCTGCAAAGTATCATTAGGGATTGTGTCGTTATCATGATCGCAATGTCCGGACACGAGAATTCCAAGTAGGAGACTTGGTTCTTCGGAAAATTCAGTCCAACAAGAACAGGCATAAGTTGTCACCGGTCCGGGAAGGACCTTTTCTGGTTAAATCGGTCTCCAGGACCAGGGGCTTATAGACTTATGACCTTAGAAGAAGAAGAAATTCCAAATTCTTGGAACATTGAACAGACTTCGTCGTTTTTATACTTAAAAATACTTCTTGTAAATTTTTTCTTTTCATATTATGATAAAGTGATTCTGTCTAATGAGAATGTGTTTGCTTTTTGTGTCTCAATATTTTAATTTTGCATTAAATTATCGAGCTAGGGAGCTCGTTGTGTTAAGAGCGATCTGTGATATTGTGCTTTTCTTGAATAATAAGACCAGTCGTATAGTCGGTGGGCTGCTTTGTATTGAGAGCGATCTGTTTCTTTTCAGCTTAAGACTGATATATTCAGGAAGGGAAATAATGTAGCATTTTTCTTATGAATATTGAATGTAAAGCTGCAATGAGAGCAGTTTGTGAAATCTTAACTTCTTTCCTCGGGTTATGTGATCTTGTTAAAGTAAGCTATAACTATGAATCTGTGCTGATTAGAGCGAGAATTTAATCATAGTTAGTTTCAGCTGAAATAACCATCATATCTTGGGCAGAAAGGTTAATAAGTATGATAGTGAAACCAATATTCATATAGAAAAGAAATCACCATAGCATGATGATCAAGATGTTCGATTACAAAAATAAGATGGCCCTAATACAAAATCTAAACAAGCGGGACCGCTGGAAGTACCAGTATCACCGGTCTTAGGATTTCCTTCAAGCCTATCGTCCGGCGTTTCTTCGGAATCCGAAGAGGGTACTGGTAAATCCCTATCAAGATCTTCAAATCTATCTTCAATTGTTTGCCTAGCGGCGACTGCTGCATCGTGAGCATCTTGATCCAAAGCAAAAGTTCTTGGCGCTGTGTTTAGAGGGACGCCTGCTTGGATCAAGAGGAACCGATGAGGACACCAACTACAACACGAGTACATCTACACCAGCGAGAACCTTCTCCGGCGCTTCCGGATGATCCTCCACGCCGGGCGCCACCTTACGGAGAGACGCCGCTGCGCCATCTTCCGGACCAGCCCCGGTCCGAGCGCCACTCCTTCCACCGGGCCAATTACTCGGGCCCGTGCAAGAGAATTGAACTACATCATGCTACCGAAGAACGAAGGGCCGGAAGAATAGCGGTTGGCCCAACAGGAGGCCCAACCCTCACAACCCTAGGCGTGAACGGTACCCGCGGGTGCTGTAGCGCGCCGCCCCTCCTGGCCGCCGGGGCTGCGTCCCCTATTAAGATAGACTCCTCTTTTATTTTCAGACTTGAGTTTTGTTTTACATCTAGCTTTAGCTATTCTCGAACACGCGCAAATACGCGCTGTCTTCGTGTGATTCAGAACTCCACCTTCGAGTGATATTCAGATTGCTCGCTTCATATTCTTGTTTGTTCTTCGATTGCATAACAGGAATTGATCTTCATGGTCGAGCTAATCTTGCACCAGCAAGGTTGGTAACCATCGGGAGTTGGTTCAGCGATTGCGTTGGCGCTTCGGGTTCTCTCGTCGTAGTCGGATCGTGAGGGTCTACTCCCACCAAATCGAAATTATCTCCACTCATCGAAAGATCGGGCACTTCAGTTCTATCAAGTGGTATCAGATTTCCAGGTTGATCGGTGAGTTTATCGAGTGTTTTTTTCTTTTACCTACAGTACACAAAACCCAAAAAAAAATTTATCGAGGTTAGAACATTGTCCCAGCACCCCTTTGAGCCTTGCACTTTCTTTCAATAATTTGCATTGTTGAGTTTGTGTGCTTTACGCGTTCAATTGTTGCTGGTTACTTTGTGTTCTACCCTTGTTTTTCTTTCAACCTTAGCGCCGCCACCATCTTTCCGTCGCTCGCCATCCACCACACGCCGGTCTTCCCCCTACACCGCGCCATCATCGTTTGTTCGCTGTTTTTCCTCCTTACTTTCGCCGCGTTCGATCGCCCTCGTCGTCGAGTCCCAATCGACCACGTCTCCAGCCCCGATCGCCTCTCCGTGTTCGCCTCTGTTTAGGAAAGCAACAAGAAAAAAAAAGAAAAAAAAAGAAAAAAGGAAAGGACGCAACACCGCCACGCGCCGATCGCGCCTCCTCCCTGGATCGCGACTTTCCCTGCCGGTGTTGTACTCCTTTTGGAAAGTTAAAAAAAAAAAAAGAGGAAAGTACTCCTAATACCAGAAGGAAACGAACACGAGGTGGACATCTTCCGTTTGAGGGCGAGTTTCCTACTCTAGAGAGAGAGAGAGAGAGAGAGAGAGTGCGTGTGCAGTTTGAGTTTTTGGGTTCTCCCGTGATCATATTCTCTTGTTTCCAGCAACTTTGTACGGGTTTTAGCACTATTATTCAACCTTGCATTATTGTTTGATTGTGCTAACCCTTGATTTGAGTGCAGCCTACCCAGAACTCCACATTTTTCTACGACGAGCAGATTTTTGTTTCTCCAGGCAATCGCTGCTCCAATCTTTCGCGAGTTCCACCGGTTGGTTGCAGTTGGCTCTGTGTGCGTGGTAAGAACAGATAAGAATTTGATAACAGCACCTTTGTGAGCGCCTTGCGAGCTGTTCCACCCTTGTCGTTGTAGGTTTTTGTTTTTCTGTTTGCGCTAACCATGTCGGGAGACGAGGCGAAGAAGAAGAAGAAGGAGGTGACGCTGCAGGACGTGCAGGCACAAGTTGATGGACTTGTCACGGACATGAAGACGATGCATGAACGGCTCGATTCCACGGTCACGACGACGAATGAGCGGTTCGACCAGATTGATCTCGCTCGGACCGCCACCAAGACCACGCTCGACGCTATCGTCTCACGGCTTGAGGCGTTGAACACCACAATCTCGGAGCTGCAGAAGGACTACGGAGGTGACTACGAGGCGGACAGAGATGCTGGCAACCGAGTTGGTCGTGCTCGCCGCGTGGTACGTCCTCCTCCTCATGATTCATTTGCTAAGATTAAATTTAAGATCCCATCCTTTAATGGCAAATATGATCCTGCCGCATACCTTGATTGGGAATTAGAGGTAGAACAGAAATTTTCATGCCATGATATCCCTGCGAATTCTCAAGTTAGAGCTGCTATTAGTGAATTTACTGATTTTGCTTTAATCTGGTGGCGTGAATATAAACAAAAACATCCAACTACACTTCCCACCACTTGGGCACAATTAAAAGCTGCTATGCGACATCGTTTTGTACCTTCATATTATGCCCGAGATTTGCTTAATCAAATGCAGCGATTTCAGCAAGGTCAACAATCTGTTGAGGATTATTACCAGGAGCTACAAAAAGGTATGATTCGTTGTGGTTTGATTGAGCAGGACGACGCTGCGATGGCACGTTTCGTGGTGGCTTGAACCGCGACATTCGGGATATACTTGATTATAAGGAATATGATGATATGACCACATTATTTGAATATGCTTGCAAAGCTGAACGTGAAGTGCAGGGCGCCGCTCGAAGACGTATGCTAACTCTTTTGCAGGTCGCAGTTCGACACCCGGTTCAACCGTTGCTTCCCCTGCACCAGCTAAGGCCCCACCTACAACACGCGAGAGGACGCCCAAACCTGCAGGCGCGACCCCCCCACAGGCACCGCCTCAGCTACGGGACGTACGCGGGATGTTCGGTGTTTTCGTTGCAAAGGATTTGGACACGTGATTCGGGACTGTCCAAACAAGCGTGCATTGATCATACGCGACAATGGTGACTACTCTTCCGCTAGTGATTCCGATGAACCTCAACATACTATCCTTGCCACTAACCATGCAGCTGATGAGGCGGTACATGTTAATCCCGGCGACGCCGATAGGTATGAAAATCTTGTTGTGCAGCGTGTCCTTAGTACACAGGTGGTCCAGCCTGAGCACAATCAGCGACACACACTCTTCCATACCAAGGGCGTTGTGCATGAGCGGTCGATTCGCATCATCATCGACAGTGGCAGCTGCAACAACTTGGCAAGTACAGTGCTGGTCGAGAAGTTGTCGTTACCCACTCGTAAGCATCCGAATCCATATCACATTCAGTGGCTTAATGATGGTGGAAAAATTAGAGTAACACGGTCCGTACGTGTTCCTTTCTCCATAGGTGCTTATTCTGATTTTGCTGATTGTGATGTTGTCCCCATGGAAGCATGCTCGTTGTTACTTGGTAGACCTTGGCAATATGATACTGATAGCTTGCATCATGGTCGTTTGAATCATTATTCTCTCATGTTTAAGGGTCAGAAAATCATTATACATCCCATGACACCTGAACAAATTGTTAAAGATGATCTTGTTCGAGCTGCTAAAACCGCTAAACAACTCTGAGCCTTCACCATCAACCTCTGTTAGTTCTGAAATCAAGTTGAATGCTCCTGTTTTACTTGCTACACGTGCTGATTTTGATGATATACGCGATACTCATTTGCCCTACTATGCACTTGTATGCTCTAGTATGCTCGTTTCACTTGATGATGCACCATCTTTGGATATTCCCCCTGTGGTTGCTAACCTTTTGCAGGAGTACGCTGATGTCTTTCCCAAAGACTTGCCACCAGGACTTCCTCCGCTTCGTGGCATTGAACACCAGATCGATCTCATCCCCGGCGCCCAGCTCCCGAACCGCGCCCCTTACCGTACAAATCCGGATGAGACGAAGGAGATCCAGCGCCAGTACAGGCGTTACTTGAGAAGGGTTACATTCGTGAGTCTCTTAGCCCTTGCTCGGTTCCTGTGTTACTTGTTCCAAAGAAAGATGGGTCATGGCGTATGTGCGTAGACTGTCGTGCTATTAATAATATCACCATTCGTTACCGATATCCTATACCACGCCTTGATGATATGCTAGATGAGCTTAGTGGTGCCATTATTTTCACTAAGATTGATTTGCGTAGTGGTTACCATCAGATTCGCATGAAATTGGGTGATGAATGGAAAACGGCTTTTAAAACGAAATTTGGCTTATATGAATGGTTGGTTATGCCGTTTGGTTTGACTAATGCTCCCAGCACCTTTATGCGTTTGATGAATGAAGTTCTCAGACCTTTCATTGGATTGTTCGTTGTTGTTTATTTTGATGATATCCTGATTTACAGCAAGTCTATGAAAGAACATTCAGAACATTTGCGTGCTGTTTTTGATGCGTTGCGTGCTGCTCACTTGTTTGGTAACATCGCAAAATGCATCTTTTGCACACAACGTGTTTCGTTTCTTGGCTATGTTGTTACTCCACAGGGCATTGAGGTGGATAGCAGCAAGATCGATGCCATTCGGGAGTGGCCTACACCAACGACGGTCACGCAGATTCGGAGTTTTCTAGGACTTGCAGGTTTCTACCGCCGTTTCGTGCGTGATTTTAGCTCTATTGCAGCACCTCTACATGAGCTTACAAAGAAAGGTGTGCCGTTTACATGGAGTGATTCACAGGAGGCTGCATTCAATACTTTGAAAGATAAGTTAACTCATGCTCCTCTCTTGCAATTGCCTGATTTTGGTAAAATCTTTGAGCTTGAATGTGATGCTAGCGGTATTGGGTTAGGTGCTGTTTTGTTACAAGAAGGAAAACCTGTTGCTTATTTTAGTGAAAAATTAAGCGGTGCTAGCTTGCGATATTCTACTTATGATAAGGAACTTTATGCTTTAGTGCGCACTTTGCAAACTTGGCAGCACTATCTTTGGCATCGTGAGTTTATTATTCACTCTGATCATGAAGCTTTAAAACATATTCGTACCCAAACAAATCTGAACCGTCGTCATGCAAATTGGGTAGAATTCATTGAGTCTTTCCCTTACATCATTAAACATAAGAATGGGAAGGAGAATGTTATTGCTGATGCTTTGTCTCGTCGCTATACTATGCTATCTCAGTTAGATTTTAAAATCTTTGGCTTGCAAACTGTGAAGGATCAATATGTCGATGATGCTGATTTTAAGGATGCCCTTATGCATTGTATGACTGGTAAACCATGGGGCAAATTTCATATGCAGGACGGGTTCCTGTTTCGCGCTAACAAGCTGTGTGTTCCAGCTAGCTCGGTTCGTCTTTTGTTATTACAGGAAGCACATGGAGGCGGTCTCATGGGACACTTTGGCGTTTACAAAACGCAAGAAATACTGGCCGCACACTTCTTTTGGCCTCGGATGCGCCGTGATGTTGAGCGTCTTGTGGCACGCTGCACTACTTGTCGGAAAGCTAAGTCACGATTGAACAACCACGGTTTGTACATGCCTTTGCCTGTTCCTACTTCCCCTTGGCTTGATATTTCTATGGACTTTGTTTTGGGATTGCCTCGAACTAAGAAGGGGAGGGATAGCATTTTTGTGGTTGTTGATCGCTTCTCCAAAATGGCTCATTTCATACCCTGTCATAAGACTGATGATGCTAGCAATGTTGCTGAATTGTTCTTTAGAGAGATTGTTCGTTTGCATGGTATTCCAAATACAATAGTCTCCGATCGTGATGCTAAGTTTCTGAGTCATTTTTGGAGATCACTTTGGAATAAATTGGGTACTAAATTGCTGTTTAGCACAACTTGCCACCCTCGGACCGATGGCCAAGCTGAGGTGGTTAATCGTACTTTGTCAACCATGCTTAGGGCTGTTTTAGATACAAATTTGAAACGTTGGGAAGATTGCTTGCCTCATGTTGAATTTGCTTATAATCATGCAACGCATTCTTCTACAAAGATGTGCCCTTTTCAGATTGTGTATGGTTACATTCCTCGGGCACCTATTGATTTGTTTTCACTTGATGCTGCGGACGCCCCACACATTGATGCTGTTGCACATGTTGAACACATGATTAATTTACATGAACAGACACAACAGAACATTGCTGCTGCTAATGCTAAATATCAGGTTGCTGGTAGTAAAGGTAGAAAGCTTGTTACTTTTCAACCTGGTGATATGGTTTGGTTGCATTTGAGAAAGGATCGTTTTCCTACTTTGCGCCGTTCTAAATTGATGCCTCGTGCTGCTGGTCCTTTTAAAGTGCTAACCAAGATTAATGATAATGCTTATATCCTTGACCTGCCTGCGGAGTTTGGTGTTTCCACTAGTTTTAATGTTGCAGATTTGAAACCGTATGCGGGAGAAGATGAGGAGTTGCCGTCGAGGACGACTTCAGTTCAAGAAGGGGAGGATGATGAGGACACCAACTACAACACGAGTACATCTACACCAGCAGAACCTTCTCCGGCGCTTCCGGATGATCCTCCACGCCGGGCGCCACCTTACGGAGAGACGCCGCCTGCGCCATCTTCCGGACCAGCCCCGGTCCGGGCGCCACTCCTTCCACCTGGGCCAATTACTCGGGCCCGTGCAAGAGAATTGAACTACATCATGCTGCTGAAGAACGAAGGGCCGGAAGAATAGCAGGTTGGCCCAACAGGAGGCCCAACCCTCACAACCCTAGGCGTGAACGGTACCCGCGGGTGCGTAGCGCGCCGCCCCTCCTGGCCGCCGGGGCTGCGTCCCCTATTTAGATAGACTCCTCTTTTATTTTCAGACTTGAGTTTTGTTTTACATCTAGCTTTAGCTATTCTCGAACACGCGCAAATACGCGCTGTCTTCGTGTGATTCAGAACTCCACCTTCGAGTGATATTCAGATTGCTCGCTTCATATTCTTGTTTGTTCTTCGATTGCATAACAGGAATTGATCTTCGTGGTCGGGCTAATCTTGCACCAGCAAGGTTGGTAACCATCGGGAGTTGGTTCAGCGATTGCGTTGGCGCTTCGGGTTCTCTCGTCGTAGTCGGATCGTGAGGGTCTACTCCCACCAAATCGAAATTATCTCCACTCATCGAAAGATCGGGCACTTCAGTCCTATCAGGAACATCCTCTATCAACTCTGAAACGGTGCCAATGAGTGAATTCTTCGACTCATTGAACCGGTCTTCGATAGTGTTAGGGTGGGCGCCATCCTTGATAAAATTAAAATCACACTCTTCGACCGAAGTCCAAGACTGGATTATAGCGGCGATGTGTCCTCCTCCAGCAGCAGCAACCATCTTTGAATGTTCTTTGATTCTTCTAGGGATCGCCCGGATGGTGGACTCAAGATCTATCTCATTGAGATCAATTGCTTGACCACCACTTAGATATTCCGAGTGCGCACTCTGTACTGCTGTAAGTTACGAAAAGACAAGCAAAAATTTAAGAAAAAGATATGTGATGCAATCCGGTATCTTTAAAAGGATGTCATAAGAGTAAACAAGAAAGATGGGACTTACGCTCGTGCCCGATCTCGGCAGCTACTGAATCTGCCCTTGATATTCGTATTAGATTCTCTCGGCTTGGCTTCAATTTTCAGCAAACGCTGAATCTCGCGATCTTTTGCTCGGAGAGCAAGTTGGGCGGATTCTTGGGCGGTGTTCAAGGCGCTTTCCTTGTCCGCTTGCGCTAATTTTGCTGCTTCTAAGGCTTCGACTAGTTCAGCCTTCAAGCGAGCATTCTCGATATCTAGCATCTTGTTGGAGCGAAGTGTTTGAGCCAAGATACTATCTTTGGCAGTAAGCTCGCCTTCGAGTTCTCCAATCCGCGCCGCTTGTTGCTCTTCAACACGAGAACCTTCTTCGAGTGCTTGCTCTTGAGCGGCTGCCTTTTTAGTAAGGACTTCTTCGACTTTTTTGTGAGCAGCAACAAGGTTCTCGAGCGCCGAAGTCGAGAGTGGGACTGGTCGGGAAGGGAGGCAGGTGGGAAAAATATGGAATATATAGGAAAAATCGAGAATATTACTGCGATTAGCTTGACGAAGACCGATGATTTCTTGTCGGCACTCTTCCATCATTCGATGGATGTTTTGCAGATTGGCCTCTCTTTTCGAAGATCATCTTCCTTGGCCTTCGAGTCGGCGGTCCGAGATTCCGGTTCAACCAATCGCTCTTGATTGGTGCAGAGCTCCTCCTGTAGGCGGGCGATGATAGTGGTTTTGGCTTCGGAGCTTTTGAAGAGAACCTAAAGAGAAGATTGAAAGAGTTAATAATTAAAATGCAATTGCCCGAGAGAGATTTTTGAAGCGAGAGGATATACCCGGCCGGATTCCGAGAAATTCTTTAAGGCCTCTTCTTCTTGGAGGCCGTCCCATTGAGCCGTGGCGGTGAAAGTTACGGCTCTGCTCGAGCCGTCTACCTCCACGTCTCCAACTACCATCTTAGCCAACTTTGGTTCTCCAGGAGATTTGCGTGTTGTCCTAGGCCGGCGAGGAATTTCTTCCGTCCATACCGGTCCCAGTGATAGCTCCGGAGGAATCGGAATAAGGTGGTTTGGGGGGAGGATTACCGGAAGATGAGCTTTCGACGATAGCCTCGCTCTTCGGTTTACGTGTGTGAGGCGGCGGGGAGTTCCTTTGTGGGTGCCGCATTTTGAGATTCTGTGATCGGAGCAACAAGAGTGGTAGTGGGAGTACTACCGGTCGGAGATGAGGAAAGGGGAGCAAGTACTGGTCCGAGATGCGCTAGGGGTAGAGGCAAAAACACCACTGGTAGGGGCTATCGAAGATGGTTTCTTTCTTAAAAAACACTACTCGGTTAGCTTCAATGATTTAGTAGTCGGGATTCTAATGGAGTTTTATAGATATTCAAGTACGGATGCGGGTTCTTCATTTAGTCTGCTCAACCCGGCTCACTCAAGAAGCCTGTTTTGCTTGAATGGTTTTGTCGTATACTTGCCTTATGGGTATACGAGATGATAAAGGAATGTATGCGCAAAGACACGGTAACAAATCAATGAAGATAAAGGTGATGGAGATAGCGGACGGATCGGTTCCTGGCCGGTCCGGAATGACGAGAGGATGCTATATACCGGTATGGAGACCGAGGCGGATATCAATACCGGTGTATGATGACTTGAGAAGCAAGTAATGGAATAATTTGTAGTCCGTTAGGACTACGAATCAATAAAGAAAGCTAGAGATAGAGTTCCCATATATGTAATCCGTGTAATCGACTAGGACTCGCATGTAACCCTAGCTCCCCGGATATATAAGGCGGAGCGGGGACCCCCGAAAACTCTCTCGAGATCTTGCAATTAGCAAATCGCTAAAGGCAATACATAACATACGGGACGTAGGGTATTACTCTCGATCCGAGGGGCTCGAACCTGTCTAAAAACGCGTGTTCCTGTGTGCTCGTGTGTTGCACTATCGAATTCCACGCTCGTGAGGGACCGGATAGTACTAGTGCCGAGTTTAAGACTCGACAGGTTTATTCTTCCCTTCAATTTTAACGGTGTTGGCGTAATTTGTTCTCTAAAGGTGCCAGCCATGCAAAAAATGTATCTATTTTATTAGAGGTCTTTCATTGTCATAAGTTTAGATAGCTATGTATTCTTAGTTTTATGTACACAAGTTTAGATAGCTCTGTATTCTTAGTTTTATGTACGTATATCTGTTCTTATTGTTTTATTGGATTAAAAAAACAAACCATATGCTCATGCTATATAGGAATAGAGATATCATGTGTTGATGTGTATGTCCTAGCAAGCCTAGCACTACTTTTTGCTCCGTAGCGCCGAAACAAAATTTTATAAGTCCATTTACTTATTGCTCCAATAATCAAATGTTTGCGCATCTGCAGCAAAACACATCGTTTCCTTATGTTCACTGTTGAAAGTAATGCAAGAATATGTTAGCCATGCCCGTACATATTTTTCAAGTGCTATTTTTTATATTGTTCAAAGTCCCGCAGCAACGCGCAGGGTATGTCTAGTTTTTATTATTTGTTTGGACACATTTTTATTATTTGTTTATTCTTTATAGTATAGACTAGTGGAAGGGCGGCGCGCAGCTACAACAAGAACTACGGTGATAGAGGGGATGCCGAGCTCAATTAAAGAATTTTGGTGTGCAAGCCGAAAAATGGTGAGTGGTTTTCCCTCTTTTTCTTTGCTCAATGAACCGTAGGTGGATTTTATTTTTGTCTACGAAGCTAGTGCAGAAATAGAAGTGATTTCGGTGAGAGGGACAGATTTAGGAGCTGGTATTACTCGAAGGAAGGGATGGAGCCGTTTATTTGGAGCATCATGGTGGCACAAATGTTTATAGGCATCACCGGTGGGTCACCTGTCATGTATAAGGAGTAATAATGGAAGGTTTATGTGCCTCTACGAAACACAACAGCATTTCTGCAAACAAATTCATCTGCTAGAAAATCAATGAACCATGGGCACAAGATAGAGCATCATACATAAGATGGAAATGGAAAAGGTTTTCCCTAGGGACACAATATAGTTAACTGTTGCTTTTGGAACAAAATAAGCAAAAGCCCCGAGGCGGCTGAGCTTAGAAGAGTGGACACAATCAGAAGTTCTTAACACGCTCGTACGAGAGAAACAAGGGACGCCCCTATTTTCTAGTCATCGGTTTCAGGTGGAGCTGGACCAACGTAGGAGACATTGCCAAGCGAGGAGCGCTAGACGCTTGGAGATTTGCAGCGAGGACCGAGAAACGGGCCGGCAAAGCAGCACAAATGTCACAGATTTGTGCTAGGAGGTCTTGCTTGTAGGACACCAAACGTACCAACCGCGTCTTGGAGGGGTAGGATTTTTCTTCCAAGAGATCAGCGAACGTGGTTGCGCGGAGCAGATCCCTCTTTTTCATATGGTTGAACTCGTTGATGGTGATGAGGCCATTTCCTTCCAAATGTGCAAGGGCAGCTTCACACGCCTTTTCCACAGAGTCATCACAATTAGTATCAACAACACCTGGAAAAAACTTTTTAGATGGCTCAGCACATAGAGCATAGGGTGGTAACCCAATGGTTAGCCTCGCAGATGATAAGACCATCGGCTCCATGATCCACATCTTCCTGGTAGTGCTGCTTGGAGAAGTTTAGCTAGAGCCTCTTTTAACAGCTGCTTGCGGCTCACATACACGATTGCTGGAGCCTAGAACAGGAGCAAAGCTGATAAGGGAAAAAAAGTCGGGAAAATGATTGATGATACAAAGAGAATGATGCATGTAGGGAAAATCGACGGAGGCTACCTTAGGAAGGAAATCATCGAGGCACAAAAGCAGCCGTAAGGACACTAGGTGGACCTTGGTTGCTCATAGCTATGGAGCTTGATCTCACACCAAGGTAGGTCTGTTTGGGGTGAAGAGGAGAGAGCAGGTAAAAGATATCGTAGTCATAGTGTGAGTGAGAGTTGCGAGTGTAAGAGATGTTGGAACAGGGGAGTAGGTGGAGGAGGGGATAGGTGAGTGAAAAGTAAAAGCACGGTACCAAGGCATTCTCGTATGCACGGAGGAAGCATCGAGCAACGCGTGGCACGCACAATACTACGTATGGCCGACACGATAAAGGGAGGTGCAAATAAGAGCCCACCCAAACAGAAGAGGCCTATGAACAATTGTTATGTGTATCTAGATAGGTGGCATATGACGCTGCCGCACATGGAAGGGTGATCCAATAAACCGGCACCAACGTAATTACCTATTGCCTTTGGTCATGGCGGACGCTAGTATACGAATAGCACCGAAGATGTAAGCACGGTTGCCCGAAGCAGCAAGGAAGTACAAAGGCAATAGCAACCATCGGAAGTACAAAAGAATGAACAAGACGAAAGGAGTTTAGCTTTACATAGAGCCAAGTTGAGCAGCTTAAGTCCGAGCTGTAGCACAAGTCTACGTAGAGGCACGAGGAGTCGCATACAACACGCTAGGAATCATGCATACATAATGTAGGCTAGGCGGCGGACTATTTACAAGAACGCACATTTGACTAGCAGAGACGCATCGGGTAGGCAAATGCAAGCATCACAAGACTAACAGGGACGCAGCAGGTAGGTAGAACGAAGCCCATCGGGAACATGCGGTTCGATCGCCATTGCTTCTAGGTGAAGACGAAGGCACCAAAATATATGCACAACAAAAGAACAGGTCCACGGCACAAGCCACCTGCACCAGGAAGGAAAGAACAATGATAAACGGCGGACCGAAGTAAACCAACGAGGTCAATGCAACGGTAAGGAAACGTAGAAATAATAGTTACCCGGCACTCTAAACTTTCTTGGGCTTCTTGGATCCCCGAGCTTGCTTGGTCCCCCGAGCAGCGAGGCCGATCCATAGCGAAGCGCTGAAAGTAGGAGAAAAGTTAACATGAGGGTATAGGTTCCGTATAAAAACGAGCATGCAATCGGACGCAGCGCGAGAGCGGTGAGATAACCTGGGATTAGTATCATCATCGGGCTGGTCAAGGTCATCAGCTAGGATAGAAGCATCCTCATCTTCGACTGAAAAACAAAGAAAGCTATAATTACAAAAGACGAAGTGGGAAAACTGAAATAACAACCAGCCAAGACACGTACGTCACAAGCGAGTGGAATCCTCCTTAAAGAGCCGTTTGCGAGTTTTGCTGACTGAACTTTTAGGCTTATCCCCATCCCTACATTTAAGAGCAGGTTAAGAAAAAAAATATGCAACAGAAGGCGATCGGGCAAAACTGCGCAAAGAGAAACAAAAGCGTGCAAAGGGAAACAACTATATATTTATTTCCCAACACCATTCTAACCAGCGTATGTTTGACGAAGATATACCAAGTAAAAAAAGGTGGATATTGTCAACTGAATCAGCGATGAATAGTCAAGCTTGCATCCTGTAAGTTTCTAGCCTACATCGGTGGTATATACATGAGGCGCAAAAAAACTGCTACACTACATCTTTCCTCGATATATCGCTGAAACCATCCCTCTCTATGTTAGAAAAATCTCGATTGCTGCTTAACCTCTCCAAAAAGTACAGATTTAAAAGCACAGGTTCCGTGACTCAAAAATTGCAAAATGCTGTACCGTATGAGTTACTTGAATCACCAACACAACCGGTTCACCACATATGACTCTACTCTTAGGTTCTCCAAAAACAGATCGCTTTCACTACCGGTATATAAGCAATTAAGCATACATATGCATACAAGAGTTTCCGGGTCCATACGCAACACAACAAGGGAAACCTATGAACATGGCGAGAGTAAGCAAATTTGAAAAGCGAGGAGCAGAGAGCAGCTAACACCAACCTACAAATTAATTAATCCACCCAATTTCAATCTGAATGAACTGAAGCGGAACCCTCTAATGCTTATCAAAAATTAGGTCAAAATGCAAGTAGCAGAGGCAGAACTTACTTCGTATCTCTTTTATGAGGGGCGGTGGGTTAGCCGGAGATGGTTGGGGTGGCGGGGTTGAATCTTTAGCCTGGCATGTGTAAAATTGAAGGAGATAAATAGGGAGACAAACATTGAAAGGCGACGACAAAGAGAATGTGGATAAAAAGTAACCTGATCTGCATATCTACCAGGGTCGTGCACCAACAACGAAGACGAAGCATCTTTATCAACGGTAGGAGAGGAAGGCATAGTGGCGAGCAAGCTCGGAAGCCGAGCGAGCGTAGTTTGGTGCCTCCGAAGTTCCCTTAGCAGGAACACGGGACCGTTGTGCTGCCGGATGGCTAGAACTAACCTGTGGGATGGTAGACCGCCTACCATAGGAACAGTCGATAGATTTAACCCGGTAAGACCGATCAATCCGTTTGAAAGATCTAGAGCTGATATTCACTGTAAGCTGATATTTACGAGATACTAAAGCAGCAATACGGCTTGGCATAGCATCAGCGAGTGGAACAGGACCTCATCAAAGTCCTAACTTCTTTTCCAACAAGGCGTTGTCCGAGGTCACCAAAGAAGACAAATTCAGCCTCGGCAGTTCCATCGGTTTCAAATAAACAGATTTTGTACTCGTATGCGGAAAACACACGTATAAATATACTAAGAAGGTACCAAGGAATCCCAGGAGAACAAAATGATAGGGGACATGAGCATACTTGAATTTGTAGCTGGTGCAGGTGCAACCACCACATTTGTAGGTGGATCCATCGGGGAAGCACGCCTTGTTGCAGCGATTGCAAGAAGCAAAGTACCGGGTGGCCCGCTCATTCACCCCGGAAATAGTTATCGTGCAACGGAAGCCTTCGGCTACATTATGGAGAAAAAACAGGTGCGTGCTTAGATGATCCACAAAAAAACAGCAAAGAAGCTGCGAAGAACCGGCTCAAAGGGAAGGCGTACGCAAGCGGGAAATCATATGGGCTTCTATCGGTGATCTCCGAAGCGTCTTGAACCGAGGTTCCTGTGGAGCTGGCTGCACCGAAGCCGGGAGCTCAGGTGCGAAGCGGCAAGGACATGATGGAAACCACGGTGTGAACTGCAAGAGGAACACGGGAATTACATGTGAGCTCCGAGAAGAACCACGAACAATGACAATACAGAACAATCATAAACATAATGTAGAGGACCCGTTAAGGAAGGTTTGGACTTCGGGAACATTAGCATTGAGGTACCAGCGAGCTGCGGAGCTACCACTCGGGTTCATATCACCTGCAATAAGAGGGTTGTATCACTTGTGCACGGTGTTTACCGGAGCAAAGAAGGTAATCATAATAAGAAACAACGTACCTCTAAATGCTTTGACAAGCAAACCAACGAAGATTGCCACAACCGGGTTCTCACGGCCTAGGTCACAAACGTGAGCGAGCATCAAATTCGGAGGCCCCATGTCCCCAAAGATACGACTTCATCTCATAGTTGCTGGCAGCAATCATAGCATGTGAAAGGAAGACAGATTCAATCTAAGGTGGAGGGCAACCAAGAAAGTGTAGCCAAAAACATAAAGAACCGAGGGAGGAGTAAGGATTGTACTCGGCGTCTCGGAGAGTGACGGTACGCCTAAGTGTAGGCGCAATCGCTTCGGGTGATGACATGCTCAAGATCGCTCGCCTCGGTTATCATTCCCATGATATCTAGACAACGTATTAATCAAGGTAAGGAACAATGTATCAGCACTTCTAAAGGAAAGAGCAGGTGCAGGGATAGATCGATAAGAGCGGTACATACCCACGAAGTGCCTGTTCTCACCAACAAGCACCGACAGAGCGGAGAAGGGAGTCGACTCGTATGTGTACATAGGGAAGTCAACCGGCACATCGGAACACTCTTGGATGATTGTGTGCACCGTGATATCAATCATGAACCGAGAATCAACGAGCTTGTAGAAATTTTTCGCCTTAATCACCCTGAAGCGTGTGAGTTTGTACACCTTGCCCTCAACCACGGAAGAGCGGTGCTGGTCCAAAGCATCGGCACCAATCTCGAGCATACATAGGAGAAGCTCGAGCAAAGAGAGAAACTGTTGTAAAACAAAATAGGCTGCGAAGAGGAACCAGCAGGTGTGAAAGAAACGTAAAAGGCATGATACCTCCGAATCCAGGAGAACAAGATCGATGTGCCTCAGCTGCCCATCGTCTTTACCACCACGAAATTCCCACACATGCGAGACCCTCACTCGAATAGAACCGTGCCCGAAGTGAGGGGTCAAATCTCTAAGAGGAACCTCGACCATCTCGCAAAAAGAAGATAAAAATCGAGTGCATAGCGAGGAGAATATACACGCTGCGGAACAAAAAGGAGTAGTAAAAGATGTCATACCAAAAAAAAAACCGGAAGATAGAATGACAAAAAAGAAAATGCAGTCAAGGTGAAAAAGGTGAAGCAACAAGGGGTGTTGGGGTGGGGGGGGGGTAATGAGGAAAGTCGCACACCATATGGACGCCTGTACATGGGGGGGGGTGACAGGGGAAGTATGTCTAAGGAATAGAGGCAAAAACCTCTTTGTAGACAATGTTCCCGGTCTTTGAACCATAGGAACCATCGTCCTCTTCAATCGGAATACTCAAACCACTGCTTAGATGTAACTCCGGACACCGCAACATAAAGCCGGCCATGGGTAAATATAGGCTTCTTTAAGTAAACACCGACTCTATCCAAAGTTTGCCCTTGGCTCTTATTTATAGTCATAGCATAACAAACTTTAACAGAAACCGCCTACGCTGCAAAGTAAAAGGTAACTTTGTTTTTTCCACCGCAAGAACAATCCTAGGTATGTAAACGAGTAGAACCAACATTTGCCCCGGTAATAATCATGGCCTCAATGACCATAGAAGCAAGATTAGTGAAAGGATCATTGATAAGAGGACGAGAACACACCCGCATTGATAGAACCAAAGGTTGTCCCGTCTTTGATTTCGGTTAGCATCTCGTTGAGTTTCATGTGGTAAACTCTAACAACAAGGTCGGACCTATCGGTGTGTTTTTGGCCAGGTTCATACCTAAGACCGGCTCGTGATTTCAGCCCACTTTGAGTTGCAGGTGAAAGTCGGGAAGAGATCGATAGGGCCATATACCCTAGTTATAGCAACGAGCGTCATGGAAATTTTGTAGCATATAGCGACTACCACCAATATGACTCGCAGGTAGGTACGTTCGTTTTCCAACGAGCGTCTCCATCGGTGGCACCACCAGCAACGAGCATCCACAATTCCCTGGAAATGCTCAACGCACGGCTTAGGCTGGTTACCAACTATCCATTGGAGCTTATCCTCATCTATTTGTGCCCTAGCATCAACTCTAGCCTCGCATGGAAAGGCGCCCACAACATAGGTATGGATTGGGTTGGCCCTCCCTATAATGGAACCAATAACGGAAATAATCTGTCATAGTCATTCTATTTCTTTGTTTTGGCTTATTAGAACCAGAACCAATATATGGAATGCCAACCTGGAAACCACGATCACCATAAGGAAATAGCAATGGGTATTGGAGAGCCATCGGAGCGAGGATGAAGAGAGGAAATACGACGTAGGGTACGGTCATTGGATTGGACGACTACATCACGTTTGTATGTGTCAACGAGAATAATCACCAACCACCGGAAAAGCAAGCTGATCGATAGCGGGCAAATCATACTGGATTGGATCACCTTCTCGAGCTCCAACAATCCTAACAGACAACAACCTCATCGCCGGACTCCTAAGCCTATCTCTTGCCATTCTAAAAGTCCGAGCCAACGGATTGAATTCATCCGAAGCATCTCAAGCAGCCCCCTACAATTTCAATGTCTAGATCATCCACTATGTCCCCGGTCCGGTCTAATGCACGAAGCCTATTAGCAACCTCATTCTCCGTGTCATAGACATACGGTTCAACAAACTTAGGCGAAGAACCCTCGGGAGGTAACAATGAGCCTATACGATGATATGTTTGTCCATTGATTTTGAAAACATAATTGCCACCACCCTTGTTTATATCATGATCAATCTTAGCACCCATTGAAATGAAATTGAATAGGCGATTGTATTGACGAATGTGCTGCAAAAACTTCCTACACCGAGAACCACCCTGGAAATTTCAAAAGTTGTTTGAGAAAAGGCGGTGGTTCCCTAAAGGGTGGTATGTACACTTTACCACCCTTGCAGCACTTAGAATAAGATGGACGCAGATCCACCCCGCCACCGGACCCCCTCGGTTCGCTCGAGTACGAAAACATAGCACCACAATGCTCACACCTATAATCGGGACTCCCATGGTTCGACCGTGTAGCATACGACTCTAAAAAAAGGAGGTAAAAAAAAAGAACGAACAAAATTAATGGGTGGAACATCAAAAGGACGAGTCAAAACGGGGGCATGGAAATCGGACTAGAGCAAAATACAAACCTTTTAAGTAATCAATGTATTCCCGTGTAAAATGAGCATAAGAAGAGGTCACGAGTGCAGCCCTGGGTGGGACCTTGGGCGGAACAAAGATTTTCAAAAAGGTCTGCACAGCACACGATGGGCAGCACGAGCCAAACAAATGAACATTCAACAACAGAGCAAAACCCGGTCTTCCATAACAGGCGAGTATCTAGCTTCAGCTTCCTCCTTTTCCGGTTCTCTGCCGACTCTTTGAAGGAGAGCTTTGGAGTGAACAAGGGAGGAGGAGCAGGCTTCCCTAAGAACCGTAGATGCAAATGTAACAAGCGAAGGAGGAAAGGCAACAAAAAAACCGAGCAAGGAAACCACGTACTCCTACGACTCATCCCAAAGCGAAGAGGGTACAAAGGTCACCGGACGAGAGAGGGCAAATGATAAAGTTCAGCGGAGAATAGCGAGCATCCGGAAGGAATCAACCGAGCAAGCAAAGGACGGACACACACCTAATGGGCACGAGCACGAAAAGAAAAAGAAAGAGGAACCATGTTAAATAGGCAACGAGATACCACAAAGCACATAATTAAAATATAACCAGGGAACACATTGAACAAGGCACGAACGACACACAAATATAAGCGCATAACATGGGCGGAGGCAGAGTGAGACCAAGCAGCATACCATGAACAACAGGAGGGGATGTAGCCGAGCCAACGCCAAAGAACCCGCTGCATAACAAGAAAGGGAACAATATCAGCACATTAGGTTACGGGGCACAACACACGGGCACGAGTAACAAGGAGACGCACAACAAACATGGGCCAGGGAAAGGAACATGAGGGTCTCGAGAGCAAAGGTAACGATAATATCATAGCGAATCATTGAAATAAAAATTTTGCGTAAGAGCAGGGGAACATTTATAGCAAACCAGCACCCAAAGCTCGTATAAAAAGCAAGAGAACAGATGTAAGCGAGAAATAGACGGAGCTATAATCCCTATGCCATGCGCATAGCACGATCGCAACCTAACTAAATATATATTATTCTTTTAAAGAAATCATGTGGATGTTCCCTCCCTGTCGGCTTGCTATCTAACACATTTTCTCAAAAGCACTCGCATTTGTGATTGATTAACCCAATAATGGGAATGGCCAAACAAATTAAATTTTAACCGATGCTTTCAGGGAAAACACATCCGAAGAAGCCACGTAAATCGGGGAGCGAGACATATCCAAGGGACATCACGTAGCTGAGCTCTTGCTTCCTAGCAAGACATCTAAATCATAACAGGAGCCGGGATCTTTTATTGACTCAGACTGTAACGAGCAACCCAATAGGTCAATCCAATGTCATTGGCTGTTCAAATGACCACCCAAATGTAGAAACAAACTAAACAGATTAGCTTTTTTTCCCCAGGGGCATCCCGCACATATACTAACCGGATCGACCTAAAAAGCTACGACAACAATCAATGGACGCCACCGAGCCATCCATGGAGCCAAACATTTCTTTGTATGTGTCCCATACAACTATCATACTACCGAACCCAAGATCCTTTATCGACTCGAGCTGTAACAGAGCAACTCCACAGGGCAACGCAATGTCATTAGCTATTCAAATTACCACCCGGACGTAGAAGCAAACTAAACAGATTAGATGTTCTATTTTCAGGTAGATCCTACACTTATATCAACCGAGCTGACCCAAAAAGCTATGGCAACAACCAACGGCCGTCACTCGAAGCACCCATGGAGACGAACATTTCTTTGTGCGTGTTCTATAGAACCATCACACAACTCGAACCAAAAGGCAAAACTAATACTGCGTAACGACCTTTACAGAGGGAAGATAAGGTAATCAGTAATCTGCCGTATCAAAAGGCAAACAAAAATGTCTTTGAAGTACATCCTTTCTTCCAGGCTCCGAGACTACATCACTTTATTAAATGTGTTCGTATGGCATTCTATTCCCGACGTTTCAGCGGAGTTGGAAGCAAAATATTTTAGGTAATAATCAAAAGAACGAACGGCGAGAATCAGCACAGACCACTAACTACACTCCTGGATGAAAAAACCAAAGGAAGGCTCTAATCACCCTCACTTTATCGTGCTCGCTGGCTAAAGTCAATACCTTTTCAGGCAACAGCCAACAAGGAACTCCTCCCTATCAGCGCCTATTCAACAACCTCAATACCTCTCCAACCAAATGGTAACAAGGCAGGGAATCACCGCGATTGTTTTGCGGAAAAGCAGCACCTTGTACGGGGCCAAATGATGGCACCCTGAAATCCCTTTATTTTAGCCTATCCTACTACCCGACAGGGAAACCTCCGGCCTGCTTGTTCCACTGAAAGGATCACTTTATATGTCCATCCTAAGAAAAAGTCTATCCAACATGGACGGACCAACGATCCAGCTATGCATCCCGTCCTATCTAGCCCTTGGTCTGCAACAGCGCCGATGGGGGGAACAAACGCAAGGGCAACATGATCTTTTATGTGTAAGACCAGGGCCTAATCCGTAACGTGCGGTGATAATCACTAAAGAAGGGAAACGACCAGGCACATACCTCACCCAAACGGCTCCATCGGCAGCACGCCCCTTCCACGACCAGACAACGGAGGACACGGACGGATCAATCTGCGGAAAGAATGCAGGGGTCATCAAAAATCAAGGATTGGAAGCAAGGAACACGGGAAAATAAGCAAGGGCAAGAGCAATGAACAGAGCCTTCCACTGGAAAACAGGGCGAAAAGCAACAAGGCACACAAGACGGCCGGATTTGCCGGCCAGCAAGCGAGGCAGCGCTCGACGGTCCGCCAGGCACCACGACGCAGAGCTCGGGATGCGGCCACGGCATGGCCCCTCCGCGAGATCCTAAGGGCGCCACCGAGCGAGCAACGAGCGGGCGTCGGCCAGCTGCGCAACGACGGGGAAAGGCACGGCGCACGCGAGCAGCAGCGGCGAGCCGCATCCCCGAGAAGGCCACATGCGGCATGAGGGAAAGCAGCCGAGAACGCAGGCTAGATTGAGCCGGGGTGGAAGGAAAGCAACGCGTGCATCAAAAAAGGAAACACGAATCCGTCGCCTGGAGAGCCGGCCGGGGAAAAAGAAGCATAAACAGAAACATACGGTAAAAATCATGGATCCAAGAAGCTGAGCCACCCAAAAAGAACTAAAAGATTAAAAAGAACGGATGGGCCAAACAAAAAGATCGGAGCATAAAAAGGGAAGGCAATGCAAGGAGCCTGGTCCACCCAAAAAGAACAAGCAGGTAAAAAACAACGAACAAGGTGGAAGACCTTCCGGAACAAGGTAGAGGCTCCCCTTCATCGGAGGTATAAAGATTAAAGAACCCAGGAAGGAAGGAAAGAGCTTGGAAGAAAGTGAGCGAACCGACGGGAGCAGCTGGAGCAAGCACACACAACGGAGACGAAACCAATGTAGCACAGGAAGCAAGCTCCGAGGAGACGGCGGTAAAAATCTCACCGGGCTCAACCACCGAGTAATCTGCGACGAGCGGCGGCATGGGCAAGCGACGGCATGGGCTGCGTTAGACGGTCGAGCCGTCGAGCGACACGAAGCAAGCGAGTACACGGAGACTTTTTCACCGTGGCGGTCAAACCACCCAGCGCATGCACCCGCCACGGATGGAGATCGGACGGCGTAAAAAATCCGGGTGAGGCGGGATGCCCGGGAGCGCGGTAGAGGCTCCCCTTCGGAGGTTCAAATTATTTTTCTTGTGGGGTGTCCGTTCGTTTAAGGGATAAGGTGTAACAACTCTCGGAAAAATAATGCATTTCATGTCATCATGAGCATTTCATCTTGTTGTTGCATTTTTGAAGATATCAAATTTTATGTTAAGAACATACACATAAAATATCAAAATAGATAAAGGAGAAAGGAAGTGCTTAAAAAGAAATAAAATAAGAAGAAAATTTATGTTTAACATTTTCTATGGCTCAAATATCATAAATAAAGATTTACAAAACTCTCCTGAAATTATTTTGCTTTGTAAAAATATTTGCAAGAAATAAACAAAGCCTCTTTTTATTAATTTAACCATGAATTTTTAATCCGAAAATGATTTGGATTTTTCACCTAGACTTAATAGGAAAAATGTCTAAAATACTTTCATCATCAACCCCGAAAAATTTGGGAATTTTTTGGAGCTCGGAAAGATCACTTTTTAATTTCGCGAAAGGAGAAGGGCCTTTTTGCAAAACCGCCGGACCGGGCCCGGTCGTCACTCTCTTCTCTCTCTCTCCCGCGCTCAGCGCCGCCGCGGCCGCACCGCCTCTCCGGCCGGGCGCCACGCCTCCAAGCCACGCAGCAGCTTGGAGCCACGCAGCCGCTTGCCGTGCCGCCTCCGGCGGGATAAAACCCCTCACGGCCCTCGGTTCTCTCTTCTCCTCTCCCATTTCTTCCCTCCGCCTCCCCGCCATTGACGCCTCTCCGGAGCTACGCCGCCGGGCCGCTCCGGCACACCATTCCGCAGGCCGACGCCACCAAAAGGTTCGCAGGGACACCCTTCAACCCTCCGTGACCATCAACTCTCACCAATTGCCGTAGCTCTCGCCAATCGAGCCATCTTCCTCTCGGAGCACCCAGCCGTGTTCTTTCGCCGCACCTCCAAATCGACGAGCTTTGGTGAGTCGTTTGCTCTCTTTTCTTTTCACGATGATGCGCGCCTTATCTGCTCTCTGTTCCTAGTAAATAATCCTTGCTTTTGTTCCCACGAAGGCCGGGCAATCACGGTTCTTCTCAAGGTCCGGTCGCCGTCCGCACTTCCACGGTGAGCACCCCTTTCCGCGCTTGCTCATGTACCTAGGACCCCACGACGACCTCGCTCGTGTTGCGTAGAAGCTTGCAGTACTCTTTTCCCTAAATTTTAAGCTCTCCGGCGAGCTCACCGCTGTGCCGAACCGCCGCCGTGTTTGGTCCTCGCCGCCGACGTGCCCGGAGGCGAGCTCATGCGGTTTGGCCGTCATGGTTGAGTTCACCATGTTGTGTTGATCGCATCGGTAGTCTCGCGGCGAGGTTTAGGGCACCGGCGACCAACTCCGGCGACCGCGCCGCCATCCCTCGGCCGCCGCGGTGGTGCCACACTCGCGGGCCACACGCGCGGGATCGTGTGTGGCCACCCCGTGGCCCGAGTGTGTGGCACGAGAGGCCCTTTCAAATTTCGAAAATTCGTAGAAAATTTATTAAAATTCGGAAAAATGCCAAACCAAGTTTGTTAGGCTCATAAAAATAAGATCTAATTATTTGTGAAATAAAATATTTATTTTGAGTAAATTTATTTTATAAATAGTATTTAATCACTTTCTTTGTTTAAAGAAAAGCTATTAATTTATGTTAATAAAATGTTTAATGAAGAAAAATAATTTAAGTAGATGAAGGAGATACTTGCAGACGAAATTAATTATGAAAATTATTTTTTCAAATTTAAACTTAAACTTTATTACTATATGTGATCCCAATCTATTAGCCTTTTATCACATGTCCTTTAAAGTAAAGTAATGATTTATTTATTGCTTAATAAATAAGAATAATTATTAATTATTAAACATAAGTAATTAGTGAACTTAATTAACTAATTAAGGAAGGACTAATTAATAATTAATAACCTTGATTAAACATTCATTAAGCAGACATAATCAATTGTTAATTATTGCTTAATGAACATGCTTATCCCTAATTTATTAATTAACTAACGTGATGAAGCATTAATCTTTAATTGTTAATTTTTGGACTTAATTAATGAAACCTTGCATAATTTCATCATGATCATTCATGCATACATGATTGTGATTCGCAACGCATTGCTTGGTTGACTTAGGTTCGAAGTGATCGAGGTTCCACCGAGGTCGAGTCGGAGACGGGAATCTCGAAGTCGACCCAGCCGCTGAGGAAGCTAACTCCGAACCGTATCAAGGCAAGTCCCGGTGCATCCTACCTATGTTTTTAAATATTTATTTTATCATATAGTACGAGTTATGTTTGTGCATTAGGTGTTAGGGAATGGTTGACACCCTAGTTGCATTATGGTAGGTTTCCGTATGTTTATACTATACTTGGTACAGGTAGCTCAATAGAAGCTAAGCTTAATTCATAGTCGCAACGGTAGATGTTTTAGGGAATCTTAAAGCATGGAAGCTTTAAGGGTTTTGTGTTGACACTAAGATGATGAGAGTGTTAATGAAGTTGAGACCGGACGGGCCCGTAGGAGAAAGGGCAAGACGGAGATGAGGTCTTGCAAGGTGGTAGCCCCGTCCGAGTCGGTCAAGTACCGTACCGTTGTCGGCTTAGTTGAACAAGTTTGAACGTACCGTACTACATGCTGGTATCATGGACCCGACAAGCTGATGTACCCTATCGCCCCGGAGATGTAGCATAGCCGGCTCTCTTTTCTCGGTCGTTAGTGAGAGGATAGTCTCACGGGAGGGAGATGGGTCGACCACGAGGGAAGTCGTGGCGTCGCCATACTCCCGGGGAGTTGGAAATGGCTAGTCTTACGTCAGGTGCTAGCGGGAAAGGTTGTCGTATACGATCGGTGTGATGCATATACGTCGTGTAGTCGGGTTTTGCCAGCTGGTATAAAATCGATTCGAATCGTTGTCCCTCGCAGTAATGAGTACCGCTTGTTTAGCTCGTCACATCGTAGTAAATTATATGGAAGATGAAGATGAGGGATGAAAGGATTAAAGATCTGTTTTATCTTGTTTTGCAAACTTGATTGCAATAGTGGTAGGTTGCAAACACCAAGGTTAATGAACTTAACGTGAGCTAAAATATTGAAAGTAAGGACCCACCCTTTAATGTCTGTTTTCGCAAAGGAGTAAACCCCACGACCAAAAAACCTTTGCATACTAGGCGTCGGCCTTAGCGTGCCATGTTGACTGGGTCGGTCTTGCCGAGTATTAGAATACTCGGGGTTTGTTCGTTACCTTTCAGGGAACGAGTCGTACTACCACGACTTGTATGGCAGCTTCCGGAAGAGGAGCAATGTCCGGAGGGAGGTTCCGTTCGGTGGGAACGTATCCCCACGCCGTGAAGAGGGAGGACCGTGATGTACTAAGGGCTCGAGTACGTCACGTTGATCGTTTAAAAGTCTTTTGGGTTGTATAATAGTACAAGCTTCCGCTGAATAATCGTAGGTTGTTGAACTTCAATAATGTTATATTTCCGTTGCACGAATATTTGTATTTTGAGAACTTGGTTGTATTATACCATGATGTATATATTCTGGCTTGTATGAGATGATGTTTCGTTGTAACTCGCTTCGTCGAGTGTCCCTCTGTACCGATTTCGGGTGTCCCGGAGGGGATGTCACATAAGGTCACGAGTATATTTTTATAATTTTCAAAGATAATTATGTGTCATCAACTAAGGTGAAGTAGTGTTAGCAAATATCTATACATATCTAAAGTTTTATTATATGCGCATGATACTCGTCTATTTGTTGTTATCAATAGTTTCAATTACTTGTCTATATGATCATTACTCTCCATTCAATATATAGATGGCGAGAGAACAATGGAGCCAGTGGTTCAAAGTTTCCTTTCAATGAATCACGCGAGTACTCATATAAATGTCTCTAAAACGCCTCTCAAGGATTTATCTAAGGGATAATGACCTATCTAAGGTGAAAACCACCACAAGCAATACAAGCTACAGTCTATGCTTAAAATTGTTTACCTTTGGATTTATGTCACGCTATGCTAAAAATTGTTTACCAACGGGATAACGTATCTTTTTTTTCTGTTTGACATGAAGTTTCCGATGCTCGACGTGAGTACAATCGTGAATACCAGCGTTAATATCCTCGAGAGGAAAAAGGAGTCAGGACTTCATGGACCCGGTTAGTAATCGTTGACCAAAATTTGATAATTTTAGCATCGGATACTTTGAAATATTGATAAATTACAATTATAATGACTTTGTCGATGCCTAACGAAGGTGTGCTATTTCATGTAGATATTAACAAAATTTATTGAAATAATTAATACCTTTTTAGGTTACGTGACACAAATTCCACGATCTCTATTGACAAATATTAATCGGAATGATCGTGATGAAGGCGATTGGCTACACGAGAGGATCATATAGAACCGATAAAGTGAACCGTACTATAATTGGTGCAACCGGTGTTGAATGTGTCATGCAAGAGGAAATAAATTTGATGAAAAACGAGACTATCA
Organism: Chloris gayana; assembly: GCA_031894775.1. Taxonomy (NCBI): domain Eukaryota; kingdom Viridiplantae; phylum Streptophyta; class Magnoliopsida; order Poales; family Poaceae; genus Chloris; species Chloris gayana. The sequence continues at coordinate 100,925 of JAUNZO010000193.1, forward strand.
ACATGAATACCAACGAGAATATCGTAAGAGGAAAAAGAAGCAGTTCTTGATGGTTAGTCAACCTCTGCCCAATTAAAGTTTTCTTCAGTCATGTGTGATAATTAAAGTAATGCTTAGCCACATATGTAGTGTAGACAACAATCTTGTTATTCGGGTGTGATATTTTTTTGCCACATTTAAAGCGAGACATACATAAAAATTTTTAGTTCGTGCGAGGTAACAATAGTGGCGACAAAGCCAACCAAACAAAGACAAAAATATACTCGATATGTCTTCGGATTAGAAAGCTATTTTGCTTGAGAAAAACAAGGTCTACAAATAAAATTTGCCTACTCGGAAGACACATCATGGATCGACTATAGCATGTGAGCTAATAGAGATTTGTATACCATACACTTTATAACTTGTAACATTGCAACCGAATTAATAATATTTAGTATTTATTGATAAATTGCAAATACAATATAACACAACTTTAATTATGTTAGAAATATGTTTGTTTTAATGCTCATGTGTGTAGTTACCATAGTTAAATATGTTAGAAGTTATGTTTGCTTATTTTTCCTAAATGTTGTTTCTCTCCCACACTTAATCCCGTAAAAAATGAAGGATGTCACAATGGCATTTGGGAACCATGATCCTAGGGGTCTTGATGATAGTATGTATAGGAACCATTTATTTGGTTATGAGATTATTCTGATTAATAGAAATTCTCACGATGATAATGCAATGGCAAAAATTTGATGATGAAACTTAGATTGCATTCCCTCCTCGGAGCATAACAATTTTTAAAACGCAAAAGACTCGGATGAATTGTTGTATCAAGAAAAAGGTAATGTCACCTATACATCTGGATAAATATATTATCTTCATTCGAATATAAAATTTCACTATTATTAATTATTAATGTCCTTTATTTCTTTGTTAATAGAAACCAAGTATAAATTAGGACGAGATCATAGACCACTTCAATTCTTATTTTTCATTCACAAGCCTGGGTGTGAAGCTTGATCGGAAATATGCAACGCTAACTCGATCAGATGTATATACGTTATGTGTGCACGATCAAGTTTACTCCTTATGCAAAAAAAGCTTGTAAAAATTAACAAAGATACTCTTACGGGAACATATGCCTAATAATTTTATAGAAAAATTTATTTCAAATTTTTATTTTTTATGTATGAATGTAGGAAATATAGCACGTGCACTGTACTATATTATTCAACATAGAAAGATCTTTGGCATCTTCATCATAAACCTAGCTACGCCACGCCACTAAAATATTGTAATAATCTCATGTTTAAGTCCCAAATCTCGTACGATATAACAAAAATAATAACAAGCTGCAGCCGACGAGTTTCAAATCCAAAGCGACGGACAAATCTGCCCGTGCGCTGGCAAATCCAATCCAAACTGACACAAATATTTTAATCTGAGGATTCGCAACAAAAAAAGAGTCTGAGATGACGACGAACTAGTAGAACATGACACTTCCTCGACCGGAACATCCTCCACAAGCCGCGTCGCGCCGCACACCTGCACCGCACCAACCAACAGACACACACTCCCCGCTCGCCCCCGTTCCCCAGATCTGAGAGCCCCATCCCGCCGGCGCCCGAGCCCTAGCGCCGGCGATCCCAATGCACAGGTGACCCGGCATTCCCCTCCAATTTCTGCATAATTTTTAGTCCGTTTCATCTTTCCCGGTAGCTTGATTTGGTTTCGTTGCGAAGCAGGGGCCCCGGCGAGGCGTTGCTGCGCAGCCGGCGGCGCGCGCCGGCGCGGCTATGGGTGGCTGTCGCCGCGCTAGTGGCAGGAACCATCTGGCTCTGCTCTTCGTCCTCCCTCGGCCTCACACGCAGTACCTCCTACTACAGGGTCCAGGTACTGCTGCACTGTCCTACTGTGCGCCCCTCTCTGTTTCGTTGCGCCGTTCCTTAAGCTCAGTCGAGTTTGAACGCGATACCCTCTGCTGTCATTGCATTCTCACGGCTTCTGGGGAAAAAAAATCTTTCGCTGAATTGTTGATCCCAGTATCCCACTAGTGTGCCACCCTCTAGAGTAGTTGTCCTGTGGACGCTTGCCACTATCACGGTTAGTTGATGAAATTTTGTGGATGTGGTGTAACTGACGCCTTTTCTCACTACGAACGCTTTTACAGTGAATAGGGTACACTGCTTATGTTGAGTGTGCTAGTTTTAGAATATCTCCCTGCTCTATCAATCAGGACACAAGTAGGGCTATTTGTCAGTGCAAGCATATAAATGATAGGTTGGTGGTAAGCTGGATTTTTTTTTTATGCAGAAGAGATGAGACCATAATAACTCCATGAGGATGAGGCCATGCGATGCATTAACATTCAAGTAAATGTAAAGTCTGCAGAAAATTGCACCCTGTGGATCGCGTATTCATGTTTGCTGTAGAGTTATATAGTTGCCGATAGCACGTTTAATATTCCACAAAGTCTTCTAGTGAGTTGATCAAATGATGCATGATTTGGACTAAATTACCAGAAGTTATAGCCATTTGAGTGCTTGCTGTCCAGACTATCAAGGACCAGAACGGAAATGCGGAATCTTTTAGTCTAGGATGATAGTTCAGCTACTAGTTACATTTCTCACCATGAAGATCAGACATTGAGAATTAACACTATAATGCATTTTGGTTTCTCTGGAAGTGATTAATAACAGCTTTACTGAATCGTAATCTCAAGTCGTGATCTGGAGGTGTAGCATTTTGTACTAGAAAATAACATAAAGTGACACACTGGCAGGTTATGCTCTTTAGATATTCCAACGAAATTTCCTCAGATCCTTTTGGTGGATCCCTCATCTTTGCTTCACATTCTGTATAAACTGTTTTATGCTAAATGCATGGAATTGGAAAGTACTAATATGGTGATTTAAACATAAACCTTACTTTTATTTTTCTACCAAATTATTTCTTGTACTGACATCAGTGCTACTATTCAAGGATGTTGACGTAAATAAGTTGTGGAGAACTGCAGATTCAAATGGTTGGAGAGCATCTTCTGCACCACGCTCCTTTTGGCCTCGTAAGTCTCCCTCTGTCCCCTCTTGGAACTTCCTGGACCAGTGTGGATGAATATGCTGAAATATAATCTATCTACTTGCAGCTCCACCACCTGAATCTGAGAGCAATGGGTATTTGCGTGTCCGGTGCAATGGTGGCTTGAACCAACAACGTAGTGCAGTATGATTAATAAAAGATACTTTTCCCTAAAGCAAGATTCCTCATGCATGTTTTATATTATTCATGGTAAACTAAGGACACTGAAGATTACTGTTGCCTTACTTTTGTAGATATGTAATGCTGTTGTTGCTGCACGGATAATGAATGCTACACTAGTACTACCAGAGCTAGATGCAAATTCGTTCTGGCGGGATGAGAGGTTCGTATTTGTCTAAACGTTTCATCGTATGGGACTGCCATTTCATGTAAGATTTAGCAGAACCCAAATTTGTTTATGAATTTTGCTGTCTCAGTCGTAGTTAATCTTTTTTGATAAAAATAATATGTTGAGTTCCACGCAAAGTTCACTGCAGAATTTTTGCAACAAACAACACGACATTTACTTAATTATATTTGTTCAACCACATCCCTTTTGCTTTCTTCTCACCACATTCTGCAGAAGCCATCAATTAGTTATCTAATTTCATGACACTGTTTTATGCCTAATGTTCAATAGATGATCATTACCCATTGGAATATTGGACCAACACTTATTCCATGTAATCAGCCACGCTCATGTACTTCCCAGAAATATTCGAGAATGAGTGATAAGTAGCTTTATGTTAGCCAGTAGTCAGAAATACTAGAATTGTTCCAGAAAGCTGAAACATATCTGTAAATTGTCGTAAACAGACTTGCAGTGTCTACTGTCTAACCTGTTTGTGTGGGGGGGAGAAATAGCACTGCATATCAGGTGTGAACTTTACATTTAGTATTAAAAATTGTTGTTTTCTAGGAATAAAAAATGTTGTTGTTCTGAACTACTTTCGTGCCAGAAAGTACTTAAAAGTATAGTTGATAAATTGTGTGGTTAAGTGTATAAACGTTTCATATTCATGATTAAATACCCGTCATTTAATCTTTATATTCTTGATCCTATTTAAATTAGATATTCTAGGTATCAATGCAATAACAAGAAGTGTGGAAATGAAAAGGATTGACAAATCGCATTTTCATGAAAGTGAGGATGTGGTAATGGCAAGAATAAGAGGATTAAGTGCAACACATTTAATTGTAATAACTATTTTGAAATCATAAATGTTTTCTGGTATGATAAGATGCTATGCCAAGATTTATGTTATGAATAGTTGGGATACTTGGATTAATCTAATCACCAATCTGTTATAAAAATTTCCAAATAATAAGGTGATTTGGCAAAGAAAACGATTTACATATACTATGTTGCATTAATAAAATGATTATTTGTTACAGTTGCTGGCATTATCTATATTTACTTCCATTTGGCTGCATATCGGCCTCATTAACGTTTGTCAACTTTGCTTGTGTCGAATGATCTGTATGATTGTTTTTGGTTGCTTGTTTACTTATTTTTCATTTATATATGCACCAGTGGTTTTGTAGGTATTTATGATGTTCCCCACTTCATCAAGACACTAAAATATGATATTCGGATTGTTCTGAGCATTCCAGAAGTCACAACAAATGGGAAGACCAAGAAACTCAAAGCTCATCAGGTGTAACATCTGAAGCACATTAAGTTCAGTTATACAAATGCTCCTTTTTTCCTTAGACATGCTATACTGAAGGAAAAAAAACTCTTTGCCTCCTAACAGATCAGACCACCTCGAGATGCACCGGTAACTTGGTATACAACAACTGCTTTGGAGCAGATGAAGAAGTATGGGGCTATATATTTAACTCCATTTTCACACCGCTTGGCAGAAGATATTGATGATTCAGAGCTTCAGAGATTGAGATGCAGGGTGAACTATCATGCTCTGCGATTCAAGGCACATATCTTGAAAACAAGCAGTGAAATTGTGAATAAGCTCCGCTCAGAAGGCCATTTTATGTCAATTCATCTTCGGTTTGAGATGGATATGCTTGCATTTGCTGGGTATGGCATTTACTAAACTACTATGTGTGTTCGTCTAGTGCTGAACAACTTCATCCTGCTTATCGTGAAATCCACCCAGTGAATTCTTAGTGTAGATTCAGGAAAGGCTCCCCAAAAGCTGCTAAACCTTTTCTATAATTCATAAAAGTTACTAATAGGAAGGTATCAAGTATTGCAATGTTTTTTTGGTTTAGTTCATTATTTCTGGCTAGTTTTGCTAAGAAGACCAATATATGTTGTGGTTATTCCTTTCTGTCCAGCTCTATTTGTACTTTGCCGGACATGCACATGCCTCACTTCCAAAATGAAAATGGCAGGTGCTTCGATATATTTACTGCTAAAGAACAGAAATTTCTGATGAAGTACCGGAAGGAAAATTTTGCAGATAAGAAACTTATCCCTATGGAAAGAAGACTCATGGGAAAGTGCCCGTTAACTCCTGAAGAGGTGCTGAAATCCTGAATCATTTTAGAAACATTATTTCTAATTATTGAAGTGCTCATAAATTAAATGTTAGATGCTTTGTATTAAGTGCAAATGTACTTAGTTAGTATGTGGAGGAATTCAGTATTTCAACTATTTAGGATACCTTAATACAATTTGGAACAGCTTTCAATTCAATTCTCTAATAGTGTTGGTTTACATTTACATGTATGTACCTACACCTGCATACTAATACATTTTTTTTTAGTTGAGGTCCATGATTATATTTTTAGATTTTGGATACATTTTAATGATTGACAAAATTTACAAACAGCTGTAGTCCATAAAAGTCATTGGTGTTGACAAATTTAAAATAAAATTTCTTTGCAGGTAGGTCTTATTCTACGTGCCATGGGTTTTGACAATACGACACGGATTTTCCTTGCTGCTGGTGAACTGTTCGGTGGGAAACGCTTCATGAAGCCATTCAAAGCCACGTTCCCACGCCTAGAAAACCATAGCACGGTTGGACCTGGAAAGCTGGAAGAAAATACTAAAGGGCTCGCGGGATCAGCAGTTGATTACATGGTTTGTCTCCTGTCAGACATTTTCATGCCCACATACGATGGTCCAAGCAACTTTGCAAACAACCTCATGGGGCACCGTTTATACTATGGTTTCCGAACAACAATCACACCCAACAGAAAAGCCCTTGCTCCAATATTCATTGATAGGATGGAAGGCCGTGCAGCTGGCTTTGAGGAGAGGGTCAGGCAAGTCATGTTCAACTCACATTTTGGTGGCCCCCACAAACGCATCCATCCTGAGTCTTTCTACACAAACTCATGGCCAGAGTGCTTCTGCCAGATGAATGCTCGGTCACGTGCAGACCAATGCCCACCTGATAACATAAACGATGTTCTGGAAAGTCAGTTTCAAAGTGTAGAAGATATGGAAGAATTAAAAGCTGCTAATCAGACTGACTCAGCCAGCCAAACAGAAGAAACTATGATTTGATTGAGTTCAGAATTGCTCAAGAACATATTAGACGATTGGATGGTCCATCACACTCTAATATACCGTTTTGGATCAAGGGATGGTAGATGTAAAATCAGAAACTTTTTTAAAACATAATCATCTTTATCTAAAGTTATATAAAAAAACACCCTAAACTAAATTTTCAGGGTCTAGATATTTTTGTCACCGCCATGTCACATGGCATGATTCCTGAAAATTTTTGTTTGAGGCAGGTTTTTTATAATTTTAGATTAGAAATGATTATTTTAAAAAATTCGTAAGATCACCACCAACAATTTTGTCTAAACGGAGCTGTTGATAGCGAATTGTAATTCTTACAGCGCCATACCAGATTTGTCCATGCCAGATTTGTGCTGTTTTGGTGAAATAAGGCTCACGGTGCATAACACGCAATGTGTCAATAGTTTCCATTTTGTTGATCTTACATCTACACCTTGTGGAAGATTACCGTTGTGGAATGGTGCCAACCATATGGCTAAAAAAGAATGAAATGCATCCTAGGCCTCTAAACTATTTAGAAACAGTCATTTAAGTTTACTGAACTAAAGTGACCACTAGGCTCCTAAATTATTCTTAGCATCTAGGTCTATAAACTTTATAGTAATCCTTAGGGTCCATGATCTATTATACTACTCCCTCCGTTTCAAATTATAAGACGTTTTTGACTTTTAGAGATTATGTTTGACCGCTCGTCTTATTCAAAATTTTTATGCAAATATACAAATAAATAAGTCATTTGTAAAATATCATTAATAATAAAATAAATCATAATCAAATTAATAACATTTACAATTTTTTTTAAATAAGACGAATGGTCAAACGCGAAGCTCGAAAGTCAAAAACGTCTTATAATTTGAAACAGAGGAGTATTCCCTTATTAAATTGTTGTCGTCGTTGACTTTTTTCTTAAGTTTGACTACTTATCTTATTCAAATAAAGTTTAAAAAATATGATTTTTTTCTTAGAATATGTTTTATCACTAAAGAAACTTGAAATATAGCATATAACTTTTAGTATTTAAAGAAATTTTTTGAATAAGACGAATGGTCAAACGTCACGAAAAAGTCAATGGCGACAACAATTTAGTAAAGGAAGGAGTACGTGTCAATCAGGTTTGTCTAGCCACTCAACGCTCAATGCTATCGCTTAGCTACTCTTGACACGTGTCGCCGCACAAATGATCTCTATTTGAGTACCGTCAAGCCTACCTAAAGATGCTATCTAGTAAACTAGTGTGCTCTATCTATCGCACCCTCGCCTCACATCCGGTCTTGCCTTCCCATCCCGGCCTGTGCCTACCGCCAAGCCTACCTAAAGATGCTATCTAGTAAACTAGTGTGCTCTATCTATCGCACCCTCGCCTCACATCCGGTCTTGCCTTCCCATCCCGGTCCGTGCCTACCGCCAAGCCTACCTAAAGATGCTATCTAGTAAACTAGTGTGCTCTATCTATCGCACCCTCGCCTCACATCCGGTCTTGCCTTCCCATTCCGGCCCGTGCCTACCGCCAAGCCTACCTAAAGATGCTATCTAGTAAACTAATATGCTCTATCTATCGCACCCTCGCCTCACATCCGATCTTGCCTTCCCATCCCGGCCTGTGCCTACCGCCCACTAGGTAGTTGTGATAAAAGGCGCAACACATTGAGGATAGACTTGTCATGGCCAACGAGTACGCCGTTGAGGTGGATAACAAGTAACGGACGTGAAAAGAGGGAGAGCGATGTCGGATGGGAGGGTGCGATCGCTATGAACAGAGCACACATGCTGCGTCATCGAGTAGGCTCAAGAGCGTTCCCATGGAGAGTGATTGTATGGTTGACACATTGTATGTGGACCCGATTGACACGATATAAATAGATCGGGGACCTAAGAGGATCATTTTAAGAGTTCATAGACCTAGATGATCATTCCTAAATAGTTAGGAACCTAGGGTGCATTTTACTCGCTAAAAAAAGATGGAAACCCCTTGAGAAAGTTATATATTAGTGTTTATTGTTTACCATTCCAGTTATGGCTTACTAGTGTTTATTGTTTACTATCCCCAGTTATGAGCTTATGCTTTTCTGCTTCATTTTTCAACAACCAAATGCGAAGCTGAATGATACGATTGAAGCACAATCACAGAAAGTCAGCAAGCCATTAGTTTCCCAGATTTTTTTCCTTTGATTCTTTCGAAAACATATGTAGTCCAGTCCACAGTTTCTTCTAATTCAGACGCTGGGTGTTATCCACCTGCCTAGAACACGACACTACGAAGCCATCAGTTTCCCAAGACACGGGAGTATCTTTGACACAAACGTATGATAAAAAATTCTGTCACAGCAAGTCAGCAATCCCCAAACGTTTGATTTATAATACCCAGCACAGTATTTTTTTTACATCCACTAATTTCTTCTTGAAAACAAAGCCACAAAAGATACCTTTTTGCTGCATGAAACATATCAGCAGCACATTCTTTACATCGTATTGAAGAAATACAGCTCGTCCCTTTCTAACGGTGCCAACGGGAACCTAGGAATGTTCACGCAAATGAAAAAAAATAGGGAAAGCATATGCGATGCATGCACCCGAAAATGATGTTCAAGCTAACCACATTGCTATTAGGCGATATAGCCAGATGAAAACCACAAAACTTCAGTACTGGCAAACTGGCATGCAGGGAAGAAAGTGGATCACTAGCTCGCTAAAGTTCCTCTCAATCGATTAGCGATGTGGAGGAGGTGATCTATGTTAGTTGCCGGGTAATGTTGCAGCAGCTGGATGTTGGCCGTGAAGTCTCCAGCCAAGAGGCGCTTCCTGACTAGGATGAGCATGGCACAGCATATCCTCAGCAAGGTGTCCTACATGAGAACATTTGAAGATTAAGCTTTAAATTATAATGGGAACACATTCAATGTTGCAGCGTTGATGAAGTCATGTACCGGTGGGCCTTCCGGATCACCCAAGATTGCATCCCAGATATGGATGCATATGTTGAAACTGAACTCCATTGTCAAAAGTAATGAAATCCATCTAAATGCATAATATTGTGGGTACACCTATATTGAGCAAATGACAAACTATAATCAATACCAAACAAAAAAAAATGCTAAGCAAACTGGTATTAACTTCACATCTTCACTGAGAAAATACAAAACAGGTAACCCATACTCACCCCCCCCTCACTGAGAAAATACAAAACAGGTAACCCATACCCCCCCCCCCCCACACGTCCTGTTTTCCACATTTAATCTATTCTTTGCAAGAGTAAATAAAATTTTATGCTACAAATACAATTTTGGTCTACAGATATCAATGTTCAGTTAATCTCAAACTTAGCTTCTGTTTTCATTGATAAGATAATGATAAGTCTACTTTCTGCTACTGATGAAAACAAATTCAGTAGTATAACAAAACTCTCTAAGTGGCAACTTCACTCCTGCGGCAAGGCACATGCCTTGATAGGGAAAAATGCAGACCGTTATCATCCCATTTAATACAACAAATTATATTATTGATAGCTCAAACTCAAAATTACCTTTGTGGTGACCTCCATGTGACGCCATAGCTCCTCATCATGCCGCTTCAAGAGTTGAGATAACTTTGATAACGTAGATCGAATACCCACATTGCTATTGTCAAGATGTTTGCAATAATTGTCTCTAAAACCACTCAACAATTCGACAAAGCAAAAGTAAGTGTCTGCTTCAGCGGCGGTCTGCGTTTCCAAAATTCCAGTTAGGGAGGGAGAGGAGAGGAGGTCCCACCCAAAATAACGAAAACATGAAGAATCAAAGATGAACAAAGAATCTTACCGAGTTACTTGTATCAGGATCATTCTTAAATACATAAAATAGAGGTGCCAAAACTTCATTCATCCCTTGCACATATATTATGCTAGGGTTCAATTTTGAGAAGATAATGAGAATGCGCCTCAGAGATTCCTAATAGGGAATATGAATCGGCCAACAAGTTAATAAGTACAACATGTAACAGTTAGAAATAAGAGCATTGTCAACAACCAAGACTAACCTGGTTAGACTTAACAGAGAAAAATCCGATATCCGGATGTGTTCGCTTTACATCTCGGTCTATCTGTTCTAGAACCTCCGATTCCTGAAGTAGAAATACATCAACTCCTGAGAATGGTGATAGCATAACCGTATTTTGTATTCACATCCAAGTATAGAAATGGACATTTAAAATGCACTAGAAACGCAAAATGAAAATAGGGCTAGAACTAGAAGAAATAAAAAGAATTTTGTACAGTTAAAGCTTTTGTACTCTTTTCTGACATTCATGATACATCCTTTATACTGGAACGAATAAAAAGATTGGTCCAGCTAAACCACTCAACTCCAAAGTTTGACGTCAAGTGCAACATGGGAGTTAAGTACCTCAAATGAGAACAATAAGGCCAAACTTACCGTTATTGTGCAACACTGTAACTACTGTTCGAACATAGGTGAACCAAACAAGCAACAACTGATAGAACCAAATTATGTCAGTCCTAGACTAAACATTCCAGACCATTAGCATTTCGTACAAATTTTATTTGATCTAGAAAATACCCACTTCCACTGAAAATAGGACAGAAATAACTTATGGAGGATTGGAGGCAAAATACACATATTATAGTTGTTACATGCTGAAGGGCCTATGGCCCACCTGGGCGCTACTGGGCCAGCCCAGGTACTGTTCATGCATGGCACTGTAGCACGTGGGTCCATCTGTGGATCCTTAGTCAATAAGTAATCTAGGTCTTTCCATAAATTGTAATACGTTGCTTAAGAGTCAAGAAAGCCTCTCTATATAATGAGAGGATTGTAATCAGATCTAATCAAGTAATAGAAGGGTTACGTCCCCTCTATTCCCAGCTCTCTACCTCTCTCAACGCCTCACCCTCCCTCACTCCTCCCTAGCTGCAGCGTCGCTGCATCCCTTGCTGCCATGCCGCTGCCGCACCCTAGCCACCGGGAACCCTAGCCCGGCCTAGTCTGCTACATCTGGTATCCAAAGACCAGCCACAATCTCCACCGCCACTATGTCGCATCTACTAATCCTCGCGGAATTCATGGCGGATGAGCCTGAAATTGCGCTGTACTATAGAACTCAGGCGCAAATCCGTCTACAGGAAGAGGCGGAGAAGGAGAAAGAAAAGGAAGCAGCCATGAGTCGCACCAAGGAGGAGGCTACTCACACCGGCCGCCATGAAGGCCGTTGCTGTGTTCTATGCATCCTCTTCAAACCCGGCCACCGACGACCTGATCAACACCATCGCGCTAGAAGCCGTCACCACTTTTGGCGCACCATAGGCTGAGCAGATCTCTGGGCACAAATTCAACAGTACACCGACAACCGCTGTAAACAGTATAGCGAACGCTATGCCGGCTTCGTCACCCAAGGTCCTCGCTACCGTCCATGAGATGAGCAGTTCTCGTGGTATTCTTAACGCAACAGATCTCGCTGCCGTGGCAGACCTATCTCCGTCGTTCTAGCCACCGCCGGCGATCCACGACTCGGGTGTTTCCGACCAAGAAGAGATGGATGCAGCCATTCAAATGATGTAGAGTATGAACATATGGGTTCGTGAGGAATTGATCAAAATTTTCTCCATCTATCTTTGAGGAGGACATCATCCAACCGTCTACATCCGTCGACAACAACGCAATTGACAAGGAGTGGGCTACATGCTACGCTGCTATCTCGGTCTCTCGCCAAGGGCTCCATTGACAATACTTGCTTCTCATAGCGAGAATGGCGAGATCTACACCGACAAGGAGGAGCAGGTAGTACCTCGGAGGGGGCGCCTACCGTTGTTCTTACCCTCCCTACGCAACCATCTCGCCATCTAGCGCGGATGGTTGCTTTGTCACTCCTTCCATGGTCGTGCTTACCAAGATGACAACGCCACAAACCGTTGTCCCCTCCAGCAACGTCCTCAACAACGAACTACCCTTTCGATTGGAAATTGAATCTGCGACCAAGGAGGGAGACATCTGCCAGGAGACGGATGGATCTCGTTAGCTGCACCGGCTCTAGTCATCAACTCCAACTCATCGGATCTGCTGGCCCATGCTCGTGGAGGATACTATCACGACACCACCATATGTTGTTTTTGCATCCGAAGCAACTCTACATGCAATAGATTTGGCGCCCGCAACACTTCTCGCTCCTCCCTTTATCAAGGTTGTGAGTCAATTAGAGTATAGTGCCAAGGAGACCATCCCCGTGAACCGCTCGATGCACAACACCAATTGTGACATGAACATTATAGAGAGCAACGCTCTAGCCACAACAGATCCACCCGTGGAGATCAGCCCTATCGTTGATGTGGCTCGTCCCATCCCCGCAGCAGATTCGGACCAGGACAATATAAAGGTGACCGCCATGATTTTCTCTCCCACGGTAAACACCCCGATGTCCCTAGAGATTGTCCCGGCCACCATCAATATTGATGACAACAAGCTCGACGTGGCGGAGGCTACTCCATCTACCGTGGATGGTTTGGCCATGGATTCTTGCAAGATGGAAGATACCCCACCTGTCATTGTCATTGGAGATCCCGTGACCACAAAGGAGGCCATCATTGCCACCTTCATCACTAAAAGTACCTTGGATGATGCCTCGGACCAGGTCAACACCTTGATCATCTTCGCTTTCATCATGGGTGCCTTTGCATCCGATCAACTCGGCCCTCCCGACGAAAATGTCAATGGATCACTTGCCCCTAAGTAAGCCTGGTGCATCAATTACATGGTTCTTTGTTGTTGTCTCTCTTGTCGTTTCACTCCTGCCAGCTATCGCCAATACCACCAAAGCTGCAACATGGGAAATCTTTAGGAGTTGTAGCCCTCCATGGGCTATATTGGCAACTCAACCTCGAGCAGGCGGCTCGAGCCCATGTGCTTCTCCCGGGACGGTAGTTGTCTCCTCGAGGTGGCACCGGAGGAGCAGACATGTTATGCATGGGCGTGTGGCATCACATCAATAATGCCATGAGTTAGCCCACGACCATTGCTTGCGCATCACTTGGGATAGCAGATCCTACAACGGCAAATGCTCTGTTCTACCATGGTGGCAATCTACAACGACAAAACTTCGACAACCATTGGCATTTGCACGAAGACACCATCTATGCGGATGACATCACCATCGATAAGCATATCATATCTACTACATGGTTGTCTATTGCCTTACTACTTCGTCAGTATTCTTCCTTATCATCAACCATCGCGCCCAGGAGGACACCAGGAGTTCATGCCCGCCATGGACCATTCCATTGAGAGGAGCCGACTCGAGATGGGACTTCTCTCATAGGACGGGTTCCTAATGGAAATGCTACTATAGGTGACGGTGCAATGACATGGACTGCTTTCCCCTTCTCACCCACCAATCGCACCCGTGGGTACTTTCATGTCTCTGCTTCTATTGGTGTGAGCTCTATGATCTTGGGTGTAGATCTTGGTCGGATGTTCCACAAGGCTACTATTGTTAATCCATCCAACAGCTATAAGGGCAGCCATGCGATTGTCCTTGTTTTTCTCGTGGGCTGCACTACTGTTAATCAGCACAACCAACCCAAAGAAGCAGCCTACAACAACAATCGAGCGTAAGCATCCCATCCATAATCATTGGTTGTTTGTTGCTTATTATCTTGTGCTCTTATCCCGTCCCCGGATCGCATCCAACCATAAGAGCCACAAGTGCAAGAACCCGTTCCGCATCAAGATCCTGGATAAGCCAATATACATCAACAACAACGGCTCACGGATGGCTATCGGCGGCACCGGGGGCTCCTTTGCGCTTCTTTGGCCTCCTCAACGACATCAAGATCCGTGACGACGCCCTCACCGAGCCGTGGTTCCTCACCAACGGTATCTCCTTCGGTGAGCTAGCCCCGGCTTGGAGCCTCCGGGACGGCCTCATCTTCGTCATTAGACGCAACATTGAGGCCGTGGATGTACGCTTCGTCGATCTTGCCGGCCACAACCTCTTCCTTGTCCGCCGATGGTTCTTCGAGTACCCGATGGACCGGTCGCACCACCGCCACTGCGAGACTCGGCATCTTCTTCGGGCACTTCATCGACATGGCAACGACACACTTTCAACCCCGCGACACCTTCGTCATGGCTTTTGGCAGTTTTCTCCCGCCATCGAAGCAAGGCGGGGGATCTTCAACGAGCAACTTCGCGACAAGCAACACCTCCACTTCGTCTACGACATCCATTGTACCAAGGAGATCCAGGTGCGAGGACGCGCTGCTAGGAAATGGGGGAGGAGATGTTTCATGCCGAAGGGCCTATGGCCCACCTAGGCGCTCATCGGGCCAGCCCAAGTATTGTTCATGCATGTGAACAGTACTCACGTGGCACTCGTAGCGCGTGGGTCCACCCGTGGATCCTTAGTCAATAAGTAATCTAGGTCTTTCCATAAATTGTAATAGGTTTCTTAGTAGTGAAGAAAGCCTCTCTATATAATGAGAGGATTGTAATCAGATCTAATCAAGTAATGGTAGAGTTACGTCCCCTCTATTCCCAGCTCTCTACCTCTCTCAACGCCTGCCCCTCTCTCGCGCCTCCCTAGCTGCAGCGCCGCTGCATCCCTTGCTGCCACGCCGCCGCCGCACCCTAGCCGCCGGGAACCCTAGCCCGGCCTAGTCTGCTACAGTAGCACTAGAAAAGACATATCGAAACTAAAAGTTAACTCTGATACCATTATAAATCGGAGGTACGTTGTCAAATTCGACCCAAGCACAACACATAAGGTATAAGCTATCTATGTACATCAGCCTATCATTGGTTTCACAAACCATACATAACTTTAGTTTGCTCTAGAAACATAGGGTTCACAAAGCAATTCAGTACTACTGTGAAATAGTACCTGAAAGTATTGGTTCCATAAACTAGATCTACCAACGCTTAAAGGGTGCTCTTCATCAGTAACTTCTGATCTTGGGAGAAAACCGATTCTATCAACTTTCAATTCTTTCTTTCTTGACAGCTTTGATTCCTCAATCCTCCGTAGCTTTTCTGACTGATAAAAATAAAGGACAGTATTAGAATATTCTGACCTAATTCAAGTGACTTAAAAAGACATACATGGTAAAAAAATATTACGTTTTGAAAAAAACCACTGTGTTGTTGGGTATTATGTCCTAGTTTAAAGCTTTTGACCATTCACAGCTTTTATAACTGATATCTACTTGATTATAGCTTTCACCTATCACTACTGCAGTATAGGAAATTGACATTTCATTCTTTGGGTATATTCTTGGTTGCAGGCAAAACAACCACATAATTATTTTCACGCGTCATCTTAATCTACTAACATGTACAATAAAATTCAGGATCGACATCTATTCATCAATAAATTGTTGAGAATGGCACTTAGAACTTACAGGATTTAGAAGAAACTCTTCTTTGTATACACTGTACTGACTTCGCTTCTTTTGTAAGTCATGAGGCCAAAAATCACGATCAGTGGGCAAATATCCCAAGAGAAGCTGCACACTATAAACACAGTATAATAAATTTCTCGTGTACAGCTAGCTAAATACAAAAAATTGATGTCAAATGTATGAAGATCAACATCCTAGTTTTCATGCTTAATCATGGTTATCTGAAAATAAAACAAGACAGAAAGTTAATGACACCAAGAACAAGAGCTGTAAATCTAAAATGCATCATTATCAATAACTATCAAATTTTGAATATCACTTGAGTAATCACAAGGAGGGCCACAGACAATTCACCTATATATGAAAGTAAGTAAAGAAGATAAGAGGAAAAAACCAAGATTGCAAAATGAACACAAAACTTTTCAAGAATTTATCCGATATGATGTAGGCAAGTAACATATATCATAGCAGTCTGATTTTACCTCTCTTGACCATTGCTCGAAACTAAAGTGTAGGTAATGTCTTGAGCAATAAAGCATGACCCTAATTCTTACAGAAAATCTACAGAAGCTCATCCTTTTACTACTAAATGTATGAAGATGTCAGGTCAATGATGTCCAAGGCTGAAAAAGAAAGTTTTTGGAGCTCCTATCCTGCAACTCTGCAACATTTTTTTAGGCTTCAATTCCTAGGGATAGCATCAAACAAAAAAAAAAACATCCTATTTCTGAACAGCTGGATTTCAACGAAAGGGTCTATGACTCTATGTAGGTCCACAGAAAAACACTTGATCATAACATGGAAACATTTAAAGCTTGAATAACTTGGACTCTAGGAATATTTGAGAAAATAAGGGCGTGTTTGGATCCTCTAGTTGGCTAAAGTTTAGTCATCTAAAGTTTAGCCAACTAAAGTTTAGGAGATGCATGTTTGGATCCATGATTAAAGTTCTTGACTAATTAAAAAGTGGACATATCTAACCCTCAATAAATGTTTCTCCACCTATACTTTTTCTATCCCTAATATGTGGTGAGGGCTACTTTTGACTTGGTTTGCCTTTATCCAAAGTTTAGGAGAGTTTAGCAAGGTTGAGGTGACTAGTGGTCTAAAGTTTAGGAGGTGGCTTGACTAAAGTTTAAGAGATTTTAGGAGGTCATGTTTGGAGAAAAAGTAGCTAAAATTTAGTCAACTAAAGTTTAGGAGAAGGATCCAAACAAGGTCTAAGACCATTATGTAGAACAAGCATATGCTCAAACTTTCGCAATAAAGCCTAGAGCCCAGCATCCGGAATACACACCTCACATCTACTATCAACAGCGATTGGTGTTTCCGTAAACAAGCTCCGATACAATGTCAACACGAAACCTCCTTGGACCAAAACAGTGAAATGGAAAGCTCCCGTCGCCAGGAAACGAAAATCGCTGCACAATACAAGAGATGATAATGCGAGTGGGGACCTTCCACACGATGGGCCGCACACCGGCGCCACCGTCGGGCACGCCGAGGCAGGCCAACCGCCTCAGTTCCCCCATGTTGATCACCTTCTTGGACAGCTGCACCGCACCCAAACACAGCGTCAGCACGCGCACAGGGAGTGAAACCCGCCGGCCGACCCGGACCGAGACGAGGAACCCACAGCGGCCTTAAAGTCGGAGAGGAGGTGCGCTCGGATGACCGCCCCGGCCAAGCCGTCGTCCTCATCGTCCTCGTCCTCTTCCCGCACCTCCTGCCCCCTCCTCCGCCCGCCACGCTCCCCCACGGCCTCCGCGTAAGACGGTGGCGGAGGGTTGACAGGAGCAGTGGGCTTGGGGGTGGCGGCGGAGGCGCGAGGTCCGCGCCGTAGGGGTCCGGCGGAGCCGGCGGGGGCTCCGGCACGGACCACATCGGGCTGTTGAGCCACTCCGGTACCGCCGCCCTCCCCTTCTTCCTCATCCCTGCAGATGATCCCAAAGCCGCCGGTGCTAGAATCCGTGGCGTGGGGCGGTAGCGGAAAGCTCTAGAAGAAGAAGAGGGGAAGAGAGGGGACAGGGACGCAGCCACGCAGATCTCGAAACTGCAAATGGCAAGTTGCAAACAGATGTTGTTAAAACAGAGAAGGAGAGCCGGCGAGCTAATTGGCCCCAGCGGTCAGGGGCGGTTTCGATCGGTCGTTCAGGACCAGGCCCTCATAGCGTTCCAATAGTTGCTTCTTAGTTAAGGTTGCGTTTCTTTTCTGAGTCTAAACTTTACATGTGTAACATCGGAAAGAATCTTACTTATTTAGGAATACTTAAATAAAGTTTAATTATAAAATAAATTATAGGATTATAAACTAATTTACAAGGAGGTTAATTAAGTCATGATTAGAAGACGGTTACTATAGCATCACTTTAGTAAAACATAGATTAATTAAGCTCATTAGATTCATCTAAAAATTAGCATCAATCTGTCAAAATGGTTTTGTCATTAAATTGATCGAAATATTATAAATAGTAAGATTCTCTTTATGTGACGAGTGCTAAATTTTAGAGCGCGATGAAACGAACGGGGCCTAACTCTTAGAATTGTTTATTCAAAAAAAAAAAAGAGAGACAAGGCAGCTAACTCTTCCTTAAGAGGCAGCCTCTAAGAAAAATGAGAGACTTAAACATGGACCCCACTTCTCTTTAATTCTTTCTAAGAGCTATCTGTTGTCTCTTAACCGCCTCTACCATTGGGGACGCTCTGTGAATCATCCTTGTCGCTAATGGATCCTCTCGTCAATGTCATTTGTTTGTTACCTTTAGTCGCAACTCTACTATTAGCCATGCCATTGATGCCGAAGTAGCTAGTGTCTCTCCAATGCCGCCCCATTTCCACTCTAGGATGAAGAATGTGACTCATAGCCATTCCGATTGTTTAGGTGACTCATAGCCATTCCGATTGTTTACGGATCTCAATATGAATAATAATCAAGGTTTCCGGTTTATGCCCCTTGTTGCTACATCATCACACTCCAAGTTCAAAAGTGATACTTCAAATGGGTAGCAGACCACAAACATACACATCATCATGATTTATTAGACACACTTTTTCGAGAAAACAACTCTCCAAAATGCACATTCGATCAACACCATGTCCTTAATATTGTGTTACATTACATTCAATGTCGGCCTTCCACGTGAAAGACCGGATCGAAGCACAAAATGCTACACCTAATACGCCCAACCGATACACCAACTTCGGCGGTTAATCACGATCTTGTGGAGCACAATCAACCAAACAACGAGAGTAATTCCTGTTGTTGGTATTTCTTACGTCACGAATAAATCCGCAAGCGCACGGAATACCGTTGTAGCACTTCACCCGGGAGTATTCCAAGGTATCGTATTTATATCCGCGAGGGAAGCAGTATTTACGCAACAAGGTTAGTTTACCCAAGGACAACCAAGACAACGTAGCAAAATAGGGTCGAGAGGGTGACTCTTATCTATTTATCCTTTAAAGGTAGACGAACGCAAGCTAGACTTGTTTACTTCGGGCACCGTCTTAGGCTTGGTCCGCCAAGCCACTCCGGTCTACGAAAGCTCTACTATGTACCCGAACGTGGAGGGTTCCTTTGGATGACGAGGCTGTCACTTCCTGCCACCTACCTCTACAAACCGTGGGGCACACGGCAAACAAAGGCGATCTCCGGCCCTAGACACCACGTCTATGCTTTTGACCACTACTCTAGCCTCGGCCTAGAGCCGAGTTCGAAAGCTAGAGTACTTCTTGCGAGCGATGATCCCGTAAACAAGTATAACAAGAATTACGTCTAACACAAAGATATGTCACGATAGATAAGTAGATCACCACGTATAAATCACCAAAAAGAGTGTTTACACGCCAAGGTAAAAGAAAAGGAAATACTACTCCACTTTACAAAAGGGAGGAACACTCCTTCCTCTTCCTTGCCCTCTCTCCTATTCTACTAAAATACAAGAGGCCCTTGGCCTAAGGATGAGAGTTTTGTCTTGTATCTTGATGTTGGTGGTGTGTTGAGAGAGGGGGTGTAGCCCTTTATTTATAGCCTTGGAAGGTCGGCAACTTGGAGGCGGTTCCAGGACGTCGGTGGCATTAATTGCAGGTGGAACCGACCTCCGGACGTCGGTGACAAACCGCCGAGAGAAAGATGGGCCGGGGGGCCCACTGTCGGTTCGGCGAACCCACTAGGGTGGTTCGGCGAACTGGCACTGGACTCCCCTGGGCTTGATTCTTCTCCGGTGCCTTCCCCTGGCGTGTACTTGGCCCAATCCACTTGCTTGGTTTGATGTTGAGGCTCTGTTTTGTGGTTTTGGGCTTTTGGACTATATTCTTTAGTCGGGGAAAATCCGTCGATTGCAAAGTCCATGTTTCGTGCATGTTTTCCCTGTTTTCATATGAATTGCACTGCATTCATAATTTCACCAAGACTAGTGGAATTTGTTAGAAATAATCCCTATGTCTATTCTTGGTGATGGTGTTTGATTCAAAAAGATGCAACATGTTGACGGTAAAATTGGACCATAAGGACCGTCAACAAGACCCCCCACACTTAGCTCTTTGCTCGTCCTCGAGTAAAGGTGGGAGCGTAAGTTGAGAGATCTCTCCCCTTAGAGACCTGCACACATGTTATTACAAGCCACACCGTTTTACTTGTGAACATGACGGTGGCTAACATGCATTCTTGGATGATTGATAAGTGGAACGGCTCATGACTCAAGTCACTATACTTTTGCTCACTAAGCACCTTGGGTTTTTGAAAGTTTTGAAAATAAACAACATGACTCCCGCTCCTCTTCGATTCTCTTGAATCGCTCAAAAAGTGTTTTCCTCACCAAGGCATTGTGTTGCCTCTCTTTTTCCTATTTCTTAGGCTTGTATGTGGAGCTCGGTAGGGAATGAGAGAGGCATACTTGTATCACAAATATTGCTAAGCCAAAAGAAAGGATCCATGGAGAAGCCAAGTCATGTAACCTTGATCAAGAAGTGCGTGTGTGTATGGATATGAAAACAGTGACAACTCCTATTGCAATTGACCTCTCTTTATTTTGCATTTTCGAGACATGGCTATCTTTTTATTTTTCTTTTCTTGCTCTATGCTTGAGCATCTCTTTTCTTCTCTCTTTTTCATTGCTCATCTTTGTGAGCTTTCTTTTCATTGCTCATCTGTGTGAGCTTTTTCTTTTTTTTTTTTTTTTACATAGCCATGTCTCGTTTATGCGTGATTGAGAGAGAGAGAGAGAGGTAAAAAGAGGTGCAAACGAGGAGTGTCTTTATTTTGGTGGGGTGCTAGCTCCTAGTGTAGGAGTTTAGCCCTTTTTTTTTTTTTTTTTTTTTTTGGTGGAGTGTACGTGATCTCGATCAAGAGAGCATGACAAGTTTCTCTCTAGGGTCACTCGATTTTGGTAAAGCTCATTGCAATCACAAGCAGCATATGTATGTAAGTTTTGCAAGGTATGATCATCATATGGCATTGGTAGGCATTTTTGTATCAAGAGAGGAGCATGAAGCCATGGTATTTTTGTTTTGTGAAATAAAATTCCCAAGGACTCGGTAAGCTAAGCATAAGATCATTTCGTCGAGCCATATCACACTTGCCAATAATCTAGAGAAACATGGGTCCTATGGATTTGATTATTTGTTCACGGGCAAGTGGTGATGAAGCGAGTAATAAAAAGTGTGCAAGATCATCATGAGAGCATTAGGGAGAGACTTGGGAAAAGGTATTCAAAAGAAATCTTCCCAAGTTTTAGTTGGTCAAGTTTTAGTAATTGTTTTTCGCGTCTCGGAATGAACTTGACAAATAAAGTAGGCGAAAAGGAAGTGTGGGAAACAAACTCAAGTGCCACGAGGAAGCGGGGCTGAGTGGGACCAACCGGGGTTCGGCCGAACCACCCTTGTGGGTTCGGCGAGCTGCCTGGGCCTCAGCTGGTGCTCTGTTTCGCGGGTTGTGTTTGTGTTGTTTTCCTCGTGATGTTTACGCGCGCACTTGCCTTTTTGCCTGTTTTCTTCAAAATAGACAAAGATATTTCGAAACAAAACTTGCTCTACCGGTAAGGGAAGGCAGGGAGCACTAATATGATTAAAAATTTAAAAGAGCGGGCGCATTACAATCTTGAGGAATTGAAAAAACGATAAAAATGTGCTGCGGGAAATGATGAACGCGGGAAGGTTCATTTTAAACGTCGTATTCGTCCTCCTTCCCCGCGTCCTTGAAGAGACGCTTGATCTTGGAGTTGGTGCTGCGGCGAAAGCTTTTTTTTTGTGCGAAATGGACAAGGTGGAAGAAAGGTGCAAGGGAAAAATGAAAGAAAACACCTTCATTTATAGATAAAAGCATGGAAAGAATTAATTTGATTTTTCCCGCAGCATGGAAGGCACTAAGCGAGGAGATTTGATCTTGTGACCGTTGGAGACAAAAGATGAAAGAAAAAAGTGACCGTTTGGGAGTGCATGCTGGTTCGGCCGAACCAGCAAGGGGGTTCGGCCGAGCTGTAGTGGGCCCCTACTGGTCCCCTTCTTTTTACGGTTGATTGCTTGCTAAAATTATTTCGGGGAAAGAGCTACTACGGGATATAGATAAGAAAGAGCTATCATGAGAGAAAATTTAAATTAATCAAGTGCATGACATCAAATTCTTTATCTTTATCGGGCTCGAAATAAATTTTAAGGCGCTGACCATTTACCTTAAATATTTTACCTTCGTCGTCTTGAAGTGTGATTGCTCCATGTGACGAGGTGTCAATAACCGTGTATGGTCCGTCCCATTTACTTCTTAATTTTCCATGCCCGAAGAGTTTCACCAGTGAATTGAATAGCAAGACCTTATCTCCAACCTTAAATACCTTTATCTTTATCTTTTTGTCGTGCCACCTTTTTGTCCTTTCTTTGTATATAGCTGAGTTGTGGTAAGCTTTGTCTCTCCATTCTTCTAACTCAGCTATCTCCATTTTTCTTTTGCGTCGGCACCATTAAAGTCCATGTTCCATTTCCGGATGGCCCAATACGCTCGGTGTTCCATCTCGACGGGTAAATGACATGTTTTCCCGTACACGAGCTGGTATGGGGACATGCCTATGGGTGTCTTGTATGCTTGTACGGTATGCCCATAGTGCATCGGGTAGCTTGTCCTTCCATCCCTTCCCCATTTCTGTTACGGTCTTTTGCGGGATCCGCTTGATTTGCTTGTTTGAGGTCTCGGCCTGCCTTTGGTTTGAGGGTGGTATGGAGTAGCGATATTATGCCTTGATCCAAGTTCTCTTAGGAAGCTTCGGAAGGTCTTATCAATGAAGTGAGACCCTCCGTCGCTTATCACTAGCTTCGGTGTTCCAAACCTTGGGAAGATAATTTCGTGGAACATCCGGCGAGCATGCTTGGCATTTGCGGCCATGCAAGGCATTGCTTCCACCCACTTAGACACGTAGTCTACCGCCACCAAGATGTATTCGCAGTCATGTGACTTGGTGAACGGTCCCATGAAGTCAATGCCCCATACGTCGAAGAGCTCGACTTGTAAATTGTAGTTGAGGGGCATTGCATCTCTTGCCGTGATGCCTCCAACTTTTTGACATTACGGGCATCGCACGACAAATTCCTTTGTGTCTTCGTACATGGGTGGCCAAAAGAAGCCACTTTGCCATATCTTGGCACTGTGTACTGAAACACGCCGTAGTGTCCCACGTATGGCGATGCATGGCACTTCTCAATGATTCGTGTGCTCTCGGGTATGGGCACACATCGCCTTAGCAATCCATCGGCGCAGACACGGTAAAGGAAGGGCTCTTCCCATAAGTGACGGCGACTCTCATAGATGAGTCGTTTCTTGCTCTTTCCGGGTGGTACGTACCCAGTTGCCATGAAGTTCACAATGTCGGCGTACCATGGATGTGAGTCCCTCACTAGGAGCGGCATGTCATCGCGTAGGAAATCATTGATGGGTAATTCCTGCAGGTTAGTGAATTGTATACGCGACAAATGATACGCCACGGAATTTTCTACTCCTTTCTTATCACGGATTTCTACATCAAACTCTTGGAGTAGAAGAACCCATCGTATCAAACGAGGTTTAGCATCCTTCTTATTGAGCAAAAACTTTAAAGCGAGCATGATCGGTGTAAACAATGACTTTTGCTCCGATCAAGTAGGATCTAAACTTATCAAAAGCAAAAACAACAGACAAGGAGCTCTTTTTCGGTGGTAGTGTAATTTAAGCGAGCTCCGGTCAAGGTTTTGCTTGCATAGGAGATTGCATGATGCTTTTTATCTCTAGTTTGGCCAAGAACAGCCCCCACGACAAAATCACTAGCATCACACATTATCTCAAAAGGCGGCGTCCAATCGGGGGTTGGATAATTGGCGGCGAGATGAGTGCATTCTTAAGGGTAGTGAAAGCGAGTCATGCATTCATCGAGTAAACTCAAAGGGTGCATCCTTCGCAAGCGGATTTGTAAGGGGTCTAGCAATTTGAGAGAAATCTTTGATAAACCGACGATAGAACCCCGCATGTCCCGAAAGGCTGCGAATGCCCCTAACATTCACGGGAGGTGGAAGCTTTTCTATAACTTCTAATTTAGCTTTGTCCACCTCTATCTCCCTTTCGGAAATCAAATGCCCCAGAACTATGCCTTCTCTAACCACGAAATGGCATTTCTCCCAATTGAGCACTAAATCATTTCCTTGACAACGTTGCAAGACTTTGTCTAAATTTTCTAAACAATGATCGAAGGTTTTTCCATAAACGAGAGAAATCATCCATGAATACTTCCATAATCTCTTCGATCATGTCGGAAAAGATAGACATCATGCAACGTTGAAAAGAAGCGAGTGCATTGCAAAGCCCAAAAGACATTCGTTGATAGGCGTAAGTTCCATAGGGGCATGTGAAAGTGGTTTTACTTTGATCGTCGGGATGGATGGGGATTTGATGATATCTCGAATACCCATCAAGGAAACAAAAGAAAGAATTATTTGCCAGCCGTTCCAACATCTCATCGATGAAGGGCGGCGGAAAATGATCCTTCTTTGTAGCCTTGTTAAGTTTTCGGTAATCTATGCACATCCTCCATCCCGTGACGGTGCGTTGAGGGATCAACTCATTTTTGTCATTATGGACGACCGTCATTCCTCCTTTCTTGGGTACAACCTGCCTCTGGACTCACCCACTCGTTGTGTGGAACAGGGATAGATAATGCCGGCATGTAAAAGTTTTAAGACCTCCTTTTTAACGACCTCCCGCATCGCATTGTTCAACCTCCTTTGAGGTTCCCTAGATGGTGTACTATCGGGGTCTATGGGAATGCGATGGGTGCAAGAGCAGGGCTGATTCCCTTGAGGTCTCCAAGCGAGTACCCAAAAACGGAGTGATGTTTTTCTAGCACGGCTAAGAGTTTTGCGGTTTCCTCCTCCGAAAGCTTGTCACTTATGATGACGGGGGTTTCGGGATTTCCGTGAAGAAAAACGTAGCGCAAGCCTGGTGGAAGAGTTTTGAGCTCTACGGGAGGTGGCGTAGGTGTAAAAGTTTCGGGCAGCTCAAAAGTTTCCGCCGAATCATCCTCTTCTAAAATGAAATCAAGAGCATCTTCATCCAAGGATGATTCGGGGTTTTCATGAGGAAAAATTGCCATAACCTCCTCCATGCATTCTTCTTCCACAAGCGGCTCCTCGGCAAAAGAGTTTTGTGCATGAATGATAGGAAGAGAAAAAGTTTTCTTGCCGAGGGTGAAGTCTAAGGTTCCTGAAGGTGATATCCCTAAGAAAAGCTTTTCTATGGGATGGCCAGACCAAAACATCGAAATCCGGGATTCGAAACGTGAAAGTCCAAGGAAACCTCCGCTTCATTACGCTTAATGCAAACATCTCTAATGATCCCCAAACTCTCAAAAAATTGCCCGGTGGGGCTTTAAGGAGTTTGTCGGAAGGTGCCCATGTCTCGTTTCCAAATAAAGTTGAAGCAAAAGATTCGGACATGATGTTGGCACCTACTAGAGGATTATAGAGAACATCTACCATTACTCCCCGAATTGAGCCACGAATGGTTGATCTAGGATGATCAAGTCGAAGAACTTCAGAAGAAAGTTCGTTTTCCATCAACCATTCATCGCTCATAATTGCTTGTCAACTTCCGAACAGTTTTTAAGAGAAGAGATTTTTCAATAGGTTCGGGGTTGGTGCGAGGAGTCTTGGTTTCTTTTGATAGGAGTAGTTCAAGGTGTTTCCAAAATCTTCAAAAATTTCTTCCTTGAACTCAAATGGGAAATCAAGAGGTTCATCTTCCTCTATCATTGTTCTTGTGTTAGATGAGGACTCGAGTGCTAGGTGCTCCATCATGGGCACCAAGTGTTGTGTCTCTTGCACAACGAGTTCCTCATCTTCGACTCCGGCTCTACGAGTAAGTCGGCGGAAAAAGGTGTGTTTTCCACAATTCGATCCAAAAGTTCGTGTGCTTCCGCTATGGTCTTATGAGAAAAAGATCCACCCGCGGCCGTGTCAAGATAAAGTGCGGTATCGTTGCTCAATCCCGAATAAAAGTGTTGTAATAAAACGGGTTCGGGGAGCAATAATTCTGGTCGGAGTCCGTTAGAGAACAGAACCGAATCCATGACGCACTTAAGGTTTCCTTTTCTTCTTGTCGAAAGCCTATTATTTCCGCTCGTAGAGAAGTGATACGAGATACGGGGAAGAATGCTAGACAAAATTTGTCTCGCAATTCTTTCCAATTACCGTTCACTCTCTTAGCGGTGTAAGTGTACCATTGCTTCGCCTTCTCATTGAGAGAGAAGGGAAACAACTTCCACTTCAATGTTTCTTGTGTCATGCCATGGATCAATCGGCATGAACACAAATGTTCAAACTCTCGCAAGTGTTCATAAGGATTTTCATGTTTAAAACCCGAAAAGGATAAACCTCTAATCATCGAAATGTAATCGGGGAGAACTCATAGCCGGGTGAAGAAATAGGTTGTGATGATGATGGTGGCTCTAAGAGTTCACCCCGTGGAGTGGAGAAAGATTGGATGGTTGGGTGTGACTCCATGATATGTTTTTGTGAAATTTTGAATGTAAGGAAAAAAATAAAAACAGAACGGTAAGTAAGATAGATTACGAGGGCAAACCTGATTCGTTACAAAGATAACAACCGTTCCCGAGCAACGGCGCCAGAAATGCTTGTTGGTATTTCTTACGTCACGAATAAATCCACTTGCTTGGTTTGATGTTGAGGCTCTGTTTTGTGGTTTTGGGCTTTTGGACTATATTCTTTAGTCCGGGAAAATCCGTCGATTGCAAAGTCCATGTTTCGTGCATGTTTTCCCCTGTTTTCATATGAATTGCACCTGCATTCATAATTTCACCAAGACTAGTGGAATTTGTTAGAAATAATCCCTATGTCTATTCTTGGTGATGGTGTTTGATTAAAAAAGATGCAACATGTTGACGGTAAAATTGGACCATAAGGACCGTCAACACCTGTAAGCAATTGAAGAACAATCAAGAACAAGATAAACAAGTAACTCAACTAACAAAGGTGGGGTTACGAATGAAGTAGAACGGATGGTCTAGCCGACGCACGCGTCAACAAGGTAGTAGCAATGGGTAAACTAACAAAACAAAACCCAATCTGTTTGTGGCGGCTATGGGGGTATAGGAGAAGGGGAGAGGACGACCAAGACGTGGTGGGGGTCGTCCTCCAACCCTAGCACGCGTCCGTATTGGACCCAACTTGATACAAAGCCCAATGGCTACATAACGGTGACGCAGCACCGAGACAGATTTTGTCCGTCAAATTGTTTCGATGATTCCCGTCGACTTCGAACGAATTTGGACCTCAAACCGGTACCATCGGAAAGGTGGTCTTCTTATCTTTCCAACCATATGTAGAACATCCAAAACCGAGCCCGTCTACGACCAGGGCGTCCTTTTTAGTGCGGACTGGTCCCGGAGTCCGAATCGGACCCGAAACCGAATTTGATTGGGCCTCCCACTTGATTTGCAATACATGGCCGACCCTCCACGCCTTTGAGCACCTCTCTGGCCATATCCTCATCATCTCCATGGTTCCTAACAATAATTAAATCATTAGGTAGTATTTTATTCTCAAAACTATATAAGGAAGGCATTAGAAACGAGCTCACCGATAAATTCCAAATTCGCGCTTGAGCTCTCGGGATTGGATCGTGAATATCAAATGAGGGAGCGTCGACATACGAAGGGTAGATCTGTTGGTTGCTTGTCTGCGAGGGGCGGGTCTCCGACCTAGAGGAACCGACGGTTCGACATGGGGAAGGAGAGGACCGTGGGGGTGGGGTTGGAAGGAGGCGCCCGCCCGTCGACGAGGTGTTTCTCGAAGAATAGGGGTGGGGACCGGGGAGCTTCTATTGGAGAGCTTGCCGTCACGCACCTGCTCGCTTGCCGCAACATCGTCGGTGAGGTGCGACCTTACGGAGAGGAGCGCTACCATCGGCCAACCCTAACCCTAGGCAAGCTCGAGCCGAGCTTGGGCGGATAGGAGAACCCATGATCGGGTAGGGAGAGGAGGAAAAGAAACAAATCGATACATATGTAATTAGTGGCATGGTGGGTAATTTTCAACATTGAGGAGTTCACAACCAGCAAAAGCGAGCGGAGGTGCTTTCACATTTACACTACGAAAAGAACCTGCTTTCTTCACGACTGGTTCGGGAAGCATGCCCTTTACTTGGCTTTTGGCTTAGAAGGAAAAAGCCACAACCAAAAGCCCAACCTATTGTATTCTTACCTTACGGGTATACACCGATCGGAAGAATGATTCATCAAGGATACGGTGACATATTGAAGACATAGGATCGGTCGGGAGGTCCTACGAGGTGGTGTCCGACCAGTACAAGATAACAAAAGGTTCCATATACCGGTATGGAAACAGAGACGGATGATTATGTCGACTTAGGCTTGGCGTAACTCTCAAGAAAAGAACAAGACCAGTCTTAAAGGCGAAAGTGCATCTAGGCCCCTAGTGGGTTTTGATGAGTTGATTAGCAAAACGATTAAAGGACTAATATGTTTATTGAAATGATGAGCATGAATTTAATTGTGGTATCATTATGAATCATCATTCACATGTACACTTATGGATATTAATAAGAAATCATGGATTCCATAGGACGAAGATTTATGTGTATGACAAACAAGTGAGCATGAATAAGAAAGAGACATGGACGTACAATCTTATGTTTATATGTCTCCACTATGATAATTGTGAAGAGAAGAAGGACATACTTTATCAAGACTATATCAATCAAAATCAAGTGAATCAAAGAAAGCTAAAGGAGTATGGCTTAATTGTGAGATACAAAATG
Source organism: Chloris gayana (assembly GCA_031894775.1). Lineage (NCBI taxonomy): Eukaryota > Viridiplantae > Streptophyta > Magnoliopsida > Poales > Poaceae > Chloris > Chloris gayana. The sequence goes on from JAUNZO010000193.1 coordinate 130,187, forward strand.
ATATGTGAATTAGGATGTGAAGGAAAATGATGGAATAACATGACTTGGCTGCGATGGACCATACTTTGGAGAAGGCTTGGCGCCAGACGGACCGTAGTGATGGAGAAGAGCAAGCGGAGTTGATTCCGATGGATTTTTCAAGCCATCAACAATCACGTATCATTAAGTGTCAAATAGTTTATGAAAGATGAGCTATGAACGGAAAGTGCAAAGTTGATCAAAAGGATTCAATATTCATAGTCGTCAGCTCAAGGTGGATATGCTCGGATTTCTATTCATGTTGACAACCCCAATTTGGAGCAAAATTGATAAAGTGGCAAGTGACAAGTCTACAAGCTCAAGAAGTAAAAATGTGTATTTGATTTTAATCTTTAGTATAAGTTTGTCGTACTATCAAGGGGGATCCAACATTATGCTTCTACAATGTTCAAAGTGCTCGGCATCCTAAGTAACAAGCCATGAGAGAAAAACCACGAAACCCAACTTGTCGATGTATCGACTCGACAAAACAGTCCGACCGGTTTTGCAAACAGTCGGACCGGTTTTGTAAACCTAAGGTTTTACCTTTGCCATGAGTGTGATAGTGTTCTAGATCTTGTATAGAACCTATACACAAAAGTTGGTGAGACTCGATCAAATAGAAATGAGTGGAGTGCCTTGTGGAGCTTAGTTAATGTGTTGGTCGAAACTAATGAGGAAATCACTCCTTTGGATACACACAACACTCCACCACTTGGACATACAAGGTCCAATCACAAGAGTTCGATCACGACAGTTGAATTTAGAGGTGAGCTCGTTCCTAAGCACTTCCTTATATGTCTTTGAGGATAGATTGCCACCTAATGATTATATTGTGATTAGGAACCATAGAGATGGCCAGGAGATGTTTAGAGAAGAGCATGGAGGCGGAGAGGGCCCGCAAGGGTGTTCAAGCCACGTTGGAGGCCCAATCCACGTCGGCTTCAAGTTTGATTCGGAGTCCGGGAATAGTCCGAATTAAAATGGACACACGGATCGCATACGATGTCGGATTTGGACGTTCAACATATGGATGGAAAGATAATTTCATAACCCATCCAGTGGATCCGAGTCTCATGTCAAAATTCGTCTCGAGTCATTGGGAATCATCGAAAGAGTGGGTCATCCAGAATCTGTTTTGGTGTTGCGTCACCGTTTTTGGTCTTTGGGCCACGTATCTCGCTTGAGCCCGTTAGGGGTGCATCCGGGGGTCTTGCACATCCCCAAGTATTTATTAGCGAAGCCGCCATCCAAATTAGGGTTGGGTTTTGCTTAAATTATTCTGCTCGAGACAGTTTCACCGTACATCGGTTTGTGAGACCCTAACTCGTGAGATTAATCATACATCCGCAATTTTGGTTGCGTTCTTTCTTATTCTTGCTTATTTTCTCGGATTCGCAGGCTGGGATTAGCCTTCTTGGCGAGGTCAAGCGTGCAACGCCGATTGATAACCATAATAGACGTGGTGTTGCGATTGCGGGGTTCGAACGTGTTGTTCGAGAGCCGGATCGATGTGTGTCACATCTTCGCCAAATCAAGAGTTATCCGAACCTTTCGGAAGATCGGGACCCTAGTCCACATCAAGTGGTAATCGAGCTTCGGATGCACCGTCAAGTTCGCCCTACTTTTAGTTTAGTTTGTTTCTTTATTATCCTATCATACACGAAAAGGCCAAAAAAAAAAAAATTAGTTCTAGGGTTCATCCTGTCCAAGCCGTGTTAGCCTTTGTATTTTTCAATTTCGAGTCCGTAGTGTTAAGTTTGTGTCCTAGTGATTGTTTTGTTGCTGGTTCGGTTCGTGTTCTTGTCGTCGGTTTTATGCCCCCTTGAAAGCCTAGCCAATTTTACTCGGCTTGCTTTGGCTCGGGAGTTTTTGTCACCTCCACTACATCCACTATAGTCCCACCCTACTCCCACCCTTTTCATCTAGAACTCAACACCCCACGACCACGACTTCCTACTATTTCCGCTGCATACATTAATTGTGGCAAAAAAAATCCTACCCGATTGCAATTCCATCCACCGAAACCCTAATTCGGAGTCCCTTTTGTAAAACAAGCTGTAACTTTCGCATACGGACTCGAAATCGAGCAATGTTTTTTTGAAATTGGGTAAACGAAATTCTGCATCTGCTCGTCCCCACTTCGTCGGGTAGAAAAAATCTCAAAAAAAAATGAAAAAAATAGTTAAGCCCACCGATCGAGGGAAAATGTTTGGAACCCGTCGTCGCTGTATCTTACGTGAAAATCTGTAGGTCACATTCCGTAACAACTCTCGAGAAAATAATGCATTTCTTGTCATCATGAGCATATCATCACATTGTTGCATTTTTTGAAGCTATCAAATTTTGTGTTAATAATAAGCACATGAAATAGCAAAATAGATAAAGAAGAAAGGAAGTGTTTAAAAAGAAATGAAATAAACAGAAAATTTATGTTTAACATTAACTATGGCTCAAATATCATAAATAAAGATTTAGGAAAATGTCCTGAAAAGATTTTGCCTTGTAGAAATATTTACAAGAAATACACAAAGCTTCTTTAATTAATTTTAACTATGAATTTTTAATCCAAAAATGATTTGGAGTTTTACCCTAGACTTAATAGGAAATGTTCCTAAAATGTTTTCATTTAAACCCCTGAAAAATTTGGGAATTTTTGGAGCTCGGGAAGGCTACTTTTTAATTACGCGAAAGTCCGAGGGCGTTTTTGCAAAATGGCCGGGATCGGCCTACTGAGCCACTCTCTTCTTCCTCTCTCCCTCTCCCGCGTCTCACCACCGCCCGCGCCTGCACCGCCTTCTCGGCGAGCCGCCACGCAGCCGGCCACGCGAGTGCTTGGCACCACGCGAGTTGCTCGCTCGGCCGTTACCGCCTTCCCGACCGGAAATACCCCCCGCCATGCTTATCTCCCCCTCTCCCTCATTTCCTCCATGCCACCTCCGAGCTCACGGGCCACAACGCCGACGGCTCTCCCCGGCGAGTCCCAAGCAAACCGTCGCCCCACGGACTCCGCACCAAGCCCCTAGAGCTCACCCGAGTCTCCAAGTAGGTTGAGCTCCCCTCTGTCTCGCCGGATAGGAAGCTTCACCCCAGCGGTGGCCACCGTCGTCCGTCAACGCGACCTCAAATTTGCCAACTCCGGTGAGCCGTTCGTCCATCTTTTTGTTCCGGATGATGCGCAACTCATTGCTCCATGTTCCTAGTCGCTTACTATCGCATCTATTCCACGGAGGGACGAGCAATCGACGTTTTCCGCAGCTCCGGCCGCCGTTGTCCGCGACTCTCACGGTGAGCTACCATTCCCGGCCATGCTCATGTACTTAGGACCTCGGGACGAGCTTGCACATGCTCGTAGTGCGTGTCGGTGAGTTTTCCCCAAATGTTATGCCGTGTAGTGAGCTCGCGCCATCGCCGGAGTCGCCGCCGTGGCTCGGTTCTCGCCGTCGGTGCCTCTCCGGTGGAGCTCATGTGCTCGCGTCTTCACCGGAAGGTTCGCCTAGTCGCGTAGAGTAGTAAGGCGTCGTCGCGGCGAGCTTTGGTCCGGGCCGGCCGTCTCCGGCCGTCACGTCGCCGCTAGCCCGCCGCCGCGGTGGTGCCACACCGCGGGCCACACGCGGGTGGGATCGCGTGTGGCCACGTGCGGATCGCGTGCGCCAACCCCGTGGCCCATTGTGTGGCACAAAATCAAATTGAAATTTCCAAAATTCGTAGAAAATTTAGTAAAAATCGGAAAAATGCCAAACCAAGTTTGTTAGACTCGAGAAAAAGAGATCTATTTATTGGTGAAATAAAATGTTTATTTTGAGTAAATTTATTTATAATTAGTAATTAATCCCTTTCTTTGATTAAAGAAAAGCTATTATTTTATGTAAATAAAATGTTTAATTATGAAAAATAATTTCATTTGATGGAGATACTCATAGACGAAATTAATTAAGAAATTTATTTTCTAAAATTACACTTAAACTCCATTTTTTCATGTGATCACCATCTATTAACTTTGTATCACTTAAAGTAATGATTTATTTATTGCTTAATAAACAGGAATAATTTATTAATTATTAAACCTAAGTAATTAAGAAACATAATTAATTAATAAATAATGATCTGGATTAAACATTCATTAATCGAGCATAATTACTCGTTAATTATTGCTTAATGAACATGCTTATCCCTAATTGTTAATTAACTAAGATGATTAAGCATTAATTGTTAATTATTACTTATTGAACTTAATTAATGAATCCTTGCATAATTTCATCATGAGCATTCATGCATACATGTTTGTGATTCGCAACGTATTGTCTGGTCGACTAGGTTCGAAGTGATCTATGTTCCACCCGAGGTCGAGTCGGAGCCGAGAATCTCGAAGTCGACCCACCGCTGAGGAAGCTAACTTCGAACAGAATCAAGGCAAGCCCCGTTGCATCCTACCTATGTTTTTAAATATTTTACTTTATCACATAGTACGGTTATGCTTGTGCATTAAGTGTTAGGGAATGATTGACACCCTAGTTGCATTATGGTAGGTTTCCGTTTGTTTATTCTATACTTGGTACAGGTAGCTCAATAGAGGCTAAGCTTAATTTCATAGTCGCAATGGTAGATGTTTACGGAATCTTAAATCATGGAGGCTTGAAGGGTTTTTGTGTTGACACTAAAGATGATGAGAGTGTTAATGAAGTTGAGACCGGACGGGCCCCGTAGGAGAAAGGGCAAGACGGAGATGAGGTCTTGCAAGGTGGTAGCCTCGTCCGTGTCGGTCAAGGACCGTACCGTTGTCGGCTTAGTTGAACAAGTTTGAACGTACCGCACTACATGCTCGGTATCATGGGCCCGACAAGTTGATGTACCATATCGCCCCGAGAGATGTAGCGTAGCTAGCTCTCTTTTGCTGACTGTTAGTGAGAGGATAGTCTCACGGGAGGGAGATGGGTCGATGACGAGGAAGTCCGGCTTCGCCATACTCCGGGAGAGTTTGGAAACGGCTAGTCTGCTGTCGAGTGCTAGCGGGAAAGGTTGTCGTATACAATCTGTGTGATGCGTATACGTCGTGTAGTCGGGTTTTGCCAGCTGGTATAAATCGATTCAAATCGTTGTCCCTCGCGAGTAATGAGTACCGCTTGTTTAGCTCGTCACATCGTAGTAAATTATATGGAAGATGAAGATGAGAGATGAAAGGAGTAGGGATCTATTTTATCCGGATTGAGAACTGGATTGCAATAGTGATAGGTTGCAAACACCAAGGCTAATGAACTTAACATGAGCTAAAATATTGAAAGTAAGGACCCAACCTTTAATCCTGTTTTTCGCAAAGGAGTAAACCCCACGACCAGAAAGCCTTTGCATACTAGGCATCGGCCTTAGCGTGCCATGTTGACGGGTCGGTCTTGCTGAGTATTAGAATACTCGGGGTTTGTTCGTTACCTTTCAGGGAACGAGTCGTACTACCACGACTTGTATGGCAGCTTCCCGAAGAGGAGCAATGTCCGGAGGGAGGTTTCCTTCGGTGGGAACGCATCCCCACGCCATGAAGAGAGAGGACCGTGATGTACGAAGGGCTCGGTGCATCACGTTGTTTCATTTGAAGTCTTTTGAGTTGTACAATAACACAAGCTTCCGCTGAATACTCGTAGGATGTTAAACTTCAATAAAGTTATATTCCGCTGCACGAATGTTTGTATTTTGAAAACCTGGTTGTATTATACCACGATGTATATATTCGGCTTGTATAAGATGATGTTTCTGTTGTAACTCGCTTCGTCGAGTGTCCCTTTGTACCGATTCCTGGGTGTCCTGGAGGGGATGTCACACATTCCTTCTCTCGTTTGACCTGAAACTTTGCGTGGTTCCTATTTTGTTGCCTCCGAGTGGAAGAAAAATATAAAAAATATATCAAAAAAGAAAAACAATTGTGATTTCTACTAGTGATAAAAGACAAAATAGGGTTTTGGCTTGTTTTTGTGTCTAGTTGTCTGTTTCGCCTTGGTAAGTTACCTTTTGCTTTATTTCCTTCGTGCCTGTCATTCTTGCTTTGACTCGCACTACTCGTTCTAAGACACTTGTAGATCAACAACTAAGGACAAGTAGTTTGGGACATTTATTCATCATTACTATCTGTTTTTGAATTGTGTTCCACTCACATATTTGGCCCTCCTAGCTCCAAATACTACTTCGGACAAGCACGGTTTTTGACCCTTGCAATCGTGGTACATGCCTTCTAGATATCCTTGCCTTGCTTGGTAAGACCTTTGTAAGAACTTGGTAAGATGTTCCATTTGCTTTTGTGAGAGTCACCACCGCCCACCATAGTAGTACTAGTCTTTATTAGGGATAACCTTCACTGTTTGTTCCTGTTTTGGTGTTTGCTATGGCAGGAGCCGACGTAGACGTTGGCACCCCTAAAGATTTCCACGAGTGAGTTAGTTAAGGGCAGCTTCGATCTGTTCTTGGCGAGCACGTGAGGAGATGACGGAAGCCGTTAACGGGGCCGTATCGACGGTATCAACAAACTCAATCTCGGCAACCAGATTGAACAGCTGGATAAGTGGATGTCCAAGATGACAGACACGGTCAACGCTCTAGCGAAGTGGTGACAACGTTGACCGGCAAGGTGACCGAGGTGGAGAACCGTGTGAAGATTCAAGAAGATGAGGCCGGTAGCAACGCCGGTGGAAACAGAAAAGATGACACGAGTGTATGATGCCAATGTAGACGTTGATGATGCAACTACACGAGCACAAAGGGTGTCTACAACATAACACCCAAGATATGAGAGGCCAAGCATTGACAATAAGGTAACAACAATCGAGCCCCCGATGATCCTTATGCTAAGATTAAGTTTACCATTCCACCTTTTTCGGGGCAATATGATGCGGAGGGTTACCTTGATTGGGAGATGACAATAGAGCAAAAATTTAGTGCGCACCTAGTTCCTTAGCAAGCATAGAGTTATTCAAGCCACTAGTGAATTTAAAGACTTTGCTATCATTTGGTGGAATTCTCTAACTGCCGACAACATTCCTGTAACTTGGCCTCAACTTAAGAAAACTATGCGTGATCGTTTTGTCTCTCCTTCTTATCATAAAGAATTACGCAAAAAACTTCAGCACTTAGAACAGGGGGATAAATACGTGCAGGAATGTTATGATGAGCTTCAAAAGGGTTTGCAACGCTGCATCATAGTAGAGGATAATGAAAGCTCTATTGTTCGTTTTTACTGTGGTTTGAAACGTGATATATAGGACATTGTTGACTATAAGGAGTTTAACACCATCAACCAGCTTGTTCTAGTTTGCTATGCTTGCAGAGAAAGAATTACGAGGGACGGGTGAGGCAACATAGGACCAGCGAGTACAAACAGTCTGTCTTACACCCCACGGTCGACGACGTCTTTGGGGTTTTCTTCCGGCCATCTCCACCAGCAAGCGGACACACGTCCTCTAGGCCCCGCAAATTCGGGTAAAAATTCCGGGCATGGTCTTATTCAAAGTGCTTCATCCGTCGCCTCGACGGACGCACTTCCAACATTCAGTGCCACCACTGTCATGGACTTGGCTATGTGCGTAAGGATTGTCCAAGTCTGCGGGCATATGTGGCCACCGAAGATGGAGGATACATCAGCACCTCCGACCTAAAAGACGATGATGAAGAAGAAGTCGCCGACGACAACACCGAGGGTCTTGTACTTGGTGGAGAAGACAATTGGGTTTCATGAACATCATTGTACAACGTGTACTCAGCACCCAAATTCAGACTTCCGAGAAGATACAACGCCACAACTTGTTCCGGATTTTCTTCATCATCAAGAATCGACGAGCACGTGTGATCATTGATGGAGGAAGCTGCAACAACTTGGTGATTTTAGATCCGGTCGAGAAGCTTGGCTTGGCCACACGCCCATCTCCTCATCCATACCACATTCAATGGTTAAATGACTCGGGAAAAGCTAAGGTAACATGCAGAGTTCCTTTTTCCATTAGTGTTTATTCAGATTATGCTCGATTGTATTGTGGTTCCTATGCAAGCTTGTTCACTTTTATTGGGTCGTCCTTGGGAACATGATAATGATGCTACACACCATGGTGGAAGTATAAATACAATTTTATGCATAAAGGATAGAAAATTACTTTAGTACCTTTGACCCCTGCTGAAATTGTACAAGTCGATAGAGAACGAGCTGCTTCTTTGAATAATTCTAAATCTGAAAATCAGCAAGTTGCTAATTCTATTTTCCCATCTAAAAAGGATAAGTCTGCACCTATTTCTAAGGAAGATGGGATTAAATTGAAGGGCGCTATCATGCTAGCAACAAAATGTGACCTTGCCGAAATTTCGTTGATGATTTTTGCTATGCCTTGGTATGCAAACGAGTTTGGTATTCGCTTCATGATATTGCTAGCTCGTTGCCTCCTATTGTCACTAACCTTTTGTAGGAGTATGAGGATGTTTTTCACCCGAGATACCCCCGGGGCTGCCACCTATGAGAGGAATAGAGCATCAAATTGATTTGATTTCGGAGCAACTTTACCAAACCGTGTTGCTTATAAAACCAACTGTCGTATACTTGCCTTATGGGTATACGAGATGATGAAGGAATGGATACGCAGAGACATGGTGACAAATTAAGGAAGATAAAGATGGTGGCAATAGGCAACGGATCGGTCCTTGACCGGTTTGGGATAACAGAAGATCCCGAATACCGGTATGGAAGCAAGGCGGACATTAAGACCGGTATACAATGACTTGAGGAGCAAGTTATTGAGTAATTCGTGGTCCGATTAGGACTCGAATCAATAAAGAAAGTTAGAAATAGAACTCCATATACTGTAATTCATGTAATTGATTAGGACTCGCATGTAACCCCGGCTCCCTCGGATATATAAGGCGGAGCGTGGACCCCCGAAAACTCTCTCGAGATCTTGCAATTAGCAAATCGCTAAAGGCAATACATAACATACAGGATGTAGGGTATTACACTCGATCCGAGGGCCTCGAACCTGTCTAAAATCGCGTTTTCTTGTGTGTTCCGTGTGTTGCACCATCGAATTCCACGCTCGTAAGGGACCGGGTAGTACTAGTGCCGAGTTTAAGACTCGACATTTGGCGCGCCAGAAGGGGTCCCGGCGAGTTTCCAGCGAGTTCGATGGCCTCTTCGTTCGTCGTCGACTTCGAGCTCGGCTTCAAGATCCACTTCGGGTCCCTTGACTTTTAAGCCGATTCGGCCGGGAAATTGCTTTTGATGAATCCGACTCGTTGTCGGGCCGCAGCTTCGAAGCGCAATCACCTGCCACGCTTGGCATCCCGGGCTCGAACTTGGCGGATCCGACGCAGCTTTAGCGCGAACAATCGGATCGCCAAGCATCTCGGATTGACGCCCAATCTGTAGAGATGAGCTGCTCTAGCGAGTTCATTGATGACTTCGAAGAAGAGCGTCCAGCCTTCTTCCAAGTGTTCATGACAGGACCAGTCATTCACCAACTTACTCGTGAGGAAGCTGTTGAGGAAGAAGCAAGGATGGCGAGAGAAGAACAAGATCGTCGACGTCGTGAAGAAGAAGCGGATGGAGATGAACAACCTCCACGACCTTCGACTTGCAAACCCGCGCGCAAGTGCTGCGATCGAGCCGGAGGAAGCGTTCCAGCGATCGCTCCCCAGCCATGGGCCCTTTGCCGGACTATTCCGGAGATACGGAAGAAGCATCCCAGGATATAACGGTCGACGTGGGTGTCGTAGTGGAAGGCGTCATCGCTCTTCGAGCGAGCTTTGGATTTAAGCTCCATGGAAGTGGAATTAAACGGCGCTCGGGTCTTCACGTCGCCGATCCACAATATTGTGGGAGTGAAACAGATCCTCGAGACAATACCGGAAGAAGTTTTCAATGCAACACCGGGGTTGCGACGCGCTATGAATTTAGTAGATGCGGCCGCTCCGCAAACCAATCAACTCGTGCATGACCGATCGGAATCTTCAAGCCGCTCGCGTTCTCGCTCGTAGCGGCCTACGAGAGCTTGGTCCGAAGGAGCTTCCTCGGCGGAAGGCTCGGGCCTCGACACGCCCCGATCGCGGATGCACATGAACGAGCTCCGGACCAAGATTTGCGCGTACCGCTCAATGGCAATCGGGACGCTCGTAACGTCCTCATTGATCGCCATGCAGAGAGATCGGAAGGACGCCGAGAGACATGAGGAAGATGAGAGGCGTCGCGCCGGTCATGTGGATGATCGTCCACGCGACCCCGCCCCGTCTCGTCCGCACGTGACTAATTCACCTCGGCGTGGTCCGGCCGCTTCGGCGCCGCCCCGGTGGAAATCATCCGCGCAATGATCACCGAGGACATAGCAACGGGCATGCTCATCGGGATGAGCGGCCCGAAGAGATGATCGTCGTGATACCGAGAGGCCGAGATAACCGGGACAGAGACATTGAACCCCGGCGTGCCGACAATGAACGTCAAGCGGCACCTCCGCCTCCACCTCCATCGCGGCATGAAGAACCAACAAACAATGATCGTCAAGCGGCGCCTCCACCTCCGCCTTCGCCTCCCTCACGGAATGCGGAACCGGTGAATAATGATGGTCGTGGTGGTTCGGGAGATAGGTATCAAGATGATCGCTATTACGACTATTCCGATGATGACAGGGATCGTAACTACCGGCATTACCCTCGTCGACGTTCCCCTTCGCCGGTCCGGACCGGTCTGGAGGACGATGAATACTCCGTGATTCCCGCTTTTACGAGGGATTTACGCATTTGCAAATACCCCAGGGGATTTAAGCCCGGGGCCATTGATAAGTATGATGGTAAAGCACCTCCTGCCGAGTGGCTACGCATGTACACCACCGCCATCCGGTCAGCAGGAGGAGATACATTTGTGCTAGCTAACTACCTCCCCATGTGCACGGAGCAGGCTAGACGCTTATGGTTGCAGTCCCTACCCGAGAAATCTATTTCTTCTTGGGGCGATCTCACCAAAAAGTTCGTAGAGAACTTCCAAGCGACTTGTGAGAAGCCAGGGAATTACTTCGACCTCAACAGTCGAGGCGTAAGCCCGACGAGACCCTCACCGACTTCATCAGCGTTTCGCAACAAGAAGGCCTTCATCCCCAATGTTCCTAACCAGCAAGTAATTGCTACGTTTCAAGCCGGCGTCCGAAGTGAAGCTTTGGTTCACAAGATTGGAAGGCGGAATCGGAACCTTACCATGACGGCGTCGAGTGCTTCAAGATAGCGGACGACTATGCCGCCGGTGAATCGAACGTGGTCAATTTGCGCGGCAACAAAGGGAAGGAACCGAAGCATGATCAAGGCAACCGAGTCCGGATCCAAGAACAACAACAAGCGCAAGGCCGATCACCTTGTTGCAGCTGTCGACCGCCTCATGGAGGAGACCGGCCGCCACCTCCCAAGAGAGGTCCGAGAGAACGATTGTCGTTCGAAACACTTCTAGAAGGCCCTTGCATGATTCATAATGGGAATCATAAAGCCAAAGAGTGCTTCCTGTTAAGGCCGTTCGCTCGCTCGCCTTAAAGGTCGCACCCCGATCCGCTTATCGGAATCGAAGGATGACAAGGGCAAGGACAAAGAACACGATGACAATGGGGATGATGAAGGTTTTCAAGAACCAGCTCGAGAGGTGAACATGATTTTTGGAGGCCCGGACGCTTACGAATCAAAGAGAAAGCAAAAGTTGGCATTTCGAGAGGTTAATGCCGTCGCTCCCGCTACACCCGAGTACTTACGATGGTCGGAAGTGCCCATTACTTTCAGCAGAGCTGATCATCCCGAGGCATTGCCAAAAGCCGGTAGATATCCGCTCATCTTGGCCCCCATTGTTCACAAGGTGCGGTTGAAGAGGACCTTCATTGATGGCGGAAGTTGCCTGGATATTTTGTTCGCCAAAACTCGCCCGAGCTTGGCCTTTCGTAGCTGATTTGGAGCGCAGCGTCTCACCGTTTCATGGTATAATACCCGGACGGAATAGCTATCCTTTGGGGCAGATTTCTCTGCCGGTGATCTTCGGGACGAAGGAGAACTACAGGAGGGAGAATATTATCTTCCAGGTGGCCGATATTGATTCAGCGTATCATGCGATACTTGGAAGGCCAGCTTTGGCAAAGTTTATGGCCATTCCGAATTATCAATACTTGATGCTGAAGATGCCAGGACCAAACGGAGTTTTGTCGTTTCGAGGTGACATCAAGACCGCTTATGCTTGTGAGGTACATAGCACCGAGTTGGCCTCTCGGACCAATTCGGAGGATGAACGTCGAGAAATCGGAGAAGCGGCAGAGGCTCTAGAAGTCCAGGCAAGGCCGGAGGATGAAGTCCCGACCAAGAAGGTTGCAAAGGAGAAATTGAAGGCCGATGCAGTGGTCTCCAAAACTATTCAGCCTTGATGAGTCGGACTCCTCCAAGGTCACCCATATAGGGGCCGACTTGGGGGATAAATAGGAAAGCGCGCTCATTCTTTTCCTCCAGGAAAATAGGGATATCTTTGCATGGCAGCCTTCCGACATGCCGGGTGTTCCTAGGGAGAAGATTGAGCACGCACCGTTGGTGCGTCCCGATGCGAAGCCGGTTAAACGAAGCTCCGAAGATTTGCTCAAGATCGCAAGGAAGCTATTAAGAAGGAAATAACTAGGTTATTAGCAGCTAAGTTTATTAGGGAGGTGTATCATCCAGATTGGCTTGCCAATCCGGTTCTTGTACCCAAAAAGAATACTAAAGAATTAAGAATGTGTGTCGATTATACCGATCTCAACAAAGCTTGCCCCAAAGACCCTTTCGCGCTGCCTCGAATTGATCAAGTTGTTGATTCGATCGCTGGCTGCGAGCATCTTTGTTTTCTTGATGCTTATTCAGGATACCATCAAATACCGCTAAGAGTTGAAGATCAAATTAAGACCGCATTTATCACCCCCTTTGGAGCATACTCGCTATACGACTATGCCTTTTGGATTAAAGAATGCTGGAGCTACATATCAGCGTGGTATACAACGTTGCTTGGATTCGCAATTGGGAAGAAACGCAGAAGCTTATGTTGATGATATAGTGGTTAAATCTCGAAAACCGAGGATCTTCTCTCCGACCCGGCAGAGACCTTCGCAATCTGCGGAATTTTTCCATGAAGCTTAACCCCGGAAAATGTGTATTTGGAGTTCGCTCTGGGAAATTGCTAGGCTACCTAGTGTCATGGCGAGGCATTGAGGCCAACCCGAAAAAATACGGACGATAATCGACATGAAACCTCCGAATTGCTTGAAGGATGTTCGTAAGCCGACGGGTAGTATGGCGGCTCTTAGCAGATTTATTTCGAGGTTGGGAGTTCGTGGACTTCCGTTCTTCAAGTTGCTTAAGAAGCAAGATAAGTTTGAGTGGACTAATGAGGCGCAGGCTGCGCTTGATCAACTCAAGGAATACCTTAGCAATCCTCCGTATTGGTGCCCCCGCAGCCGACGAGACCATCCAGTTATATATCTCCGCAACAACCCATGTGGTGAGCACGGTTCGGCGGTTGATCGGAAGGAAGAAGGACATCTACAACTGGTGCAACATCCGGTATATTTTGTAAGTGAAGTTCTTACTCGAATCAAAGATACGATATCTCCAGCTATAGAAGTTAATATATGTTGTAGTGATAACTTCTCGAAAGTTGAAGCATTATTTCCAAGCGCATCCTATTGAGGTTAAGACTCGGGTTTGCCATTGGAGATATTGTCCGAAATCGAGAAGCGATTGGCCAAGTTGCAAAGTGGGCTATAGAACTTGGTCAATATGAAATTACGTTTTCTTCGCGAACGGCTATTAAGGGACAAGCATTAGCTGATTTCATAACAGAGTGGTTAGAGACACAAGTACCGCAGGAGATTCAAGCATTGGAGTACCGGGAGATGTTCTTTGATGGGTCCCTGCAGCTTTCAGGCGCGGGGGCTGGGGTCGTGCTTCTCACCCCACAAAAGGAACCACTAAGATATGTGTTACAAATGCATTTTCGAGCTTCCAACAATACAGCGGAATATGAAGCCTTGCTTCATGGGCTTAGAGTAGCCATTTCGCTGGGAGTCCGACGATTGGACATTTATGGTGATTCGATGTTGGTGATAAGTCAAGTCAACAAAGCGTGGGATGCTCATGATGAGCATATGATTGCTTACCGTCAAGAGGTTCGGAAACTTGAAGAAAAATTTGATGGTTTGCGGTTTTCTCATATACTCGCGCGGAAATAATTCTGCTGCGGATGAGTTAGCCAGACTGGGATCATCACGACAGTGCGTTCCGCCTGGTGTTTTTCTTCAAGTATTAGATAAGCCATCCATCAAGATGGAGCGCAAGGCTACTATTTCAGAGATTGCGGATGAAGCAGCCTTGAAGGATCGAGGCGGAGAAGGCGGTCTTGAAAGACCAGTCGAAGGAGCGGTCTTACCGGATAAGACAGTGAGCGGAATCAATGCCGACGATATTCAGCCATTGGATGTTATGATTATTGATTCTGATTGGCGTACCCCGTATCTTGACTATTTGCAAGCCGGTAAAACTCCGGAAGATAAAGTGGAGAAGCAAAGATTGGAAGTTCGAGCCCGTAGTTATTTAATTCTCGAAGGAGAATTATATAAGCGCGGAGTTAATATTTCGATGAAATGTGTATCGGTTTCGATGGCATTCAATTGCTTGAAGACGTACACAAGGGAATTTGTGGAAATCATGCTTCTTCAAAGACATTGGTTGGAAAGGTATTCGGACAAGGATTTTATTGGCCTACAGCGATAGATGATGCGCATAGAGTGGCTAAGAATTGCCAAGGATGTCGGCTTTTTGCAAGACAGACCTCATACTCCGGCTCAAGAGTTGCAATTGATCCCAATGACTTGACCTTTTTCTACTTGGGGGCTGGATATAGTTGGACCTTTTAAACGGGCGCCGGGAGGATTTACGCATATTTTTGTGGCAGTAGACAAGTTTTCCAAATGGATTGAGGTCGAAGCGAGTTACTAGTACAACTACAGCTCGTGCAATCAAGTTTTTGCAGAGTATCTTCGTACGTTTTGGGGTTCCATATAGTATTATTACTGATAATGGACCTCAATTCACTTCGGAACTCTTCAAAGACTATGCTGAGAGTTTAGGGATCAAGGTGCAATATGCGTCGGTGGCACACCCGCAAAGCAATGGACAAGTGGAGCGAGCTAATGGAATGATTTTGACCGGTCTTAAACCAAGAATCGTTGAAGCCATATGCAGGAAAGTGGGTTAAGGAACTGCCCTGGGTACTTTGGGGGCTGCGCACTAATGTTAGCGAGCTACAGGACAGTCTCCATTTTCTTTGGTGTATGGATCCGAAGGCATGCTACCTACGTAAGTAAATATGGTGTCAGCTCGAGTACGATATTATGATGAAGAAACGTATGATGATCAACGTCAGGTTGAATTGGTCGCTGCGGAAGAATTGAGGGATCAAGCTCCGATTCAAGCCGCTAAATATCATCAGGGATTACGTCGTTATCATGATCGTAGTGTTCGTACTCGGGAGTTCCAAGTAGGAGACTTGGTTCTTCGGAAGATTCGATCTAACAAGAACAGGCATAAGTTGTCACCAGTCCGGGTAGGACCTTTTTTGGTTAAATCGGTCTCCGGACCGGGGGCTTATAGGCTTATGACCTTGGAGGAGGAAGGGATTCCAAATTCCTGGAACATTGATCAGCTTCAGTCGTTTTTATATTTAAGAGTATTTATTGTAAAGTTTTTCATATTATAATAAAGTAATTTTATCTAATGATGATGTTTGTTTTTTGTGTCTCCATACTTTAATTTTGAATTAAATTATTGAGCCAGGGGGTTGTTATGATAAGAGCAGATCTGTGATAATTTGCTATTCTCCTATGTTAAGAGCAGATCTATGATACTTTGCTATTCTGCTATGATTAAGAGCAGTCTATGATATATATTGATTGGTAGACTCGTTGTGTTAAGGACGATCTGTGAAATCTTGAAATCCTACAAACTAGCTTTTTGCTTATGTTACATGATCTTGTTAAAGTAAGCTATAATTATGAATTGTGATCTGTGCTGACTAAGAGCCGGAATTGGGTCATAATTATTCATTTGAAATAACCATCATGTCTTAAGTAAATAAGTTAGCAAGTATGATGGTGAAACCAAGTATTCATATAGAAAAGAAAAGCAACCGGTATTTCAAATAAAATAAATGACTTGATGTTCAAAGATGTTTGATTACAAAAGCAAAGTGGCCCTATTACAAAGTCTACTAAGCAGGACCGCTGGAAGTACCGGTGTCACCGGTCTTAGGATCATCTTCAACCGATCTATCGTCCAGCGTTTCTTCGGAATTCGAGGAAGACAACAACAAATCAGCATCTAAATCTTCAAATGAGCCTTCCACTATTTGTCCGGCCGCAGCTTGCTGCATCTTGAGCATCTTGGTCCAGGGCAAAAGCTGCTGGCGCTACGTTGAGAGGGACGCCCGTTGGATCATTAGGGTCTTCCACCAACTCCGAAACGGTGCCAATGAGTGAGTTCTTCAGCTCATTGAACCGGTCTTCGATAGTATTAGGGTGGGCGCCATCCCCGATAAAATTGAAATCACATTCTTCGACCGGAGTCCAAGACTGGATTATAGCGGCGATGTGTCCTCCTCCTCGAAGCAGCAACCATCCTTGAATGTTCTCCGATTCTTCTTGGGATTGCCCGGACGGCGGATTCGAGGTCTGCCTCATTGGAATCAATAGTTTGACCGCCATTGAGGTACTCCAGAATACGCACCGTGCCTGCAGTAAGTTCCTAAAAACAAGTACAAATTTAAGATCGGGTTATTTTTGAAGACCGGTATTTTCAAAGGATGACATAAGAGTAAATAAGAAAGGTGGGACTTACGCCCGTGCCCGATCTCAGCAGCTCCGAATCTACCCTTTATATTTACGTTGGATTCTTTCAGCTTTTGGGCAGTCCTCGGGGCCCTCTCTTTGTCTCGCTTGTGCTGATTTCGCTGCTTCTAAGGCTTCGGTTAATTCAGCTTTAGAGCGAGCGTTTTCGGTTTCTAGCATCTTGTTGGAGCGAAGTGCTTGAGCTAGTATGTTATCTTTAGCAGTAAGCTCGCCTTCAAGTTCTCCAATCCGCGCCGCCTGTTGCTCTTCGACATGAGAGCCCTCTTCCGGTGCTTGCTCTTGAGCGGCTACTTTTTCCGTGAGGACCTCTTCAGCTTTCTTATGAGCAGCAACAAGACTCTCGAGCGCCGAGATCAAGAATGGGATTAATCAGGAAGGAAGATAATGGGAAAAATGTGGAATGTATAAGACAAATTGAGAATATTACTCCGATTAACTTGACGAAGCTTGATGATTTCTTGTCGGCGCTCTTCCATCATTCGATGGGTGTTCTGCAGACCGGCCTCTCTCCTCTCGAAGATCATTTTCCTTGGCCTTCGGATCGGCGGTCCGAACTTCCAGTTCACCCAATCGTTCTTGATTGGCGTTGAGCTCCTCTTAAGCGGGCGATAATGGCGGTCTTGGCCTCGAACTTTTGAGGAGAACCTAAAGAAAAGATTGAGAGAACCAATAATTAGAAAGTGATTGCTTAGAGAGATTTTTGAAGCGAGAGGATATACCCGGCCGGATTCTAAAAAGTTCTTTAAAGCTTCTTCTTCTTGGAGAGCGTCCCATTGAGCTGTAGTAGTGAAAGTTCGGCCCCGCTCGAACTGTCAACCTCCACATCTCCAACTACCATTCTAGCCGGCTTTGGTTCTCTAGGAGCTTTGCGTGTTGTCCTAGGCCGGAGAGGAATTTCTTCCATCCGGACCGGTCCCAATGATAGCTCCGGAGGAATCCGAAATAAGGTGGCTTGAGGAGGATTACCGGAAGATGAGTCTTCGAGCGGTGGTAACCCGCTCTTCGGCTTCTACGCTCGGGGCGGCAGGGAGTTCCTCTTTGGATGCCGCACCTTGAGGTTCAATTGTGATTGGAGCAGTGGGGGCGGAAGCGGGAGCGCTACCGATCCGAGAGGAAGTGGCAAGAGCGGTACTAGGTTGAGAAGCGCCGGGGTAGGACCAGCCTGTGGTGCATCCGGAGTAGAGGCAGAAACACCACCGGCGGGGGCTGTTGAAGAAGCTTTATTTCTTAAAAAGCTAGCTATGCTAGCTTGGAAATTAGAAGGGACTCCGTAAGGAGAAAGCACATTTAATAAGACCGGGGTAAGGAGCTTCGGCAGCTTTTGGAGCTTTAGCAGATGAAATAATTTAGAAAAGAGTTAGACTTACGTGGAAGCCTTCTTGAAGCCCGTGGAGGTCTTGACCTTCTTGGACGGGCCCCGGGTATCTCCACCACTTCGTCTGCAGCCCTTTTCTCCGCTGGGTTGACTTGCGGAGTTGGAACCGCTTCGTAGCATCACTAGAACCGGTCTCGGTGGCCATACCGGGACCTCTTGGGTACCTTGGATAAGGGATTGACCGAGGAGGAAGTACCTTGAGTTTTTCCCAAGGAAGCTTCAAGAATGGCCCGAGCTGCTCGGCGATCCCTTTCGATAGCTTCTTCCTCGCGTCGTTGTTCTTCAAGCTTTTGTGCCTCCGAGCGAGTGTCGCCAGGAGCGGTGGAAGAAGTAGCAGGTTTGCCAATGGTCAAGGAAGTAGTACGTTTTCTGGTACTAGGAGCTTGAACCACGGCCCCGGATTTGGTAATTTTTGGAGTAAGGCTGGGAGGTAAGGGAAAGGACCGGTCCGAGGGCCTTTGAGACAGACCGGCTTGAACAGACTAGAGGAGCGGTATTGTTGGCATAATCCTCTCCCCAAGTGTCGTTAGGAGGAAGTGGAGGGTGACTCCTGTAGTTATCCATTTTCTGCAATTACAAAGATTGAGTCTTTGTAAGTAAATGATGATAATAAGTAGCAAAGATTTGAAGAAACAGAAAAGAAATACTTAAGGGGTCGCGAGGATTGCATGAGCTGAAAGCCGGACCCACTCTTGTACATCCGGATAGATCCGGATTCGGCTGCAGCATTTGCTTGATGCAAATTCTAATCGCTCTTTGTCGGGAAGAAGGGTTCCATCCAAAGGCATAGCGGTGTCTTCGTTGAAAAGCCAAGCTGGGTGCTCTTGTCTTTTGAGGGGTTGAACTCCCCACACTATGAAGCTTCGGAGAATCGTCTCGGTAGTGACGCCTCTAACGGTCTTCAAGTATTTAATGTTAGCGAGGAGCGCAAGAACTTCGTTGTCTTATTTGAGCTTTTCCCTGGTTTCTACAGTAGGGAAGTTCTTGGCTACCTTAGCACCGAAGGCGGGAAGAGCCGGTCTGGGGATTGTCGTAGAAGAACCATCCTTTTTTCCAATGAGCTATGCTCTTGCTCGGGGACAGGGAAAAATATTCGTCTGCGCTCCGAGCATTGGATTCCTACACCGTCAACTGCAGCTTGGCTGTCCGATGATGGAAGTGGGCGGATTTGGAACAAGTACTGGAATAACTTGAAGTGGGGGAGAACTCCAAGGAAAGCTTCGCACAAGTGGATAAAAAGGCAATTTGCGGGATGAAGTTAGGGTTGAGGTTCACTAACTCCCATCCGTAAAAGAAAAGAAGTCCTCCGAAAAAGAACGAGCAAGGGAGATCGAGACCGCGGAGGAAAAAAGCCTTGAAAACTAATTGTTGGGATTCGTCTATTCCCCATGGAATTTGGCTAGGGGAAGGGACGCTCCAATTTAGGATGGGTTGAGGAGGAAGATACCCATCATTCACTGCCTCATTGAGGGATGTTTCGGTGACCTTGCTGCTACCAAGGTCTTGGACGCCGAAAGGAAGCCGATCACGAGGAACAGAGGAAGAAGATGAGGCGACGGTGGTGGATTTCTTCTTACCCATCTTAAGAGATGGAAAAGGAAAGCTTGAGATTGGTTAATGGGGAAGGAGAGAGCAACGACGCAAAGGTGAATGGCGGACGTGTATGAGCTTTTGGGAGCAGGGGTTGACCTAGGTCGACCTTTCGTTTCTTTTTATAGACACCGGGATGGGCCCGGGGCTGGAAAGTTATTGGGCCATTTTGAATGGCCCGATGGATTTTTATTGTCATAACAATGCAATTATGACCTAACGACCATAAGGAAATTAATGATTTGTTATCTGCGTTAATTATGACTTAGCGGTCATAAGAATAAGCCGTTGTGCTTTTATGCAAGTAAAAGCGGTCTGAAATACGGAAATTTTCGGATGGAAATTAAAGCGATACTGAATTTTACAATTCAGTAGTATGAGAGAGTTAGATTTTACATAACTCAGTGATAAAGGATGTCTTAGGCTATGGGTGTTAATCATCCGGCTGATTATAGGCTTTGGAGACTCAAGTCGCTGTGAGAATATAGGGAATAAACTGGTCCGATCAACTAGAAATTTTGGCTCTTAGTGAAATTTCACTAAGCGGATTATGAATTCAGGCTGATTTAGGCGGTCTGTTATGTGAAAATGGTGAAAATATACAGGAGATATGAAATTCGAACGGAATGACCGGTCTAAAAAATATGTTCTTAATGAAAATTTGTTGAGAGGAATGTGACTTGATGGGAAATGATAAAGCATAGTCTCTCAGGAAAGACTCTTGCATTATTTGTGATTCCCAAATGATACAAGAGTCGGGGGCTATACCTAATTAGGTGCAACCGACCGGTGCACCGTATTCAAAGAGCGGTCTATAGAGATTTTGGAAATGGAAAAAGATGGAAACTGAAAGGAGCGGTCTGCAGGAATTGCATATTGAAGGAAATAATGAAGAATCAACTAGTGGACTCTTGCATTATTTGAAAGAAGTTCAAATGATCCAAGAGTCGGGGGCTATACCCAATTGAGTGCGCCTATTTGGCGCACCGTGAAAAGAATAATCTATGATTACCTAATTAGGTGGTATGAAAGGTGAAAAACAATAATTTTTTCGGGCTTCTTTTAAAGCACTTGTGAAGAAAGAAGAACAAGTGCAGCAGATTGGAGTTCTTTTTAATTTTACCATGAATAAAGACCAACATGTAGAAGACTGGTTAGTTTTATTCAAGGTTAAATCAAAAATTACTCGGGGCTGCTGTCGTATACTTGACTTATGGGTATACGAGATGATGAAGGAATGGATACGCAGAGACATGGTGACAAATTAAGGAGGATAAAGATGGTGGCAATAGGCAACAGACTGGTCCTTGACCGGTGCTGGGATAACAGAAGATCCTGAATACCGGTATCGAAGCAAGGCGGACATTAAGACCGGTATACAATGACTTGAGGAGCAAGTTATTGAGTAATTCAGTAGTCCGATTAGGACTCGAATCAATAAAGAAAGTTAGAAATAGAACTCCATATACGTAATTCATGTAATCGATTAGGACTCGCATGTAACCCCAGCTCCCTCGGATATATAAGGCGGAGCGGGGACCCCCGAAAACTCTCCGAGATCTTGCAATTAGCAAATCGCTAAAGGCAATACATAACATACAGGACGTAGGGTATTACTCTCGATCCGAGGGGCCCGAACCTCGTCTAAAATCACGTTTTCCTGTGTGTTCTATGTGTTGCACCATCGAATTCCACGCTCGTAAGGGACCGGGTAGTACTAGTGCCGAGTTTAAGACTCGACACCAACCCCGAAGAGACTAAGGAAATTCAACGACAAGTCCAAGATCTTTTGGACCGCGGGTATGTACGTGAAAGCCTTAGTCCTTGTGTTGTACCTGTCTTTTGGTTCCTAAGAAAGATGGTAGTTGGCGTATGTGTGTTGATTGTAGAGCCATCAATAATATTACCATTCGTTATCGTCATCCTATTCCTAGGTTAGATGACATGCTTGATGAGTTGTGTGGTTCTATAATTTTCACTAAGATTGATTTGCGTAGTGGTTACCACCAAATAAGAATGAAACTTGGAGATGAATGGAAAACAGCTTTTAAAACCAAATTCGGGTTATATCGGTGGTTAGTAATGCCTTTTGGTCCGACTAATGCACATAGTACTTTCATGCGCTTAATGAATGTGGTTTTGAGGGCTTTTATTGGGCGATTTGTGGTGGTTTACTTTAATGATATCTTGATTTACAACAAGACTTTAGATGAACATATGAATCATTTACGTGCTGTTTTTAATGCTTTACGTGTTGCACGTTTGTTTCGTAACCTTGAGAAGTGCATCTTTTACATGGATCGAGTCTCTTTCTTGGCTATGTTGTTTCTTCATAGGGAATTGAGGTGGATGAGACAAAGATTGAAGCCATAGAGAGCTGGCCGGTACCCCAATCCATCACACGGGTGAGAAGTTTTCTTGGTCTTGCAGGTTTCTACGACCGCTTTGTCAAGGATTTTAGCACCATTGCTGCACCGCTGCATGGGATGACGAAGAAGGGGTAGCATTCCATTGGGGGAGGGCACAAGAGGAGTCCTTTATCACTTTGAAGGATAAGCTTACACACGCACCACTGCTGCAACTTCTAAACTTTGGTAAGACTTTTGAACTAGAATGTGATGCTAGTGGAGTTGGCATTGGTAGTGTTTTGATGCAAGATGGTAAACCCGTTGCATACTTTAGTGAGAAATTGCATGGCCCTGTTCTTAATTATTGCACGTATGATAAAGAATTGTATGCTCTTGTACGTTCTTTAGAGACATGGTGTCATTATTTGTGGCCTAAAGAATTTGTTATTCATTACGATCATGGATCACTTAAGCATCTTCGTTCTCAAAATAATCCGAACCGTAGACATGCTAAGTGGGTTGAATTCATTGAGTCTTTTCCTTACATCATTAAACACAAGAAAGGGAAGGATAATGTTATTGTTGATGCATTGTCTAGACGATATACTTTACGGTCCCAACTTGATTGTCGTATTTTTAGACAAGAATCGATTAAAGAACAATTTGCGCTTGATCCTCAATTTAAAGATGTATTGCGTAATTGTAAAGAGGGATGTTCATGGAACAACTTTGTGCTAGATGATGGGTGCTTGTTTAGAGCTAACCGCCTATGCATTCCGAGTTGGTTCCGTTCGTTTGTTATTGTTGCGGGAAGCGCATGGTGGAGGATTGATGTGACATTTTCGTGCAAAGAAGACGGCGGATGTGTTGGCACACACTTCTTTTGGCCACAGTTGAGAAGAGATATTGAGCGCTTTGTGGCTCGCTACACTACTTGTCAAAAAGCAAAGTCTCGCTTAAATCCACATGATTTGTATATGCCTCTTCCCGTTCCTTCAATACCTTGGGCGGACATTTCTATGCATTTTGTTTTAGGACTGCCTAGGACTAAGAGAGGGAGGGATAGTATTTTTGTTGTGGTAGATAGATTTTCTAAGATGGCTCACTTTATACCTTGTCATAAGAGTGATAATGCTATTCATATTGCTAACCTCTTTTTTAAAGAGATTGTTCGCTTGCATGGTATGCCTTCTACTATTGTTTCGGATCGTGACGCCAAATTCTTGAGTCATTTTTGGAGTACTCTATGGAATAAGTTGGGTACGAAGTTGTTGTTCTCTACAACATGTCACCCACAAGCCGATGGCCAAGCCGAGGTAGTGAACCGCACATTGGGCACCATGTTGAGAGCTATTTTAAAGACGAATTTGAAGATGTGGGAGGAATGTTTGCCTCATGTGGAGTTTGCATATAATCGTGCAACATATTCGACCACCAAGGTAAGTCCTTTTGAGGTAGTGTATAGTTTTAATCCCCGTGCTCCTATTGATATTTTGGCTTTACCTATTAGTGTGAGAGTTCACTTTAATGCTAAAGAACGTGCTGAATTTATTTTGAAGATGCATGCAACAACTAAGGACAACATTGAAAAAATGACTAAAAAGTATATGATTGCTGGTAGTAAGGGTAAAAGGAAAGTTCAATTAGAACCAGGTGATTTAGTATGGTTGCACTTGAGAAAGGATCGGTTTCTCGAGTTGAGAAAGTCTAAGTTAATGCCTAGAGCTACCGGTCCTTTCAAGATAATTGAGAAGATTAATGATAATGCATATAAACTTGAGTTGCCTTCCCGAGTTCGGAGTTAGTCCTACTTTTAACCTTTTAGATTTGAAGCCTTACCTTGGAGAAGAAGATGAGCTTGAGTCGAGGACGACTCCATTTCAAGAGAGGGATGATGATGAGGACATCACTCCTTTGGATACACACAACACTCCACCACTTGGACATACAAGATCCAATCACAAGAGCTCGAGCACGACAGCTTGAATTTAGAGGTGAGCTCGTTCCTAAGCACTTCCTTATATGCCTTTGAGGATAGATTGCCACCTAATGATTATATTGTGATTAGGAACCATGGAGAGGGCCAGGAGATGTTTAGAGAAGAGCTTGGAGGCGGAGAGGGCCAGCAAGGGTGTTCAAGCCACGTTGGAGGCTCAATCCACGTCGGCTTCAAATCTGATTTGGAGTCCAGGAAGAGTCTGAATTAAAATGTACACACAGATTGCATACGATGTCGGATTTGGACGTTCTATATATGGATGGAAAGATAATTTCATAACCCTTCCAGTGGATCCAGTTGCATGTCAAAATTCGTCCGGAGTCGTTGGGAATCATCGAAAGAATGGGTCATTCAGAATTTGTTTTGGTGCTGCGTCACCGTTTTTGGTCTTTGGGTCGTGTATCTCGTTTGAGCCCTATAGGGGTGCGTCCAGGGGGTCTTGCACGTCTCCAAGCCTTTATTTGCAGCATCCACCCAAATTAGCGTCCGTTTTTTCTTATATTATTCTGCTTAGACAGTTTTGTCGTACATCGGTTTGTGAGACCCCAACTCGTGAGATTAATCATATATCTACAATTTTGGTTGTGTTCTTTCTTGTTCTTGTTTATGTTCTAGATTCGCAGGCAGGGATTAGCCTTCTTGGCGAGGTCAATCGTGCAACGCCGGTTGATAACCATGGAAGACGTGGTGCTGCGATTACGGGGCTCGAATGTGTTGTTTAGGATCCGGATCGATGTGTGTCACATCTTCGCCAAATCAAGAGTTATCCGAACCTCGGAAGATCGGGACCCTACTCCACATTAGAAACAGGTTAGATCGGTTTGGCAAACCAGGCAGACCGGTTTTGGCCGACACACCTAACGGCTAGTTTTCTAGAAAAAGTTTAAATAGCCTCCTTCCACTTTTTTCAAGGGTTGCTTGGTTCCGGAGGGCTTCGAACATCCCAACGGACATATTGAGCTCACCCCAACACCTCTTTGTGAGACTTGAGTTATTTGGCGAAAATCTTTGAGCAGAGGTTGAGAGATTTGAGCATTTGTGAGCAATCCAAGCCTTGACTTTGTGGCTACGTTTGAGCAATCTTGTGACATTTGTTACTCTTGGAGGTGAAACGGCTAGGAGTTACCCACGAGCTCTCAAGTTGTGGTGAGCCAAGGGTCGGTTTATGAGGGTTGTGATCTTGCCTCCGGAAGAGAAAATATCAAGCTACTTGGATCGGAGAAAGTGATTGAAAGTGACTCGGCTTGGAGTTGGCTTTTGAGCGACTCAAGCTTCCTCAACGGAGACGTCGGATTCTCGGGGTGAATCCGAACTCCGGCAAACAAACACTTGTGTCACCTCGTTCAATTTTCCTCTTTTGTTTGTTTTCTATCTCATATTGTGCTTCCGCTTTGATCTACTCGGTTGTGCTTGTTTGTCATTTGTAGGGACTCGGTGTGACTGCAAGAAACATCTATTGAGGCACTACTTCGAGTATTGGTTTGAGATAGATACAAGAGCAAGTTTTCTCGCATTCCACGACAAAACGAGTCCGACCGGTTTTGGTAACCGGTCCGACCGATTTCGGCGGTGACCTTGGTTTTAAGTTTTAATTTGCGGGATTCGCATTCACACCACCCCCCCTCCTCTAGGCGACATCTAGGTCCTCTCAAAAGGACTACGAATAGAAAAGGAAGCTTAGAGATAGAGTTTCTAAGTATGAAAATCTTGTAACCGACTAGGATCCGGCATGTAACCCCGACTCCCTGGATATATAAGGCGAGGCAAGGACCCCTCAAAAACAATTTGATGCATTAGCAATCTGCTAAAGGCAATACTACTCATACAGGACATAGGGTATTACTCTCAAATGAGGGGCCGAACCCGTCTAAATCCTCGTGTACTTGTGTTGGACCATCGAGTTCCTGATTCATACGGGGCTATGTAGTTTATTATCGAGATAAAGACTCGACAATTGGCGCGATAGGAAGGGATCCCGACGAGTTTTTGGAGAATTCGATGGCATCTTCACTCGACGTCGTCTTCGCTCCGGCTTTGCAATCCGCTTCGGGTCCTTAGACTTCGAGGCTGATTCCGCCGGGAAGCTTCGACTCATGAATCACGATCACAATCCGACCGTTGTTGTTGAAGCGCCATCACCGGATGCAATCTCGATATTCACTTTGAATTCCGACAAGTCCGACGCTACCAATCTTGTGGCATGACTAATCATGTCGTAAACTTACCTTACGGGTATACATTGATCGGAAGAATGATTTATCAAGGACATGGCGGTGTATTGAAGACATAAGACCGGTGGGGCGGGCCCACGAGTGGTGTCCGACTGGTATAGGAGTCCGGAAGGTTCCATAAGACCGGTATGGAAACAGAGGCGGACAACAAAGCTGGATTAATCCTCAAGGAAAGTACAAGACCGATCGAGTAGAACCGAATTGATAAAGGAATCTTAGAGATAGAGTTTCTAAGTATGTAGATATTGTATCCGACTAGGATTCTACATGTAACCTTGCCTTCCCGGACATATAAGGCGGGGCAAGGGCCCCTAGAAAGATAAGTTCGACAAGTTCTCACGAGGTTACGACAAGTTCCTACAATCTGGACAACTCGTAATTAGCAATCTGCTGAAGGCAATACATAACACACAAGACGTAGGGTATTACTCTCCATCGAGAGGCCCGAACCTGTCTAAAATCTTGTGTTCTTGTGTGTTCTGTGTGTTGCACTATCGAGTTCCACGCTCGTGAGGGATCGGGTAGTTCTAGTGCCGAGTTTAAGACTCGACATTTGGCGCGCAAGTTAGGGTCCCGACGACTATTTGGAGAATTCAAATTGGCTTCTACTTTCGACTTTGACTTCGTTACAAGCTTCCGGATATGCTTCGGGTCTCTCGACTTCATTCTATGACGATGGGCGGTGTCGCAGGACTACATCCGCCACCGTCGTGACGACGGCGACGACGAGCGATGCTTGCACGACAACGAGCGGTGTCGCAAGACGACGATCGCCGTCGCGACGACGACGAGCGGTGTCATAGGACGACGACCGCTGCCGCTGCGTAATGATGACCGGTGCAGGGACGACGATCGCCGCCACGACGACGATGGCGATCGGTGCACCGATCGTCGTCATGTGACGACGAAGATCAATGCCGTCGAACGTTGACGCCACGACGATAGTTTCAACAGCTTTCATCGATCGTCCACTTCGACTTGGAGCGTCGCTGTTGCTCGGACGTGGTCTTGAGCATTAGCGCGGTCGCTAATTTTCAGTTTCGACCGTCGCGTTGTCTTCAACAACTTTCATCGGTCCTCAAATTCATCTTGAAGCGCTCGCTGCTGCTCGGACGCGGTCTTGAGCATTAGCGTGTCCGCTAATCTGCAATTTAGACCGATCGCGCCGTCTTCAACGACTTTCATCGGTCGTCGGCTTTAACTACGAGCGCCGATGCTGCTTGGACGCGGTCTTGAGCATTAGCGCGGTCGCTAATCTTCAATTTCGACCGGTCGCGCTGTCTTCAACAACTTTCATCGATCGTCAACTTCAACTTGGAGCGTCGCTGCTGCTTGGACGCGGTCTTAAGCATGAGCGGGGCTGCTAATCTTCGCTTTTACCGATTGTGTCGCCTTCAACCATCTACATCGGTTGTCAATTTCGGTTTTAAGCGTTGATGCTGCACGGAGATGTTGTCTTGAGCTGAGCGTGATCGCCAAACTACTCGTCGATCAGCTACATCACCTTCGGTCCGGGCTCGGGGCTACGCCTAATAAACCAGACTAAGTTGCTTTTGCACTTAAGTTTTTGTGTTTAAACTTATGTAATGCTATGCTCATGATAGCTTTTTGATAATATGAAATATGTCAATCTTTGTCTATTTGCATGGTTTTATTTATCTTGGAATCTTAATTTTGAATTAATATACCAAGCCACGGGGTTGTTATTTGAGAGCGATCGGTTAATAATTTTGATCCCGAGTTCTAAGACCGGTCATTTTCTCTATACGGCACGATTTTGTTAAGTAGACCGCCGCTATGAGCTATATCCGAGTGCTGATTAGAGCCAGCGGTCATGTCATAGTTGGTTTGTGTTGAATTAACCATCGTTGCTTGGTTACGATCTTGATTGGTTGAATCGGGATGGTAAAATTTAAGTTTTCTGAAATTGGAGTGACCGGTTATTAAAGTTGAATTATATTAGGCATATAATGATTAATCTGGACCGCTGCAGTTTGCGCGAAAGGAGAAAATATTATATGTTGAAGGAACATATAAAGACCGGTCAAGAATATGGAAATAATTTGAGATTTGCAGTAAATAAAACATTAGAGTATTTATTTACATATGAGTACATTTATATACTTCTTAAATTGTTTTTACGGATACAATGGACTAGGAACTAGGCCTCGGCACCGCTTGATGTACCGATTCTACCGGTCTTGGGTGCGGCGACAGAGGAGAAGTCCACGTGATTTGGATAATCACGAGGGCCCTTTTGCCAATTATGATGACAGGTCTCGGTGTTCGACACTCGGTCCGTTAAGCATTTTTAGCCCGAATATATGATTTCTAGAGTGATTTATACAACAAACAAGTCGGGTTGAAGACTATTGTCTCACCGATCGGTTAATATTGATTTGCCTTAGGTCCTGGGTGTTAATCATTCGATTGATAATATGCATGAAAAATTTGTGTTTAATGTGTGAATTTTGGCGACTGATTTGATCGATCGAGAATTTGAATTTGAGCGATATTCGATAAGCGAAATATCGGTTATGATCGATTTTAGCGGTCCGGTAACAGATCCTGCTGCGAATCATCGGGAGTATGAGATTCGAGACCGGTCCGGACCGGTCGAAAAGTATGTTCTTGGCGGAAGATGTTAAGAGGTATGTTATTGATGGCCCAATCTGCTCGGAAAATCTTAAAAATAAGCATAGACTCTCACAGAAGACTCTTGCGGATATTCAAATGATACGAGTTATAGAAGAATGGTCTACGTGATTTGAATAATCATGGGGCTCTTTTGTAAATGTTTGAGCGGTCTAAGGTATGGAGTGCCCAATCACGATAACATTGGAATATCAAATTGGATTGTTTGAGGAAATTGAATAATGAGACCGATTAGATC
Organism: Chloris gayana; assembly: GCA_031894775.1. Taxonomy (NCBI): domain Eukaryota; kingdom Viridiplantae; phylum Streptophyta; class Magnoliopsida; order Poales; family Poaceae; genus Chloris; species Chloris gayana. Next base: position 159,542 of record JAUNZO010000193.1, read on the forward strand.
GAAGACAATTAGGTCTTGCCTAACTAAGTATTGTGAAATTAGATGCCTTAGGCCCTGGGTGTTAATCGTTTGGCTGATTATAGATCTTAGAGGCTCAAGACGATGTAAGATAATTGGGAAAGCTGGTCCGATCAACCAGAATTTTGGTTCTTAGTGAAATTTCACTAAGCGGATTATGAGTTCAGGCTGATTTAGGCGGTATGTTATCTCAAACTGGTGTAAATCTCCATGAGATATGAAATTTTGACCGGTATTCGACCGGTATGACCGATCTAGAAATATGTTCTTAGCGGAAATTGCTTGAGATGAATGTGATTTGATGGAATATAATAAAGCAAAGTCTCTCAAGAAAGACTCTTGCATTATTTGCGATGCTTAAATAATACAAGAGTCGCAGGCTATACCTAATTAGGTGAATCGACCGGTGCACCACGTTCAAGAGCGGTCTGCAGAGATCGCGGGAAGTGGAAAATCAAGGAAATTGAAAGAAGCAATCTATAAGGGATAAAGAAAATAATGAAGAATCAAGTAGTGGACTCTTGTATTATCCGAAAGGAGTTCAAATGATCCAAGAGTCGGGGGCTATAACCAATTGGGTGCACCACTGGGAGGAAAATACTTTGATTTTTGTACACCTAATTAGGTGGTATGGAGGATAAAATACCAATTTTTTGGCTTTTTGAAGCCTTCTAGAAGAAAGAAGAAGTATTGCAGAAGATTGGAGTTCTTTTTAATTTAACATTGGAATCGGACCAACATGCGTAAGACTGGTCGATCTTATTCAATGTTAAATAAAAAATTACTCGAGGGCTCTTGTCATAGACTTACCTTACGGGTATAAATTGATCGGAAGAATGATTTATCAAGGACATGGTGGCGTATTGAAGACATAAGACCGGTGGGGTGGGCACACGAGTGGTGTCCGACCGATATAGGGTTCCGGAAGGTTCCATAAGACCGGTATGGAAACAGAGGCGGACAACAAGACTCGGATTAATCCTTCAGGAAAGCACAAGACCGACCGAGTAAGACTCCGAATTGATAAAAGAAGCTTAGAGATAGAGTTTCTAAGTATGTAGATATTGTATCCGACTAGGATTCTACATGTAACCTTGCCTCCTCGGACATATAAGGAGGGGATAGGGACCCCTAGAAAGATAAGTTCCAACAAGTTCTCACAGAGTTACGACAAGTTCCTACAATCTGGACAACTCGCAATAAGCAATCCGCTAAAGGCAATACATAACACACATTGCATAGGGTATTACTTTTCATCGAGAGGCTCGAACTCTGTCTAAAATCTCATGTTCTTGTGTGTTACGTGTGTTGCACCATCGAATTCCACGCTCGTGAGGGACCGGGTAGTTCTAGTGCCGAGTTTAAGACTCGACAAATCGGACCGGTCGAGTTTCCTTTTGGTCCGGCCCATTAGGCTACGACCATGACCGCTACCCGAGTATGTAGCGTTAAGCGGCTCTTCCGAGCCCGAAAGTGACTTCGAGGAAGGCCCTCAAACCTTCTTCCAGGCATTCATGATCGCTCCGATCCTCGGTCGGCTTACCCCGGAGGAGGCTGCAACGAACAAGCTAGACTGCATTGTCAAGCAAGAGATCAATGGGACCAAGAAGACGGTTATGCTCGAAGTCGCCGATGCTATAGATCAAGACGCTACGAATAATCAGCGAGTTCTAGCAAAAATACCGGTTAGCAATCCACATGTTGATGCGCCGGCACCGACCAAGCTAGAGCCCTTGGAGCGGAAGCTCCAACCGTTGGAGCCCCGCCAACAAGAGCTGTTGTGGATGGCACACGAGTAGACCATTCACCGACTCACAGCCGAGGAAGCCACGAGTGGTGTTGGAAGGAATCGTTCTTGATCCGCGAGAGCGCTCAACATGAATGTACTTGGAAGCCGAACTTGATGGATAGCGGGTCTTCATGTCGAGGAATAATCTCGGCACTAATACTACTTAGTCCCTCACGAGTATGAAATTCGATGGTGCAACACACGGAACACCCAAGAACACGCGAAATTTTCGGACAGATTCGGGCCTCTCAATTGATAGTAATACCCTACGTCATGTATGTTGTGTATTGCTCTTAGCAGATTGCTAATTGCGTATGTAGGGTATTACTCTCGATTGAGAGATCCGAACCTCTTTAAAAATCTCGCGTGTTCTTGTCCGCTTCGTGTGTCGCACCATCGAATTCCATACTCGTGAGGGAGTAGGCTGTATTAATGCCGAGATTATTCCTCGACATTTGGCGCGCTAGGTAGGGGTCTCGACGAGTTTTTTGGTTAGTTCGATGGCTTCTTCATTCGATGTTGACTTCGCAATCCGCTTCGGGTTATTGGACTTCCGGCTGATTACGTCGGCAAGCTTCGAGTGATGAATCCTTCTCATAATTTGGGCGCCGCTACTGAAGCGCGATCACCGGATGTGATCTTGATCTCCACTTCGGATTCCAACAAGTCCGACGCTACCAATCTTGTGTCACAATCAATCGGATCGGTCGAGTTTACCTTCGGTCCGGCCAATTAGGCCAAGATTTTGACAGACTTTTCCACCAAATCCGTAGCGATGAGCGGCTCTTATGAGCCTCAATGCGACTTCGAAGAAGGACCTCAAACCTTTTTCAAGTCATCACGCTCGGATCGGTCATTGTGTAGCTTACACCCGAGGAAGCGGCTGCCGAAGCTGAAAGACCGGCTAAGCGAGCCGAAGATGAACACCTGCGAGAAGATACCACTAATGAAGCAGCGGATGCTAAAAATTTACGCCCTCAGCCGGCAATACCAATTCGTAATCCACCTACGGATGTTAACTCTTCGGGTACCAGTCAAGCTGGAGCCGCAGGGATGGGAGTGCCGGCTAGTGGAGCGCATGATGCTACGAACCAGTGCCGCGCTGCGCTGGCCGTTAATGCACGGGATACTTCACCTTCAGTACATCGCCGCGGGAATCGCGTTGGAAGAGGTCGCGATTGACCAAGCAGGGTCCTTAACATGGACGCCTTGGAAGCAGATTTTAATGGTGAACGAGTCTTCACGTCACCCCTTCACAATATCATGGGGGTTAAGCAAATTCTAGAAACTATTCCGGAAGAAGTACATAACCGGACATCGGGATCGATGCATGCTTTGAATCCATCCGTCGGTTGCGATCGGAACATGCTCGCTAGGGCCCGATCCGAAGGAGCTTCATCCGACGGAAGAGCCGGAAACAGAGCAACTCCAATCGTTGATGCGTATGACCGAGCGCTCGATCAAGGCTTGCGGGGCTCGATCAACGGGAATCGTGATGCCGGGAACGTTTTGATAGATCATCACACGGAGTAGGTCGATGAACAACACGAGCGTGAGGAAGAAGAATGTCGTCGGACCGGTCATGTTGATGATCGTCCGGCGGCTCCCATACCACCTCCACCTCCGCCGCCGGCTCGTCGGAGGAATCATAGGCGAGCAGCTCCGGTGTCGCCACCGGCCGGTCAATCAAGCACGGTCATGATCGACCCGGGGGGATGACCGCTATAATCCACGTGATGATCGTTTTTATGATCGAAATAGACAGGATGCGAGGCGAAGAGACGAAGGCCGTCGGGGCGTGACCGCAACAACCGAGACAGAGAGTCGGAGTGGGGAAACAATGATGGGGCTCCTCCGCCGCCACCACCTCCGCCGCAAGAGAACAATGATCGTCAACCCAACCCAAATGCGAGGCGGAGGAATCACCGTTATAGTGACTTCGAGGAGGATGACCGCTACCACAATTATCGACATTACAGGTTGCATTCTAGCCCGATCGGACTTCAGCCCAAGCATTGGCACGACCACCGGCGACCGGGCTGCATTCCGGCCCGATCAAACTTCGGGCCAAGCAATCACACGGTCCGTGATACGGCCTAGCTGCATCCGTGACGAAATTCTACCGCATTGTCAATCGTAGTGCTCCATACTATTTTATGATGATATATAACATCACATAAAAGCACTTCGGATCTGTCATAAATAGTTTTGACGCTACCATTAACGAGCGTCACAAACGAAGCCAATCAATGTATAAACATCATAAAATGTGCTTGGACAATGATGTTTCCTACTGTTCTCACTAGAGTTATGTCATAGAAGGCCAGGTTTCTTGTAGTGTTAAGTGGCTCCTAAGAGCCACCGCTCGGTCCTTGAGTGCTCCTCTTGTAGCGAGGTTGCACCGAGGAACCGGGACTGCTTCTTACGTGACGGTGTGGCCTTGGGCGTTCGTCTAAGGAGGAGGTGGATACCTAGACCTCCATGGAACTTGATCCAATGGATCCTTAGGCGCACTAGTGCTTTGGTATCCCTCACTCGTGGCACTATGGATAGCAGCCCGAGCGACTCGACGGTTTTTTCGATTAGCGCATGTTCCGGCGCCGTCTTCTTCTTCTGCCGAGCGGCGGACCAAGTATCTCCTGCTATCGTAGGAACAATACCAGCGTCGTCATCTAGATTGATGACAAGCTTTCGTCATTGTTGAGTAGGAAGTTGAACGGTTTTAGCGAGACCATGTAATCTTCCTTTGCGGGACTAGGGATGACAGGGATTGGAGCAGTCCGTGCAACCTCCCTGTAGTCTTCTCCCCATTGGTCATTTGCGAGGAGTGGTGGATGGCTCTTGAATCTATCAAGGTCCTATATCACCGAACTATGGTTCTAAAAAATGCGGAATGGATAAAAAATGGAATTCGGATCGTGAAGAATGAGACTTAGTGTTGGACGGGGATTTTCCGAGCTATAGGCGATTGCTACCTTGTCATATCCGGATTTGTCGGATCCGAGACAGCATCTTCTTGATACGAGTGTACTTGTCGTGCCAAGCTTGGGCGGTGGTTCCATCACCGGTATTGTTGCCCTCCTTGAAGAGCCATCCAGGAGCGATATAGCGTTTGATGGGTTGAACACCGCAATATGAAGCTCCAAATGATGGTTTCCACTTGTGACCTTCGTCTCTTCTTTTAGATTTGATTCATGGCCAGTAGAGTTGAGACTTGCTCATCTTGAATCTACTCTTCTCCGACATCTTTTGGGATCCGGTTGTTGCATTCTCTAGCAACCTTAACCTTATTTGAAGGAAGAGGCGGTCGAGGATTCTCACAAACAAACCACTCATCTTTCCAGATTAGATGCTCTTATTGAGTGGGATTGTGAAATATTCCTTAGACTCACGAATCTAGATACATACTCCTCCAATGGCATGGCGATTGACGAAGTGGGAAGCGGTCTAACGTGGAAAAGGTAGCCGAAGAGATTGAAGTGGGGACGGACCCACAAGAAAGCTTCGCAAAGATGAATGAAGAAAGCTATGTGGAGGATCGAGTTGGGATTCAGATTCACCAACTCGAGTCATAGAAATAGAGGAGGCCACGGAAGAAGGAGCAACAAGAAAGACCAAACCCGTGGGTGAAGAAGGATTAGAAGACCACTTGGTAATTTTTGTCGAATCCCCACGAGATGTCCCCCCTTCGGGGTGGACCACTAGATCATTGGCTTAGGAGGTAAAACTCCATCATCGACCAATGCTTGGACATTGGCTTCGGTGGAGTTGCTAGCCTTGAACTCTTGAACTCCGGCTAGGATTTGGTCACGAGGAATACTAGAGGGGGAAGAAAGCTGGATTGGAAACGGTTTTTGTTGTTTGTTTTCCCATTGGCTTTGGTTGGATTAGATCTAGGAAAAGCTTTGAAGATTGGAATGAGCTTAGAGGATTAAATCGCGATGAGCGAAGAACAAGGAGGCGGTTTGGGAGGAAAAGGCGCGGCTGCAGTGATTGGGAATTGATTTGACCTAGGTCGTGCCTTGGACTCTGTATATAGACCCTTGGCTTGGGATCGGGGGCTCGGATTGGTTGGGTCGGTAAAAAGGCCCAGTGGGTAAGTCTAAGCGAGTTTTACTTTTTACTTGTTTGAAGGCCCAAGTTAAGTTTCCGTTGCTCTTTAGCAATAGAGAGGATGTCCATGTGATTCGACAATCACGGGGGGGGAGGGGGTTACAAATTGAGATGACCGGTCTGAGTGTTCAACACTTAGTTCGTTAAGCATTTTCAGCCCATAATAGATAATGTTTGGAGTAATTCATACAACAAACCGGTCGGGATAAAGACGTTTTGGTCTTGCTCGATTGGTTAATACTAATTAAAGCGCCTAAGGCCATGGGTGTTAAGCATTCGGCTATTAATAGGCTTGAAAAACTCGAGTTTAATTTGTAAAACTTTAGCGATTGTTTGATCGGTCGGGAAGAAACACTTAATGAAACTTTATTAAGCAGAATATCAGCTCAACCAATTTGAGCGATCTAGAATTAGTTCCTGATATGGATTTTCTAGGATTATGAGATTCGGACTAGTTTGACCGGTCCGAATATGTATTCTTAGCGGAAATTGCTAAGAGGTATGAAATTGGTGGCCAAATTTGGTCGTAAAATCCTGAAAATAAGGATAGATTCACACGGAAGACTCTTGTATTATTTGCGGATACTCAAAAGATACAAGAGTCGGGCTATACCTAATTAGGTGCACCTAACCGGTGCACCACGTTCAAGAGCGGTCTGTAGAGATCGTAGTAAAGAGAAGCTTGTGAAGAATTAAGACAGGTGGTGCTGTAGAGATCGCGGGAAGACAAAGAATAATGAAGATTCATCTAGTAGACTCTTGCATTATTTGAAGGCGCTCAAATGATACAAGAGTCGAGGGCTATACCTAATTTGGTGCACCGACCGGTGCACTAGCGAGAAAATAATTCGATTTTTGCATACCTAATTAGGTGGTATGGAGGATAAATAGATCAATATTTTAGTCTGTTGGAAGCCAAATCGCAAGAAGTACTCTAGAAGATGGAGTCCTTTTTAATTTTGTCTTGGAATCGGACCAACATGTAGAAAGCTGGTCGGTTGTATTCAAGGCAAAATAAAAAATTACTCAGTGACTACTCTCGTATACTTACCTTACGTATATACATTGATCGGAAGAACGATTTGTTAAGAACATGGTGGCATATTGAAGATATATGACCGGTCGGGAGGGCCCACAGGATGGTGTTCGACCGATACAAGATAATAGAAGGTTCCATACACCGGTATGGAAACAGAGGTAAACGATTATACCGACTTAGGCTTGGTGTAATTCTTAAGAAAAGTGCAAGACCAGTCGAGTAGGACTACGAATAGATATGCAAGCTTAAAGATAAAGTTTCTATATGTGTAAATATTACAACCGACTAGGATTTTGTATGTAACCTTGCTTGCTCGGATATATAAGGCGGGACAGGGACCCCTCGAAAACGATCTTAGCAATAGCAATCCGCTTAGGCAATACAACTCATACAAAACGTAGGGTATCACTCTCGGTTGAGGGGTCCGAACCTATCTAAAATCCCTGTGTGGTCTTGTGTTGCACCATTAAGTTCCTGGTTCGTATGGGACTATGTAGTTTATTGACGAGATAAAGACTTGACACAATGCATATAGGACGTAGAGTTATTACTCTCAATTCGAGGGGGCTCAAACCTATATAAAATCCCTGTGTGTTCAAGTTCCTCATCCATGCAGGGCCATATAATTTACTCGCCTAGTTAAATCTTGACAACAATGTATGTTGACCGACAAAAGTTGATGCATTGATTCAGCCCATGTAGTACGTTTGGTTCATATACTAAGATTGTCACCTGGTTGACATAATTATTTGCCAAATTTAACTAAGCTTCGGTGATCAAATTGCTAACCACAACATGGTAAGCCTAAGAGAATCTTGACACTTTTTTGAATCATTGACATATGGGACCTAGTTAGTTGGAAAAAATCTTACCACATCTCTAGCTATGAATCAAACATGTGCCTAAACTGGTCCAACTTGACTAATTTTAGACGTGATAAAGTGACAAACCGTGGCAAGTTCTGCTATGAACCAAATAGAACCTTTATTGCCAAAACATCTACCATGTAAGGCTATCTCCAACCCACTACCCATATGGCTACCTAAACCCAAAATGGGTCAAAAAATGCTAAAACTTGTCTCCAATCGGAGACCAAAACCGATAGTCATTTTGGGAGTGAGCCAACCCGAGCACCCACAAATGGGGCGGTCTCCATGCGACCCTCTCCTCTCGTGGCCCACATCTCGTCGCCGTCGCTCCCTGCCGCGCGCCGCTCCCTTCCTCGCCCGTCGTCGCCGCGCCTTGTCCCGGCTGCCTCGCCACGGCTCCGCGCTCGAGCTTTTGCCCACGCTTCTTGCACTAGGCGGATCTACACGCGACCTCTTCCCCCGGTGCCGGCTCCGCCCGCTCGGAGAGGTCGAGTAACCTCCTCGGGCGATGGATCCACACGAAGGTGGCTACGGGCGACCTCCTCCTCGGGTGTCGGCCTCGCCGAATCCGCCGTCACCAACGTCCTCGCTCGACCGCGCCTCGCACGAGCGCAACCGCCCGACCGCGTGACCTCCCGCTAGGCGTCAATCTCGCCCCACCCGCCGCTGTCGCCGCTCGACCATGCCTCTACACGAGTGCTCGCCGCCCGGCCGCGCGACCTCCTCCTCAATCGTCCGCCCCACCCCACCTTGCCGTCGTCGCCGCTCGACCTCCCTAGTACGAGCGCCACCGCATCTTCCCGCGCCTCGCGCGAGCGCCGCTACCCGATCGCCCGTCGGACCCATTTTCGAATCCGTGTTGGAGATGGCATTATTTAGTGGTGCCCCTTCGGCGGCATGACCACCCATTTGAGCATTTTGGTCTCTCAAATGGGTGTCCTGGGTTGGAGATAGCCGATCTAGTATAGCTATGTAAGGCAAGGTGCTTAGAGCATCTCCAAAAGCTCCCCGAAAAATTGACCCCTAAAACATGTTTTTGTTAGCACCAAAAAATTGTTAGGGGTAATTTTTCTTCCCTCCTCCAATAGTTACCCCTAAAAAATGGTCAAGAATACTTTTGATTGGGCCACATCAGCATTTGGGACCACAACAACATTAATTCTCTTGCAAATAGAAGGATTGGGGGCCACAATTCCCCCCCCCTGTTTCTAGTTACAAGTGAGGAGATTTTAGGGGGAACAAAATGTAGGGGTGATTTTGAGAGACTGTTGGAGTTGAGTTTTTAGACTAAATCTCCTATTATTCGATTTAGGGAGAGTTTTTAAGCCTCTCTTGGAGATGATCTTAGAGCATCTCTAAAAGCTCCCTGAAAAATTGACCCCTAAAACATGTTTTTGTTACCACCCAAAAAATTGTTAGAGGTAATTTTTCTTCCCTCCTCCAACAATCAACCTTAAAAAATGGTCAAAAATACTTTTGATTGGGCCACATCAGCATTTGGGGCCACAACAACATTAGTTCTCTTGCAAATAGAAGGATTGGGGCCCCGATTTTTTCCCTGTTTCTAGCTACAAGTGAGGAGATTTTAGGGAGAACTAAATGTAGGAGGCTTTTTGGAAAACTATTGGAGATGAGTTTTTAGACTAAATCCTCCATTATTTGATTTAGGGAGAGATTTTGGGCCTCCCTTGAAGATGCTCTTAGTAATTCACAAGCACAAATTGCCATACAAGATTACTAGTACCTTTCTACGGGTCCGTTCGTTTCCCTTAGAGGGAGATGTTTAGATAGGAAAATGCATATTCTCATCTAAAATAGCTCCACTCTAAAGTTTAGAGGGCCTGTTCATTTAACCCTCTAAAAACCTCTAAAACAACACGAAATGTCGGATTTGCCCTCGATATGTGAGTGGTCATCATACACAAGTATAACCCATGCAACATTACACAAAGTTCATAACACAAAACTGAAAAACAACAGTTTTACAATGTACATGACATGACAATTTCGAAATCCAAAACTGAAATAGTTCAATAAACGAGAAACATACACAAAGGCTCACAACTCAGCATGGGAAACAAATATATTAGTTGTAGTATAGAGCATGGGCAATCCGATCTCGAAATGCATTCATGCTCATGTCCTCTTCCTCTACTTCATCAACCTCCATTGCGGACCCTTCCTGTTGAGATGCACCATGTTCATTTGATCGTTGTTCTTCCTCCAACGCGTTTAACTCTTCATAAGGGTTGCCATGTTGAATGATGAAATTGTGAAGAGCAAAGGCTGCCACTATTATTTTGGTTTGTTTCTTGATTGGATAACTTGGCACACTATAGAGCATCCCACATCTCTCGCTTAAGCACTCCAAATGGCCGCTCTACTACATTTTTAATAGACGAAGGTGCATAATTGAAAGTCTCTTTCATACCTCTAGCCCTTGTTCCTAGACGGTATTCTTGAATATGATACTTTGTTCCTCTGTAAGGTGCAAGGTACCCGGTCTATTTGGATATCCGGAGTCCACCATATAGTACTTGCCTGCCACAAATAGAGAAAACAATTCGATATTGGTTAACCTCCCAAAAATGCTCTCAACTTGTCTAAAAGGTTGAGGTGATCCAACCATACATAGGAAAATTCCTAAAGCCTCTATGCTTGAACTCTTGGGGTGTGTTTGGTTGGATGGATGAAGTGGGACGGGACAGCGTCATCCCTATTTTCGTGGTGTTTGGTTGGATGTCAACGGCCGGCGTCGGGGATGAGAAAGGAATATACTCAAAATATGCCGCCGAGCTCATCCCTCAAAAAATCACGGACGAGCTCATCCCTCCTCGCTCGCTCGCGCACGAAGCGTTATGCTCACCTCTGCGGCCCGATCGACTCCCAAATCTCACCCGTCTCTCTCTCTCTCTCTCTCTCTCTCTCGTCCACCGGAGGCGGCGCGGCGGTGGCGAGATGTACGGCTCCGGCAACCTGTGCGCCCAGGATGCTCTCCCCGCCATCACGCCGGTCTCCCCGATTCCGGACCGCTCTCCGCGCCGGAAAGCCGGTCCACCACCTCGCAGCTGCTTGGACGAAGAACGGCGGCGACGACGGCCTAAGCGCGTGAGCACCCCGTCCCGCCGCACGCCGTGACCGGGCTCCTCTACCCAACCCAAATCGACGCCGGATCGACGCCGCCAAGCTGATCTCGCGCCGCCGTCGACCTCCACGCCGAAGCCATCCTCCAATTGCGCGCACGACCGGGCTCATGGCCTGTGTCCCCAATCTTTTCATCATTGACCAGTCCTCCATCTCCAATCTTTCTTCGCTGGTCGGAAGTCCAAATCGACGCCGATTTGTGGATGCCTACCCCGACTACCCCCATCTCCAATCTTGATTAGACCTTGCTATTATTATTAAGCATAATTACTAGACTTTTAATTATTTGTGTGTGATAATGTAACTTATTAATATTTGTGTGTTGATGAAATTTTTAAATATTTATGTGTGATGATGCAACTTGTTAATATATCATAGTGGGTATGTTTATCTCATTCTCATCCGGGGTAATCTTACCCAACTAATACAGCAGGGTGATTATATCACGAGTGGATGAGTTTATCCCTCCAACCAAACATTAGAGTGGATGATCTTATCCTTGTTTTTATCCCTCCATTCAAACACCACAAGGGATGAACTCATCCCTTCTATCCGGGATGACACTTGTCCCATCCTTCGTTGACACCCAACCAAACACACCCTTGGTGGATGATTCTAGCCCGTATGAATAAACTAAAGCGTCATGAAGTTGATGAAACAACTAAGGGCTCATTCTAAACATGGTGCGGCAGTGGTGAGCATCCGAAAGAAACAATTGGATTTTCTCAATGGCACTCTCCCGACTCCTAACCCTAGGTTTTTTGTTGTAGTGGTGGAGGTCATGAATCATACCGAGACATTAGTAGAGACATCCGTCGATTCATTTGGTCTTCATCATCTTTAATCATTTGTTGCCAAGACTTGAGAAGCATTTGCTCGTCCGCAATCTGCAATCAATGACAAAAATTAATTAGTATATCGGTGCTGAAATAAAATGAACATTAAACCATTTTATGAAAATGCAAGCGGACTATTGCTACACACATAGTGAACATCTCGAATCAACAAGCAAAGCCTATCATACATGGCAAGCATAGCATACAAACCAAACAATTCAAATTATTACAAACAAATTGTTCATACATTCGAATTGTCCAACAAATAAGAAAAAAATAAACTGGAACAACATAACACATGTCATACAAATCATCGCTCGAAGTCCTCGACATAGTTGTCCAGGAACATAATTCTTTGGGCGGGATCTTCGATATCCAAGAACGGACTCATCCAGGTCCTGTCATTTGCAAGTTCCCTAAGTACCATCCATCGCTTACTGCCTTTAGGGTGTGTTTGGTTGGGTTTTTCTGGCTTTGGCTTTTCCAAAAGCCGGTAGCCCAACCAAAGTGGTTGGTCGCCAACAAAAGCCAAAGTTAAAAGCGACTTTTTGCTAGTTCATTTCTAAAGCGGTATGGAGGTGCTTTTTCTTGCTTTGGCTTTCACAAGTTTGAAGAAACTACCTACATATGTATATGTAAGTATATATATACATGTAATATATATGTTATATGACTTTTATTTATTTATATACATATATCTTATATAAATATTGTGTGTTTACTTATTTATTTATATTATCTTATATATATATATATATGTTTATATGTATAAATATTTTTTATTCATATGTATATGTGTATATATATATTTATCTATTTATTTATATACATGTATATATGTTACATTATATATATGATATAAATAAATATATAAATATAAAATGTATTATACATATATATTTGTATGTATATATGTACGTATATATGATGGTATATATGATGATAAGTAAGGTCTGCTAGTAAATTTTGAAAAGCCACAATTGTTTTACCAAACGACTTTCGACTTTGTCACAGACACATAACTCACAAGTTGCTTTTCCACGACTCACATCGACTTTTGCCACGACCACGACCCAACCAAACACACCCTTAATCACACCGACTTCAAGGGCCCTTTGTTTCGCAAGATCCAGATTAGCAAGTACCGTTTCCTCCTTCTTTTCATTGTTATCCAGCCGTGCATTTACTGCTTGTGACTCGTGCTTGCATCATGTTCATCTTCTCCTGGTGGGCTGCCTTGTTTTCTCGCCATCCGGAAATCCCTCACAATAGGGCTCTTGCTCTTCTTTACGGGGCTAATGGCGGATGTGCTTGTACTGCTCCCCCTCTTGCGTCTGCTCGATGTGGCTGGATTGTTGTCCAATGGCATGTCACGCGAGAGGACTCGGGTAATCATCATCATCTTCCTCCTCCTCTTCTTCTTCCGCCTCCTCCTCCTCTTGACCGGGAACAAATATTGTCGACCCGTCGACAACGACTCCATGGAAAATATCATCAAGCATACTCAAATACGGTGGTGGCCCCTGCTCAAACTTCTTGTATTCGGAGGGCGCTTTCGTCAATTAAAGGAAAAACAAGTTAGCATGTAAAACATGAAAGGCGGGAGTATGTTACTAAATCAAAGTACAAATCCCGTGAATGGAATCACTCGCTTCAAGTTCTTTCTTCCACCGAAATGACTGGCTACGAGCCAGCGATCCGGCCTACTTCCCGGGCCGATTTCTTCCTAAGCATGCAGCAGAAACCGTACATCGATTTCAATTGCACAAGTCCGTTTCGTATCCGAAACTTGTCATGCCTCAACCCTGTTTTTGCAAAGTATTCTGCAACAGCTTGGTGATATGCATGATTCATCATCGTTCCCTTGATGTAGTTACCACGCCGCTTTTGCTCCACAATTATTTCACACGACTTATATGTATTCGTTGTTGTCTAGTTAGCCCTATCAAGATACTACATTGCCGGGAAGTCCTAGTCTTATTAAATATGCACAACAAATTTAAGAGCACTACAATTCAGCATGGTTCGTACCTCATTGCTCGGAAGGCCTCCTATGTCCGCGACATCATCTTCTTCCACCACTTGCTTCCCTCCGGCAGCACGAGTTGGCCGGCCTGCCACCACGAGAAGAGCTCGCACCACCGATGCCCATGTGCGACGGGCACCACGAGCTGTAGGGCGGCGGCTAGCCCCATGAGTTGAGCGCGGCGCAGGGCACCGCGCCACGCCGCCGCCGTAGGGATCTACGAGAACAGACCCGGGACCTCCGGATTGGGGAGGGCCTCCGGTTCCCAACCCGGTCGAGCCTCCGAACGCCCCATCATCTTGAAGGTACTCTTGGTACGATCCAAGATGGGGGAACCGGTGGACTGCGAGTCGAGGTCAAGTCCATCGAAGTTGAGGCGGGACCCCAACCCGCTCGACGATCGTCGACGATTCCCATCATCGCCGCGCGATGAATGCCGCGGAGAGTACGGATCCACGTTGGAGAAGAAGTCCGGGTCCCTCTCCCTCGTAGCCGTCTCCCCGAAACCGTCCATGGAAGACGAGAAGTTGCTGCTAACTTCTTATTGCATAGGTGACGAGGGCGAGTAGCCTCCGGCGGGTGCCAAACTCCGCGAGATTTGGTGGGGTGGCGATCGGATTTGGTGGATCTTAGGGCGAGAGGTCGACTAAGTCGGAGGCGCAACACTCTTCCGAAAGGCGATGGGGCGGGTGATGCGCAGGGGCGAAGCCGGGATATGAGTTTGATATGAGTTTGTCGGGGTCTACACAAGCTCGTCGGGGTCGATAGTCTGTTGTAACTAGAATTAGCAAGGCACTAAATCGCGTTTTTCATCGATTTTGCCAAAAATCATCGGGGTCGACGGACCCGACGGATATACATAGCTTCGCCCTCGGGGATGCGGCGGCGCGCGTGGACGCCGGGACGACTGCGGCGGCCGATGGGAAAGGTAGCACGACGCGGTCGACGGCGGCGTGCAAACCTACTGACGCGCGGGCGACACCGCCGTGGAAATGAACCGCGGCGCGGGCTGCGTCGGCGGGGAAAGGTTGGCCGACGAGGGCGGCGGGGCCGTGGAAACCTAGGACCTCGCGGGAGGCGGCGCGAGGGCGGCGAGCGCGAGCGGCGGCGCAGCGTGGAAAACCTAACGCGGCGCTAGAGAGAGAGAATGGATAAGGTCGAGGGGCAACGCTGTCCGACGGCTCACACCAGCGCCTTTTGATACCCCCTGTCTCGGGTTTAGATGCCTCTAAAGACCGCCCCCTCTAAAATTTAGAGGCCCGTTCGTTTCGTGGTCTCTAAAGTTTAGACAGTTTTGAGCTTTAGAGAGGGAAACGAACGGGCCCTACGTAGTACGCACTCTCTATCATGAACCATACAAGATTAATATTCATTCTCCCTTTCCTTTTACAAGCACGAGGGGCACACATATATCTTATATGGTTGCAATCTTGTGGCGTGTGAAATTCATACGCACATGTATATGACACTTGTTAGTTGAAACTTTCCCACAAGACGATCATTTCAGTTCAGAATTTTGATACATTCGCGTATCCAGCTGCGCCGTTTGCCACGTCGCCGTACAGCTAACTTGGAAACATCCACCGTGCCTCCGTCCCATGTCGGCGCCCCAGTGGCCCTCCACGCAATGCGTCCAATAGGGTCCCGCCACGCCATCGGTAACTCTCCACATTGACCGTCATGCGGGCCCACGAAACCGTATGAACAGCCAGGTATGACCATGACATGTGAGCCCGTTTTGACGACGCGCCGAGGTAGGCCACCTGCTGGAGCACGAGCGCGAGACCGGTGTGGGCACGAACGCGAACGCTCCTCCGCCTCGATCTACGCAGCTCTAACGCGCGAGGCGAGGCTGCTTTCCTCGCCCCTCACTCCCGCCCAGATCCCCATCTCATCGCGATCCATGGCGTCGCCGCAGCAGCCGCCGCCGCCCTTCGCCGCAGCGCAAAACCCTGCCACACAGGGCCCGCCCGCGGGCCCGCCTGGCGCCGGCACCCTGCCGGCATCGTTCGCCAACCTCCAGATCTCCCGCGGTCCGCTTCCGGCCCCGGGCCAGGGCCCGCCCCTGGCGCTCCGCGCGGGCTCACGCCGCAGGCCGCACCTCCAGCCTTCGCCGCGCGCCCGGGCCCGCCTCCACCGGCCGCCGCCGCCGCCGCGCGTCCCGCCTTCCCTGGTAGCCCGCCGGCGCCGGGGTTCGTGCGGGCACCGACGGCCGGAGCCGCGCCGCCCTTCGGCGGGCCTCCCGGAGGGGCGCCGCCCCAGCAGTCCTCGCCTCCGTTCGGTGGGCCTCCAGGCCCGGTTTCCAAGCAGCCGGCTCCCTTTGGCGGACCCCCGGGGTCGCGTCCCAGGCGGCTCCGCCGTTCGGGGGCCCGCCTGCTGCGTCGTCGCAGGCGGCTCCGCCGTTTGGAGGTCCGCCTGCTGCGGCCTCACGGGCTCCTCCGCCGTTCGGAGGCCCTCCTGCTGCAGCTTCTCAGGCACCTCCGCCGTTCGGGGGCCCCTCCGTTGTGGCGTCCCAGCCTCCTCCTTTCAGTGCCCCCTGGGGCTGCGGCACAGCCTCCTCCGTTCAGTGGCCCCCTGGGGCGGTGTCACAGCCTCCTCAGTTCGGTGGTCCTCGGCCAGCATTCCCTGGACAGCCTGCAGCAGCGGTTGCAGCCTCATCCCAGCAAACGCCGCCGAATTTTGGAGCTCCGCAGCAGCCTTCACCACTGTTTGGTGGTCCACCTCAGTTTGGTGCTCCCCGGCTGGGTGGACAGCCACCCTTTGCAGCACAATCTGGTCTGAATTCACAGCAGCCACCTTTCATGGGACGACCTGGGGCTAATGCGCCGACATTTGGGCCCCCATCGTGGCAATCCCAGGTTAGAAAAAAAAATTATCCTGACCTTCTATGTTCACTTCAGTTTCAAAGATCAAAATTTTATAAGGGAATGCAACATTTGGAAGCGGTGAATGCAAGCTGTGCTGTTTCTAATGTCATATAAGCAAGGAATACGTTTTTATAAACAGTACTCTCTCCATTTCCAGTTGGAGGGAATAGGTCATATTATGAACCCTATGTTGGCTGATTGACTCTGTATAAACATGTCTGAAAGAGTACTTTACTATTGGAATATATTCTAATGGTTTCTAATTTGTCATTGTTCAATTAATGTTCATCAATTTTGATATGCCTATGTTTTGTAGTTATTACTTCTACCTACGACATGTGTAGATATATTAATTTTTGATCGATTTCACATGAATGTTTGTGATTAATAGCTTACAGATACTATCCCATAGATTTGTTAATACATTTTTTTGAAATATTGTATCTTTATTTGTTTATTATTGACATCCATATAGATTTGTAGTACTTGTGAAGCCAAGAACTTAGGGGGTGTTCGTTTCCATGGGCTAAAAGGCTAAAACTAAAATTTAGACTAAACTTTAGCTCTAGGAAACGAACGGGAGGGCTAAAGTTTGGACTAATCTTTAGCTCTAGAGAGAAAGAAGGGCTAAAAGGAGGCAAAACTTTAGCCCTCCAAGAGGTGCTAAAGTTTAGCGCAAATTTTAGGAGCTAAACTTTAGTCCCTAGAGGAAACGAACACCCCCTTAGTAGTTGCACTTTTGTGATTTTTGGGATCGTAAAACCCATCCTTCTTACGTGCTCTATGAAATATTTGTAGGGACCTACTTCTGGTGCTATGCAACCTCCTATGAGGATGCCAGGCATTCCTGGTAGCATGCCTCCAAACACACTAGGACAAGGGATGCCATACCCTGGTACCCAGACAATGCCTTATTCTCCTCATGCTGGAACCCAAGTCTCAACCCCTTCGAAAATCGATCCTAATCAAATTCCCCGACCAATGTCTGAATCCTCAGTCATCATTTATGAGACACGCCAAGGAGGCCAAGCGAACATTCCTCCGGTATGTTTTATATCTCAGATGAGTGTCCCTTTTTTTTCTGAATGTTGTAGTATAGAAATGTGCCTTTTCCGTTATAATGAGTAACTTGTTGATCACAGGCTGCATCTACCGTATTTATTGTGAAGGATACTGGGAACTGTAGCCCCCGCATAATGAGGTGCACTGTAAATCAGGTGGCTATATTTATTTATATACATATAATTTGCTGGAATGTTTCTTTCTTGCTAATCTGTTGCTAATACATGTGCTATCAGATACCTTGTACAGGTGATCTCTTGACTATGTCGGGCATGCCTTTAGCTTTGATGGTTCAACCTTTTTCTCTTCCTCACCCGTCTGAGGAGTCTATTCAGGTGCATTTTGGTCTCTTCTCACCTAGAAAATATTTCTTTTGGACACATGTTTCACAATCTTTTGAAATAGATGACCTATCGATGCTTGCGAACTCAGTGTTTTCAACTTGGCTGTTGTTTTCTTTCTTTTCTCAAGTGCTATTGTAATGAAATCTGCCTAAATGTGTAGGGATGGTAATGTGCAGATGCAGCTTATGGTACTCTAATGGATGCAAGATGTGTACATAATTGATTATCTCAATTTAAAATGAACATATGCAACTTGTTCCTCAGCTTAAGTACTGTGATTTGCTATGTGCTTCAGATATCATCATTAGTCTAACTTACATTCACTTGCAAGAAAACTTTGTTGTTCTTGGCGTGTGTGATATCGATGCTAACAATTAATCCTAGAGTTTGTATGGACTGAACCTATTTCCTCATTACCTGATTTACTAATAGTTAATTGGCCTGTATTTTAGTTGTTCTGTACTTCTGTTACATGCACCAAGTGCTGCTGAGCAGGAAAATTTGGGACTACTACTATTGATCGACTCTACCCTGAACCTGAATCGTGACCGTTTGTCTTGCGTCCTTTTGTGTTTCTCTTGTCCTTGTTTCTTATGGGTTTCATCTCTAGTCTACCCCAACTTGCTTGTGACAAAAGGCTTTGTTGTTGTTGTACATGTAATTACTCTGGTAGTTTCATGTTTGCTGGTTTATAAATGTAATAATCAACCTAGACAAAAAAGGAGTGTTTCTTAGTCATGGCCTTGGATCATCCTTTTGCATGTTTAATTCCAGACTTGTCTTCAGGCTAATTCGTATTGTAAAAAGATCAATGTAACTTGCAGTCCTGTTTCTACCATCACACTAGCAGTTCATGATTGTAAACTTCACTGTATTGTGATTAGTAATTCTGTTCAGCAAGTAAAATCTCCCAAACAAATTTGTTTTTTATTGCTAGTTTGAAGCTAACTCATTGCTCATATTTTAGCTTGTGAATTTTGGAGATGTTGGACCTATTCGGTGCTCTCGCTGCAAAGCGTACATAAACCCTTTCATGAGATTCGTTGATCAAGGGAAACGTTTCATCTGTAACTTATGTGGTATGAGCTTAACTTGTATTGTTTTCAGTCTCTATCAAAGTTCATTGGTAACAGGGAATTATTGTAGCTAGTACCTACTGTAGTGAGTTTAATTTCTGCTGCCTCTACTTTGAAAGACTGGAACATTTAGCGTTCTGTACTTAACTCTAGAGGATGGTTTTCTAGTCATCTTCTGAGTATATATTTGTTCAGTTGCAGTTTTATGCTTCTAGCTTTGTTTGCATATTTATCTATTTTGTCAGCAAGTATTCTTTTTTAGTTTGTTAAGCATGGCATATATCTAATTAAAGTCATAATGTCTAATGCGACGGCACTGCAGGATTCAGCAATGATACTCCTAGGGACTACATGTGCAACTTAGGGCCTGATGGTAGGCGTCGTGATGCCGATGACAGGCCTGAATTATGTAGAGGAACAGTCGAATTTGTTGCCACAAAAGAATTTCTGGTTTGTGCCTATCTAGCCCGTGATCTCCTTGTGGCATCTGCACTGTAGTGTATGCTAACTGGTCTTTGTGTGCTGGAATCTATTCATAATAAAATTTCAGGTTCGTGATCCTATGCCAGCTGTATATTTCTTCCTTATTGATGTCTCCATGAATGCTGTACAAACTGGTGCAACTGCTGCTGCTTGCAGTGCTATTGCTCAGGCTATTTCAGATCTGCCGGTAATCTCAATGACTCTGTCAGTCTGTTTTAAGTTTTTCCATGCTATATTTTACTTAATTGATTGCCATTATCACTACTAGCTGCCACTTGCCACCAACATCACTAGTGTCGACAGGAAATTCTTCTCTTACATTTTCTAGTTTGCTTTTGTGTATGAAAATAACTTTTATTGTGTACGAGTGAACACCACTTAACTTCATGCATACAATTGTTTTAATTAGCTTATTCAGTTTGAATCTCTTAAATGGGTATTTGGCACTTCTTTTGGTAAAGTTATCTTGATTTTATATGTTTAATAACTGCTCCATAAAGGCAAAGTGTCTGATCAAGAACGTGGAGTGGACATCATTTTTGAGATTTTGACACGATTTGGATACAAACACATTAGTAATTCATATATCTAGAAATGTATGTAACATTATCAAAGTGTTTGACCACACACATCCCTTGGTGCAATGATCTTCAGACATGATGGAGTATTTATCATTGCAACATTATTACTATATTTCATTCTGATTTTCGCCCTGCCTTTTGTAGGAAGGTCCTCGGACAATGGTTGGGATTGCCACATTTGATTCTGCTATTCACTTCTACAGTCTTAAACGTGCTCAGCAGCAGGTATAGCACACCTCAGTGGTCCTTTATGTTTCATTCATGTTATCTCAACAGAGTCTTAACACTAGCTCTTTCAATCTATACTCTCTGGTAGCAAACATTTTCTTTTTTATCTATCCTCAGATTTCTAACTTAGGTCCACAAAAGATCTAACTGAGCAGTGCAACAGTCAAAAGCAACCACATTTTGATCCGTATATAGTGGGAATGCTAATTTTGCCTCTGCACTTTTCTTTTTACATTTGGGACCGAAAATAGATATGTGCAAATTTATAATGCAATTTCCATGTCTTTTATTTTTTTGTGCTATATAGTTTTTCCTTTTTTTATATTTTACTACTGTATGAACCTTGGATATGTAATCATCTATATGACTTTCTTTCCCTTTTTTTTCTTTGTAGCCTTTGATGCTTATTGTTCCGGATGTTCAAGATGTATATACGCCACTTCAAACGGATCTTATTCTCCCAGTTTCTGAGGTTTGTAGTATTTTTATTTCATTTCGTTATAAATGTTTAAGAGAAACATTTTGTGCTTGCAAATATTCCTATCTTTTCTACCTTTTCTTTGTGACTTCAGTGCCGAGAGAATCTGGAGCAGTTGCTGGATAGCATACCGAGCATGTTTGAGAATAATAGGATTGCAGATTCTGCTTTTGGAGCAGCCATGAAGGTTATACTTTATTTCCATTTTCATGAGATCCTATTGAGCTATCAACTAAATCAACTAACTTGTTTGTTTTCTGATTTATTATTTTATGTGATTGATTGTATGTCTGTTCTTATTATTTTATTTTCTGCAGGCTGGTTTCTTAGCAATGAAAGCTACAGGTGGGAAACTTCTTGTTTTTCAATCAGGTATAACTTGAGACGTAAGATAATTTAAGATGCATTTGCTCTACGTTAATGGTTTTTTTAGTTTGTTTTAGATCCATGTTGGCTCAATTGCTGACATTCTTATCTGCTTGGACCTCTGGATTTTTATTCCCATTTCCTTAGTTGAGCGAAATAGTGAATATATTCACATTCTGACTCAGGAAATATTGCTTGCTAATGTACAAGATTGGAGGATTTGCAGTGTAGACCTAATGCTGTATACCATGCACAAATTGTTTTGATGATCTACATAGCTAATTAAAATTCTGACATAATTGTTATGAATTGGATTGTGATGTTTATCCTGTTGAGGTCTCCTGTAAAATAGTTCTATTGTTTATAGTTTTATAAACTGTGTTTTGCAGTGCTCCCATCCCTTGGTATTGGTTCTTTATCTGCTAGGGAAGCTGAAGGTCGATCAAATATTTCAACTGGTGATAAGGTATATATTTTTATAAAATTATTTTAGCTTCACTTGTGTATCCTACAGATTAGTTCTATTTCCATACCTTTGTTTCATTAACAACACATCTTCATTTTACCAGAATAATGTCACAGTTAACTCACTCTAGTAACTTTTTATGATTTACAGGAAGCTCATAAACTTCTGCAGCCTGTTGACAATACTCTCAAGACTATGGCATTAGAATTTGCAGAGTATCAGGTATGATAGTGCCTCAGAATTTTTCTCTCGTTTAGCAATCAGCATTTCGTGATGACACACTTTTATTTTGTCCCATCTTTCAGGTCTGTGTGGATGTATTCCTCACCACACAATCCTATGCTGATATTGCTTCAATATCAGTTGTGCCTCAGACTACAGGTGGCCGGGTATATTTTTTTCCTATTCTTAATAATGCTTTTAAGTGTTAATAGCTTCAGAAGAGGCCTGTGATACACATCGGGCATTCTATATATACTCTTATTTAGTAACATGATGTATTTCACGCGTCGATTAGGAAAAGCCATCTTTTAATCCTGGATTCTAGGTTGAGGCTCAAGACTGTCAGGGCATGCTTATTTTTCTTTTCCCTCAAGGGACTAGGCAATCTACAAGCAATCACTCAATGTAGAGTATGACATGTTGGTTTTCCATGGGTGCTTACAACTGAAATGAACTTTCATAACTAACATAAGATTTTAAATATTGCTTTACAAAGGGCTTGCATCTTCTGTCCATGTGTCTTTCTTCTACTATGACTATATCTGATAGTTTCTTTTATTTTTTTATTTTCTTTGCAGGTGTACTACTACTACCCATTTTCTGCTCTTTCGGATCCAGCCAAGCTATTCAATGATCTCAGATGGAATATCAGTAGACCTCAGGGTTTTGAGGCTGTTATGCGCGTCAGATGCAGTCAGGTAGGCTTAATGTTAGATACTTTTTCTTCTGTGCTTTATGTATTGCCTCTTATTTCTGTCCCAACCTGTCATCAGGGTCTCCAGGTTCAGGATTATTTTGGCAATTTCTGCAAGCGTGTTCCTACGGACATTGATCTTCCTGCGGTCAGTAAATCAAATCGGTTTAAAATTGTAATTTCATACGCTTTGTTTTTTATTTCACCATTTGATATTCTTAAGATTTTCTTGTGGTACAGATTGATTCTGAAAAAACTATAATGGTCACATTTAAGCATGATGACAAGTTACAGGAAAATGCAGAATGTGGCTTCCAGGTAATGAATTATTGTTTTCCTTTGCCTTTTTTTTGTTTGATTGGCTGCCTTTTCTTTCCCGAATTTCTCCATGATTATTTATTAATGTTTTTGAAACCTACCTAATGCTATACCACTGTTATCGTGATAGTATGTGATCGAGAATGCTTTTCAAGAGAAACATGCAGCAAACATAGGATATATTGAATAAGCAGCAAATTTTCCACATGCGTTAGCGTTTGGTAGGTTTTTATAAAAAGTATGCATAGGCATTGCTTATTTGCCACTTGTTAGACTGCCCCCAACAGAGGAGGCAAACACATATTTTGCATCTCGAGCTGTACTTTGTGTCTCCAATTCCTTCTCCAGCAGATGATGCAAAGGAGCATCCATTTTACCATCAGAGGAGAGAGGTGAGGCAAAAATGGAGTCCCTCCTCCTATGCATTTGACGGGGGTGGCGGGCTGCAGCAACGGCAAGCGAGTGCGCGGCAGCGCACGGGGAGAAGGGGCATGCGTGGCGGCGGCACGAGGTGGGGAGGCGGGTCCATAACCGGTTCTGCATCCTCCATGATGCGAGACTGGCCGGGACGCGGAGGCGGGCGTGGTGGCGGCGGGCGCGGAGGAGCCGAAGAAGCGGTGCGGCGTGTCGGGGTGGACGTGCGTGCGGCGCGGCGGTTTGGGCGGTGCGGTGGTGGGAGCGGAGGAGGCGGCACGGCGAGGCAGGCGATGAGGCGGGTGTGACGGCGTGTGGCAGGGCGGACGCGCAGCGAGGCCGCGGTGCTCGTGAATGCTAAGGAACTCGGAGGATGGGGATGCCGAGGCAGAACGAGAGCGAGGCCGAGGGAGGCGGGCGAGGTCGAGGAGGTGCGGCGCGTGGGGGATGGCAGTGCGGGCAGGGGAGCAGCGGTGGCTCGCGGAGGCAGCGTGACGGGGAGAGCAGGGCTGGTGCGCGGGGTCGAGCTTCTCCGGCGGCGTGCGTGGAGCGAGAGGCAGGAGTGAGCTGCTCCGGAGCATGCAGGGCCGGCGCATGGGCCAAGCGACGGCGGCAGTGAGCTGCTCTGGTGGCTGTGCGGGGCGAGCTGCTCCTACGGCATGGGGGCCGACGCACGGCAACAGTGGTGAGCGCCGTGGCTGGACGAGCTACGCGGCGTGCAAGCGATGCAAAATTATTTTGCCTCTTATCTGTTGGAGACAACACTTTTTACCTTAGCTTCTATGCACTGTTCACACTATGAAACATCATTTTGCCTCTCAAATTTGCAATGCCTTGTTGAAGTCAGCCTTAGTTGTGAGGACCAGATTGGCCACTAGGCTGAGCACTTTTCAACCTGATAGAATGACCTAGGAAAACTATCAACTTACCTTGTCCAGTGTTACTACTAACTAATGCAGAATTAAATATTTATTTTCTCAGTGCATGCCCTTCAAAATTTCAATTCTGCTATGAAACATCTATTGAACCTGATAATATTTGCAGAAAATCCTGATTTGTTTCCCGCTTGTGATGATAAGATGTTTTGTCATACAGTCTGATTATAATAGTTGGCAAAAGACTGATTTATATCACCCGTGAACTTGTTGCCAGTTGTGTTCCAAACCCTGCTATTTGCATAGGTATTACAAGGATTTATATTGTATATTGTAAACATGCCTGGTTTCTAACCCACTGACATAATTTCTGTAACTGAGTACTTACATTTATTTATCTTTACGACTATAGCACTTGCCTGATTTAGGCATGCATGGTTATTTATTTTATGATTAATAAGTAATGGTTAGTTTTTGTATTATGTAATGATTCTACCTCATCTGAAAAAAATCATGATATTCTATTCCTGGTACTTTTCAGTGTGCACTTCTTTACACTACTGTATTTGGGCAAAGGAGAATCCGAGTTATAAACCTCTCACTTTCATGCACAAGTCAGCTTAGCAATCTTTTCCGATATGCTGATCTGGAGACACAATTTGCGTGCTTCCTGAAGCAAGGTAAGGCAGTGATGATCCTTTTCGTTTAATTTTGGTTACTTTCTCTGGCTTTAAAACTACTCAGCTTGAATGGAACTGATTTTGATTGATTCTTATTATACCCGTATCTGGAAGAAACTGACATCTTTGTATGATCTAGCTGCTAATGGCATTCAGACATCTCCACTGCCTCGTATTCGGGAGGAAGCAACAAGTACATGTATAAATATTCTGCAATCCTACCGGAAGAACTGTGCATCTGTAAGCTCATCCGGGCAGTTGATTCTCCCAGAGGCTCTCAAACTCCTGCCCCTGTATACTTTAGGTATGAATTATGCTCATCAAGTGTTCCATTTCGTTTCCTACATGTACATTGACTAAACGAACATTGTTACTTTATTTTTTCAGCATTGGTGAAAAGTGTAGGCTTGAGAAATGATTGTCGATTAGATGATCGCTCCTATTGGGCTTCTCTTGTCTCCTCAATTTCTGTAGTACTAGCTGTTCCCTTGGTGTTCCCTAGATTGATTCCAATCCATGATCTTACAACACGGGTATGAGTTGCTAATTAAGCTATTGTTTGTCTTTTTTAGGATAAAGTCCATTTTATTCCCTCCAAGTATGACCAAAGTCCAGATAACCCACTATTGTTTGGTTTGTTTTACCCCTTGTTTCGCTAAAAAGATCATTTTACGCCTTTAACTGGTATTTTGATCCCGACATGCTATTGTGATTTGGAATTAAGGTGAGATTACTCCTGAATTGACACAGTAATGAACAGATCATATATCCCCATTCCAGTACAGACTTTTTTGTGCATATCCTTTTTCTGTGCTCATACGTCTTGATGAGGAGAGCGATACAATTAGGATACAAATATAGTGGGTAAATGCATGGGTACAATTAGGGTACAATTAATGTGGATGAGGTTAGTGATATCATAGTGATCGAGATCTAACGAGAGAGAATGTGTGGGTAAATGTGAGGTTGAGAGAGCAATTTCAGCTCAATCCCAGTCAATATTAGCAAATTGGGATTAAAAACCGATTAAAAGTGTAATATGGACTCTTTTAGCGAATAAGTGGGGTAAAACAAACCAAATGATAGTTGAGGGGGTTATCTGGACTATGGCCATAGTTCAAGGGAGTAAAGTGGACTTTATCCTTTTTTTAATTCCTTTTGGAGGATAGCTTATTTGAGTTGTCGCGTACTATTTTCAGGATGATGGTGATTCCCTTGTTCCCAGTCCCCTTATGCTTAATAGTGAAAATGTGCATGAGGATGGGATCTACTTACTGGAAAATGGAGAAGATGGTCTAATTTATGTAGGAAATATGGTAAACCCGGACACTCTACAACAAATTTTTGATGTCTCTTCGGTGTCTGCATTACCAGTCCAGGCAAGTCTATTTCTTTCTCTTCGGTGTCTGCACGGTATTTCTTTATTTGTGCCAAGGGACCTGACAAGTGAATTGTCTGCAGTTGGTATTGGAACAATTTGACAATGAACTCTCGATGAAGGTTAATGAAGTTGTAAATGAAATTAGACGCCAGAGATGCTCTTACTTGAGGTAAGTAGAACACATTTTCTGGTCTCATCGCGTCCATGAAACAGTTCCTTGTCAGATACTAATGCTTTGAATCCTTGCAGGTTAAGACTATGCAGAAGAGGCGAACCATCTGGTTAGTACTCTAAACATTTTTATGAGCTCTTGCTGTTATTGACCATAATGTGTTTTTTTATATAATTATTGACCATAATGTGTTCTTTTTTCACTTACCGAATGTCTTTGTCCTGCAGGTGATTTCTTCCATACATTTTTGATTGAGGACAAGGCCCCTGGCGTATTTTCATATGTTGAGTTCCTTGTACATGTGCACAGGCAAATTCAAAGTAAAATGGCATGACCGGTTGTGCCCTGGTTAGGTACCAAAGGGTGATTAATTTCAACAGGAGAGGAGGCGGACCATGATGACTCAGATCAGTGAGTGGATGAGACATCAAGTTTGCTCCGGGAATAGAATAGCAGGAATTGTGGCCTGCCGTGTTTTCTGCACTGTTTTTGGAGTGGATAGTATATGTTGTACACACAAATGAGTTGCTAGAGGCTGTTTTTTTTTTGTGTTTTCTTTTTAGCATTGTGCATTCTTATTTATTTCTTATGCACAGAGAATGTATTATGTTAAAGGAAGAGTGTAGAAAGATCTCAACAGTAAAATTAAACTTGGCTATATGAATCATATGTAAATTTATGTTCATGCTTTTACAGCTTTAATGTCAAATGCTCTAATGTGCTGTGATGGATAGCAGTGTTGCCTAATGTACAGTACACTTTGTACTTGATTGTGAGAACGTATTAGTTGAAGGTGCGAGCATTTTTTTCTTCGTCGAGCTTCTAGGCGGCTTCAACTTTGGTGGCAGGGTGATGAGCTTCTGTGGCTCAGACTCCTCGGACTTTCCATCTCTGTTGTGAGTTGGATGTGCAACATCACAATGCTCTTCGGCCTCTTGAACTCGTCGGATGGTGACCGGCCAAGGAGTTGGCGCATCTCATTAGTGTGAGCAGGTAGCTGGTCTAGGAGATGACTGCTAGGTCGGTCTCTTCCGCATCGAGACTGATGGGAGCTTTCTAGCTAGGACGGTCGCGGTTCAAAGGGGGAAGGTATCGTAGGTTGGTGAGTCTCGTAGGTCTTTAATGCATCTGGCTTGTCACACCTTTATTCCGAAAGATAGATTAGTGTGATACGAATCGTCTTGGAGATGATTGATGAAACAACCATATATAGCATCACATTAATAAACATACACGATTTGTAAGTTTATATAATTAAGTCTCGAATTACAACATAGAGTTTCAAATAAAAGATACATTAGGTTCGAATTTAAATTACATAACCATGATCTTTGTTCGAAATAAAGTGCGAAAGCGATTACATCACTCGGAGATACATAGATAGCTTAGGTGAACCATGTCGGCCTAGGCCACGGTTCACTCATCATGGGTCGGAGAACTAGGAACCTATTCGATGGTCCACTCTTTGGGCTCCTCTCCATCCCACACAACCTTACCACAACAATCATAATATCCGGCTTGCGGAAATCCCGAAAATACACATGTAGTGGCAAAGCTCGAGTATCTAGCATACTCCGCAAGTCTTACCCGTCAAATTGGTCATCTAAGACCGACACCTAGATGCGGGGGCTGACCGGGCTCACTTGGTAGTTTGCATAAAAACAACACCTATTTACTTTATGTTTGCATTTTTACAATTAGCATATTAAGAGGATTATTGCAAGAATGTAACTTTAGTGAGCATAGCTAATCATACAAGAGTTGCAATACAAATAATTGATCGATAAAAACAACAAGTATCCAACATTCTCATCCTTTTACTAAACATTGCAATCTGCTTGAAACAAGTGATACTCATTAACTAAGAGGAACGACGATAATTATCGAATTACATCCTGCAGGAGAAACCCAAGCACGCGACATACGCATCATTTAAGAACACATATGGCCACCGTTCACGAGTTCATCATAAAGTTAGGCACGGGGCCACCGATCCCGAGTAGAGGTCCCCCTTGCGACCCCGTTCAACAACGTACCCAAGGCTTAACCCATGTACTCTCCAACGGTCCTCAAACCCGTGCAACCACCGTGCCATACACATCACCTCCGGATCGGTGAGATATCCGGCCTACTTTATAACTCACAAGCTACATAGATTACCAATCCCCATAAGAAAGGTAAGCACTTGGTACACAACTCAAACTTGTTCGCGGAGTCACAATGGGAGGTTCTCAACTTTTACCAATTTATCACATTCAAGTATAGTCATATAATAATATATGAGTGTCCAGCCCTATCGTCAACTCCATAATCATAAGCATAGCATTTCTAACGGTAGGTTGACCCACATAAGCTACATAGGATATATAGGGAGATTATGCAAGTGGATTTCCAATCAATTCCTATAACATAATGCACATCCATCATCCTTAATATAGTGACAAAAGAAAGCATTTCGAAATAATGGGAATGCACCGGGGCTTGCCTTGGGAGTGATCGAAGTTAGTACTAGCTTCACAAGCGTTGAGATTTACAACGGCTTCTTCCGGCGGGATTAATTCGACGTCGTCATCTAGAGAATGCAATGCAATGCATAAGTAAAAAGAATACAAGGTCAATGATAATGATAATGCATAGGTTCTGTTTTGTGTGAACGTCACATGCATGAATTTAGTAAAATCAAACTTCGTGGAATTTCCTAGTATGCATAAACACATGAATTCCTCTCTTTTAATGGAGTTAAATTAATTTACCAATTGTAGACCTAACATAGACAAGCAATGATTTAAGCAAAAGACATGAGTGATGTGGTCAAGACATGGTGGTTCAGAGTTCTAATGATGAGCATTGATTTAAATTTGGAACCAATGAAATTGGCATTAGGGCAGGATTTTATTGTCACATGTCATAACGACAGCGACAACCCGATTAGGAAAACATTCATATAATTAACACATGTGTGAAATTAACGGAAGCTTCCTACCAAACTAACCATGCCGGACTAAGTAACATTGTGGAGCGTGAGAACTACATAGACATGCCAATATATAAGTTTTAGGAGCATAATTCAATATTTAACATGCTGAAATTAACCTATTCTTGAATTAAACGAAGAGACAGAAAAATAAATGTTTAACATGCTCAAAATTAAACGTGGAATTTTGTAGAAGTGCACAGGGCTATGGAGAGTAGATCTACCAAGTTTCATGACAAAATAATTTATATCAAATTAACTAAAAATTAATAACAGAAAATGCCATTAATGCCATAACTTGAAAACTATGCAATGAAAGTGAGATTTTCCAGTCCAAGATGTTCAAGGGTACAAAGATGCATGCTCTGACCAAGTGGCAACTCCATTGGACTTATATTTTTAATGTTATGGTTTAAATGAGTTTACGAGGATTGCATTTTAACATTTTTGGAAAAAAATACAAAAATGACCCAAAATTACAAGTTCATGTTACTTTTCGAAACGTACAGGTTCCAAGGATTCCAGAACATTTTAGTTTGCAATGTTTGGATTTTTAAATCTGAAGTTATGATTCTTTTTAAAGTGCAACGAAGTTCGAA
The DNA here is from genome assembly GCA_031894775.1 of Chloris gayana. Taxonomy (NCBI): domain Eukaryota; kingdom Viridiplantae; phylum Streptophyta; class Magnoliopsida; order Poales; family Poaceae; genus Chloris; species Chloris gayana. The sequence goes on from JAUNZO010000193.1 coordinate 189,656, forward strand.
CTATTTTACGAAATTGCCACCGACGGGATTTGAGCCGAGCTCTGCGCGTGCTCCGACGAGCGGTGGCCGGCGCCGGCGAGCTCCACCCGGGGGATAAACCACGACGACCTAGGGGCTGTCCTTTGGCAGGATTGAAGCTAGAGAGGTGGGGAACACCCTGGTGGGGATCGCCGAGCCGAGGAGTGGCCGGAGGCGACCAGACGGCGAGCGACGACACGAGGCCATGTTCGGCCGCGTGGCTTGACCAGGATGGAGCGGGAAAAAAAAGGGGTGGGGGGGGGTTCATGGCCGGGGTGGAGCACTTAACTTAGAAGAACAGCGGCGCAGCCTCGGTTGGTGCGAGAGGGTGGTCGGAAAGGGGAGCTCGTCGTGGGGCGGGGTGGCCGGAAAGGGGAGCTCGTCGTGGGGCGGGAGTGACCGGTGGCGGCGGCGGCGCTTCTCTTCTCCAAATCCGGTAACCCGGGGGCGAATCAAGGGAGAGCTCGGAGAGGAAGCTTGCCCGGGCATTTGCGCACCGGTTTAGAAGAAGGAGGGAGAGCGAGGAGCTCACCTAGGCGAAGCGAGGAAGCGGAGGCGGTCATGAAGACCGGGAACGGGCAGCGACGGTGATTTCTTCTCTGCTGCTCGCCGGGATGGAGGAGAGTGTAAGGTGGCAGCGGCTGGGAGATGCGAGAGGGGAGTTGGGGAGCAGGTTGGGGCACCTGGAGATCCCACCTTGGCCTCGGTGCCGTTTTCTAACGGGGAAAGGAGGAGGCGGCGAGAGGAGATGGGTGGCCGGAGGTACCGTTCCCATTCAATTCCGGTGAGTCTTGTTGGCCGGCGGGTACCAAAGTGGTTAGGGAGGTGCGTTGGGGCGTGGGGGTGACGGGACGAGGCGCGGCGAGCGTGCGCCGGCAGCGAGGGTGGCGGACCGGCGGGCACGGCCGCCATTGCCCGGTGGGCAAGAAGCTCGGGCTGCTCTTTTTGAATTTTGAAATCTCATTTGTGAAATTTGAACAAAAAAGGAACTTACGGTGCTCCAAAAATTAAACCAAAACAATTGGTGGTTCAGCATGATGTGCTACAACTTTTATTTTGGGTCTAAGTTTAAATTTTGATTCTAAAAATTCATACAAAATTCATAAACAGAGTTTTAAATTTGAATTTGAAGTTTTGAGCTTTTCAAACTTTATTCACAAATTTGGCAAAAAAATGCTCTAAAATCATGGTTTTGCATGGACAACATGATGGTGCAAAAATATGAGAGTAGTGCTTGTTGTAATTTTTGAACTTTTCTTAGGGTTAGGGTTTAGCCCTAGGGTTTGCTTTTTTTTTTTCTTTTTGGTTTTTCTCATTTTTCTTTTTCTTGGTTTCTTTTGGGTAATTAGAAGGGTTTCACTAGTGGGGTACTTAGAGTCTTAACTAGGTCATTAGCACCTAATCGTGACATGGGATGTGACAGCCCTCCCCTTAAAGAAATTCTCGTCCCGAGAATCGCAACTAATTATGGAGAGGGAGTTCAAAAATTACCGATTTGTGTGACGCGAAACTCGGGAAAGTTCTTCTCTAGAAAATCCTCTTGTTGCCAAGTTGCTTCTTCCTCGGTGTGGTTACTCCATTGCACTTTATAGAAGGTGATGGTGCGATTACGAGTTATCCGGTCACTTTGATCGATAATCCGGACGGGGTATTCGAGGTAGGATAGATCCTCTTCTAGTTGCTCGGTGTCGGAAATGACCACATCTATCGGAGGCTTCAAGCATATCTTGAGTTGTGAGACATGGAACACATTGTGCACACGAGCAAGACTTTCCGAGTAATTGCAATCGGTAAGCAACCGCGCTGTGCTTTTCCACAATCGGGTAGGGTCCGATGTAGCGGGGTGCTAACTTTCCTTTAATTCCAAACCGAGATACGCCCTTGTTCGGAGAGACACGGAGATAAACATGATCTCCTTTCTCAAATTCCAATGGGCGTCTCCTCTTGTTAGCATAACTAATTTGGCGATATTGTGCGGCTTTCATGTTGCTTGAATTTGTCGCACCTTTTCTTCGGCTTGGGTGACAAGATCCGGACCAAAATTAACTCATTCACTCGCTTCCGACCAATTCAAAGGTGTACAATAAGAGTAACGAGTACAATGCTTCGAACGGTGACATTTCCGAACTTTCTTGATAGCTATTGTTGTACAAGAATTCGGTAAATGGAAGGCAATCGTCCCAATTTCCTTGATTTCCATAGCACATGCTCTCAAGATATCTTCCAAGTATCAAATCAACCTTTCGATTTGTCCGTCCGTTTGATGGTGATAAGCGGAACTTCTAATGAGAGTGGTGCCTAGACAAGAATGTAATTGCTCCCAAAAGCGAGATACAAATTGCGAACCTCGATCGGAGATGATGGTTTTCGATACACCATGCAAACATAGCACTCTTGAGATGTATAGATCGGCATACTTCTTAGTGTTGTAGGTAGCATGGGCAGGAATGAAATGCGCGGACTTGGTTGACCTATCCACAATAACTCAAATTTGAATCATGCTTCTTTGATGTGAGAGGCAATCCAACGATAAAATCCATAGCAATGTCCTCTCACTTCCAAACGGGAATCTTCAATGGGTTCAACAATCCGGCTTTTCTCAAGTGATCGGCCTTCACCCATTGGCAAGTATCGCACTCGGCCACATACCGTGCAATTTCATGCTTCATGCGTGTCCACCAAAACTTTTCTCTTAGGCCACGATACATTTTATTGCTACCGGGATGTATGGAGTATTTAGATAAGTGTGCCTCATCCATTATTTTCTTCCGTAATTCCATATCCTTCGGAACAACGAGATGTTGGTTGAACCATAAATCACCATCGGCATCTTGTCGAAACACGTGGCTTCATCTTTCTCTATCTTTTGCCGAATAAATTCCATTCCTTCATCCTTCTTTTGTGCCTCAATAATTTCCTCACGAAGGGTAGGGATAAGAGCTAGATCATACAATGAGCAATAGGGAATAATTCGAAGGCTTGGTTCACTAGAATCTGAAATTTCTGAAATTTCCATAGAGCAACCGGTAACATGATTGCATTGATCCTTTCGACTCAAAGCATCGGCAACAACATTAGCTTTACCCGGATGGTAATGAATTTTCAACTCATAATCCTTGATTAATTCCAACCATCGATGTTGCCTCATGTCCAACTCATGTTGGGTGAAGATATATTTGAGACTCTTAGGATCGGTGTAGAGATTGACAAGGTTTCCAAGTAGATAGTGCTTCCAAGTTTTCAATGTAAGAACAACCGAGGCTAATTCCAAGTCATGGGGATAGTGTTGTTCGTGCTTGCGAAGTTGACGGGAAGCATAAGTAATGACACAACCTTCTTGCATTAGCACACACCCTAAACCGGTGCGGACGCATCACAATACACGTCGGATGGCTTGGTGATGTCGGCTTGTGCTAACACTAGAGCGGTGGTCAAATGCTTTTTGAGAGTTTGGAAGGCTTCTTCACATTCACGACTCCATTTAAACTTAGCATCCTTCTCCAATAATTTTGTCATAGGCTTGGCTATGCTTGAAAAATTGGGGATGAATTTCCGATAATAACCGGCAAGACCGAGAAAGCTTCGAATTTGTTTCACCGATCTCGGGGACTTCCAAGTAAGAACTTCTTACAACTTTGCTCGGGTCAACGGCAACACCTTCCACGGATATGTTATGACCCAAGAAAGGGACTTACTTCAACCAAAATTCACACTTGCTAAATTTGACATATAATTGATGATTAGGAAGCCGTTGGAGAACAATACTCTTCGACATGCTCTATATCGGACTTCGAGTAAATAAGAATGTCGTCAATGAAGACCACGATGACATAAAAACCGAATTCATCAAGTACACGAAATGAGCCGGGGCATTGGTATGCCCAAAAGACAAGACAAGATATTCAAAGAGACCATGCCACGTGAAGAATGCTTGTTTTTGGGATATCTTCGGCTCGGATTTAAATTTGATGATAGCAGAACAAAGATCAATCTTGGAGAAGACCTTAGCACCAACTAATTGATCAAAGAGAATATCAATCCGAGGTAGAGGGTATTTATTCTTGATAGTCACCGTATTGAGAGGGAAATAATCTACACATAGACGTAACGTCTCGTCTTTCTTCTTCACAAAGAGAGTGGGACATCCCCACGGACATGAACTAGATCAGATATACCCTTTGTCCGTGAGCTCCTTTAGTTTCTCTTTTAACTCCGCTAACTCATTAGGAGCCATTTTGTATGGCCCTCGAAATTGGCGCCGTAGCGAGGTTGGAGCTCAATCTTAAACTCAACGTCCCGATCGAGTGGCATGCCGGTAAATTATCCGAAAACACATCGGAAAACCCACATACTATTGGAATATCCTCAATTTTTTTCCCTTCAAGATGGTAGACTATTATTTATGTGGAGGTTTTCGAATATGGCAATCGAAGAATAGATGGACCATACAACGGTGAATTTAGATGGACCTCTCGCGAATCGATGTGTAGAACGGCTTTATGGAGTTTCATCCACCTCATACCAAGAATAAAATCTATGCTTTGTCTTCCTAGGATTATGAAAGAAGAGTAGAGGGATCTTAGGTTAGGGATATGACCAATAATATCGATGAGTCTCTAAGCACAACGTCTTTCCTTTCGGTTGCCTACCTCGAGTAATACACCGTCCGTGGAGAATGTTGTCATACTTAAATTCTCTTACCGACTTTCATAAAGGAGCGTGTTCTCCGGATCACCTATATTTTGGCTTTGGGAAGTGCACGGGCAAACCGACACAATTCAAAGACAAACCGGCAATTTATAAACACATATCCTTCACAAAACTCGGCTCTCGGTAGAACCTAGCATAGTGGAAAGTGGGGTGATCATTTCTCTTATGGTCAAGTCACATAGAAGGTTTTACAAGGAACCAAGGTTGTGACACAATGGGGAGAAGGGTAAGAACAACCTTCATTTCGGGATGAATGGGTTTCCGTTGAGCGGTTTGCGGTGTTGAGAGAGTTCTTGTGGTGTTGTGGTTTCGAGTGTGCTTTGGCAATCTACAATTCTCCACCAAAAAGATCTAGCCTACCATAGTGCTAGCGGGGCTGCTACGGAAAGGATGGACGAAGCCTCCCCTTAGCGATGATGAGGCCCAAAACTTCGTCCGAACGGGGAAGTGATAGCCAATTTTGTGCTTGGGTGGTGCGAAGCGGGATGAATTTCCTGTTGTACACTTTCTCATCTTGTCCTTTTTTATGAGCATGAATGCCATCTCTTTGCAAAATTCCGATGCTCCTCCGAGTCAAATGAATGGCCTTACATTAGCTCAAACATCAATTGAGCTATGGTGGAAGGTACCAAAATGTTTGGCATAGAGATCAATGAATTTCAGAATCGCATATTCGAAGGAAAGGACAACGAAGAGGCACAAGACATAGAGAAAACGCATATTTCATTGATTTCGAACATGAATGCCATCATGATAGCGATAGAAATTCTTGATACAATGAGATGCAACATTCGATGGAGGATGGTCGGTAGGTTACATCTTGATAGGCACCTAATGCGAACAAATTATGTTGGAGAGTTTAGGTTCTTGAAAACACGAAAGGGTTGATACTACCGACATAGGCACAAGACATAGAGAAAACGCATATTTCATTGATTCCGAACATGAATGCCATCATGATAGCGATAGAAATTCTTGATACAATGAGATGCAACATTCTAATGGAGGATGGTCAGTAGGTTACATCTTGATAGGCACCTAATGCGAACAAATTATCTTGGAGAGTTTAGGTTCATGAAAACACGAAAGGGTTGATACTACCGACATACGGTTCTATGCCCCTCGAGATTAATTCCAATGTCAACACATTAGTACTCCGACATACACCTATGCTCGTGGCATGTGGAGGTCACCATCGGAGGACAATCCATGTAATCCGGTGACGGTGGTTCCTTAGAGTCGATGCCGAATGCACCATCAATAAACAACTTGTTGTCCAACTTAGCTTTCTTTCTCTTATGCGATCACTTTGGCCTAGGGAGCCTCGTAGAACAAGAGGTGAACTGACCATAGAGGGGCAACCATAGACTTGAGTTTATGACACTTGTAATCTTGGTCCAAAGCGTGATCCTCCAATCACGGATACGAGCAGATCGAAAACGGTGCCTCTTTAACATGAGCTAACCAACACTCATTTGTTGGAAGTTTTGAAAAAGGTCAAGTCAAAATTATATATCCAAAAAAGAGACATGATTAACAGCAGAGCATGAAATATGGATGGAAATATATTGCAAAAACATGCAATAAAGCTCTTCGGACACGCTCTACCACTAACCGATATGGACAGATTTGTACAGTTTCTGTAAATTCGGCAATTACTCCTGGTCCTGGGCACAATTAAACTTTTGGGTTGTTACGAAAGTTGTAGGTAATTTCTTAATCTTTCCGGCGCATCCTAGAACAGCTTAATCCGACTTGTCGTTTGAAAGATATGCTCAATCTTTGATGAGGACAGAACCGGAGCACCAGTCTAAAAACCCAGAATTTGCTCTATGACATTGCCTGTTTCGACCACGTTCCAGATTTTTTCAAACCATGAAACTAGCAGAATTTTGTTGTGCACATTACAAGCTTTCCGAAAAGTATTTATTTGCCCTATTTGGTTAAGTATTGAGAGAGTTATGCTCATTTTCGTGCAACCTAACAATTCTGTCACGATTTGTTTCCCGGTTTTCAAATTTTTGTGAGATTTGAGCTATGTGATCCATTTTTCATGATTGTTTCATTAAGATGAGTTCATGGGCATATGGTTGACATGATCCAATGATATATTCAAGTATGATGAATGCTCAATATGTCATTTCCGTACGTCCTCACAAAATAAAAGACCACGCCCGCCGATATGAATATCGGACGAGCGCTTCGGTGGCACACACACCTCTCACACGTTACTATACGAACTAAAGCGTTGTTATGTACCTGCAAGAGTGTGATTCCAGAAAAAATACATCAAAATAAAAGAAACTACAAAAAAAACAAACAAATCACAATTCTACTCTTACGATCCATGGAAAGGACCGCCTCATTGTATCGCCACGAGCCGTCATTGTCCCGTATTATTACTTCGTGGGCATGGAGCGCTAATTGAAATTACAAACATACCTTAGCCAAAGCCGTAGTTGCAATATTTAAACAATCATAACACGGGGTTAGTTTTGCCACCATTCTATATAGTCCTTATATTGGCCTTTCTAGACTCGTACCTCACCGTAACACCAAAACGGGGTTTAAGATTTGTAGAATGATTGTTAGCGTGACGCGAATCCCAAGTCGGCTCGATACCACGTGTCACACCCCTATCCCGAAAGATAGATTAGTGTGGTACGGATCGCCTTGGGAGATGATTGACGAAGCAACCATACATAGCATCACATTAACAAACATACACGATTTGCAAGTTACATAATTAAGTCTCGAATTACAACATAGAGTTTCAAATAAAAGATACATTAGGTTCGAATTTAAGTTACATAACCATGATCTTTGTTCGAAATAAAGTGCATAAGCGATTACATCACTCGACGATACATAGATAGCTTAGGTGAACCATGTCGGCCTAGGCCACGGTTCACTCATCATGGGTCGGAGAACTAGGAACCCATTCGATGGTCCACTCTTTCGGCTCCTCTCCTTTCCACACAACCTTACCACAACAATCACAATACCCGGCTTGCGGGAATCCTGAAAATACATATGTAGTGGCAAAGCCCGAGTATCTAGCATACTCCGCAAGTCTTACCCGTCAAATTGGTCATCTAAGACCGACACCTAGATGCAGGGGGCTGACGGGGCTCACTTGGTAGTTTGCATAAAAACAACACCTATTTACTTTATGTTTGCATTTATACAATTAGCATATTAAGAGGGTTATTGCAAGAATGTAACTTTAGTGAGCATAGCTAATCATACAAGAGTTGCAATACAAATAATTGGTCGATAAAAACAGCAAGTATCCAACATTCTCATCCTTTTACTAAACATTGCAATCTGCTTGAAACAAGTGGTACTCCTTAACCGAGAGGAACGGCGATAATTATCGAATTACATCCTGCAGGAGAAACCCAAGCACGCGACATACGCATCATTTAAGAACACGTATGGCCACCGTTCACGAGTTCATCATAAAGTTCGGCACGGGGCCACCGATCCCGAGTAGACGTCCCCCTTGCGACCCCGTTCAACAACGTGCCCAAGGCTTAACCCATGTATTCTCCAACGGTCCTCAAACCCGTGCAACCACGGTGCCATACACATCACCTCCGGATCGGTGAGATATCCGGCCTACTTTATAACTCACAAGCTATATAGGTTTACCAATCCCCATAAGAAAGGTATGCACTTGGTACACAACTCAAACTTGTTCGCGGAGTCACAATGGGAGGTTCTCAACTTTTACCAATTTATCACATTCAAGTATAGTCATAAATAATATATGAGTGTCCAGCCCTATCGTCAACTCCATAATCATAAGCATAGCATTTCTAACGGTAGGTTGACCCACATAAGCTACATAGGATATATAGGGAGATTATGCAAGTGGATTTCCAATCAATTCCTATAACGTAATGCACATCCATCATCCTTAATATAGTGACAAAAGAAAGCATTTCGAAATAATGGGAATGAACCGGGGCTTGCCTTGGGAGTGATCGAAGTTAGTACTAGCTTCACAAGCGTTGAGATTTGCAACGGCTTCTTCCGGCGGGATTAATTCGACGTCGTGACCTAGAGAATGAAATGCAATGCATAAGTAAAAAGAATACAAGGTCAATGATAATGATAATGCATAGGTGCTGTTTTGTGTGAATGTCACATGCATGAATTTAGTAAAATCAACTTCGTGGAATTTCGTAGTATGCATAAACACATAAATTCCTCTCTTTTAATGGAGTTAAATTAATTTACCAATTGTAGACCTAACATAGACAAGCAATGATTTAAGCAAAAGACAGGAGTGATGTGGTCAAGACATGGTGGTTCAGAATTCAAATTATGAGCATTGATTTAAATTTGGAACCAATGAAATTAGCGTTAGGGCAGGATTTTATTGTCACATGTGATAACGACGCGACAACCCGATTAGGAAAACATTCATATATTTAACACATGTGTGAAATTAACGGAAGCTTCCTACCAAACTAACCATGCTGGACTAAGTAACATTGTGGAGAGTGAGAATTACATAGACATGCCAATGTATAAGTTTTAGGAGCATAATTCAATATTTAACATGCTGAAATTAACCTATTCTTGAATTAAATGAAGAGACAGCAAAATAAATGTTTAACTGATGAGGACATGACTCGTACAGATACAACCAACACTCCCTCATTTGATATTCAAGGTCCAATCATGAGAGCTCAAGCGCGAATTTGAAATTTATCGGTGTGCTCGTTTTTAATGCCTTCCTTATACAGTTTTGAGAATAAAATACTACCTAATAATTTAATTATTGTTAGGAACCATGGAGATGATGCGGATATGGCTAGAGAGGTGCTCAAAGGCGTGGAGGGTTGGCCATGTATTGCAAATCAAGTGGGAGGCCCAATCAAAGTCGATTTCGGATCCGATTCGGACTCCAGGACCAGTCCGCACTAAAACGGACGCCCAGATCACATACGGGCTCGTTTTTGGACGTTCTACATATGGTTGGAAAGATAAGAAGATCACCTTTCAAATGGAGCCGGTTTGAGGTCCAATTTCGTTTGGAGTCGACAGGAACCATCAAAACAATTTGACGGACAGAATCTGTCTCGGTGCTGAGTCACCGTTATATCGCTATTGGGCTTTGTATCAAGTTGGGCCCAATAGGGGCGCGTCCTAGGGTTTGAGGACGATTCCCACCATGTCCTGGTCGTCCTCTCCCCTTCTCTTATACCCCCATAGCCGCCACAAACAGATTGGGTTTTGTTTTGTTAGTTTAGCCATTGCTACTACCATGTAGACGCATGTGTCGGCTAGACCATCCGTTCTACTTCATTCAGAACCCCACCTTTGTGAGTTGAGTTACTTGTTTATCTTGTTCTTGCTTGTTCTTCGATTGCTTGCAGGAATTACCCTCGTGGTTTGGTTGATCGTGCTCCACAAGATCGTGATTAACCGCTGGAGTTGGTGTATCGGTTGCTAAGGCGCATCCTTGTTGGCTGTAGTCCGGCCGTGAACGTCTCTCTAGTCCAAATCGAAGTTATCCCCTCTCATCGAAAGATCGGGAAGCACCCGTGTACTTATCAGTTGGTAATCAGAGCAAGGTTCATCGGTGAGAGATTTCGTGTTCCTCCCTAATTTTTGTTTCTCCTATAGTCCAAAAACAGCCATACAACAAAAAATCACACACATCATAATTCCCTTTACCTTTAAACACTTTGAGATTTCGTTGTTACTACTTAGTTAATTCTTGTTGAGTTTGTGGTTGCATCGTCGTGTCGTGTTGCTGGTCTTAGTGTTTAATCCACTAGAGTTTTGAGTTCTATTCATGTTTTAGTCACCACTTAATCCACCGCTGTTGTCATCATTTTTTTGTTCCACCTATAGAACCACGAAATTATCCACCATCACCATCATACTTGTTGTTTCGTGTTGTGCCACACCAAATTTATGTTTGTCCACCTCTTGTTTTGCACCGAGAAGAAAGAAAATCAATTCAATATCAAGACAGATTCGCTGAAAAATTTCTGATCTCTAACAAAAAGGCTATATTTTTATCATCGCTGGTGCGTTTTGTGTCTATAAGCACAATCCAGAAAGCTTATGATATTATCTTTCAATCGGATCTGACCTTGCACAAAAATTCCATCTGAGCGTGTCACAATCATCAAAGAGATATCTACTGTTTCAAAACAGTGCGTGTCAATCGGCTAGAAAAAAAGAAAGCGATACATCGAAGAAAAGAAAAAGAGAGAAGAAAAGTGAGCTAAAGTTGTTGCTGGTTCCATCATATTTCATTTTTGTGACAACCTTTGTGTTTAGGCTCGCGTCTCTAGCACGGTTTAGCCTAGGACCAGCACGGTACCGTCATTGAACACTTATTCAACTTGCTTTTAACTAACGTGGTACTAGCTTTCCTTATGCATTACTTTCAGCCCACCTACAACTCCACATATTTGATTAGAGCTTGACCGGTGTTGTTGCTGTGGCACCGATACACTTTCCTACACGGTTTCGACTTGTTGGTTGCCATCACCACCTGTTGAGCAAGGTAAGAACTTGCAAGGGCTTGTTTGAACAAATTAGTTTGAGAGAATAACAACGACACATCCTAGTAGTTGATAGGAGCATACAAATTATTGTGTTTGTTCTTGCTTTCTGCTAATCATGGCAGGTGACACGAAGATATTTGAGCCATCACGGTTGCATTGTAACATTCAGGACATCATTCAACACTTGCCTTCATATGATGGTGAGTTTTTGAATCCTAGAGCATATATTGATTGGGAGATAAAGTTAGAGAGTGAGTTTGATGAGCATGATCTTTCCGAGGAACAAAAGGTTTATATTACTTCTAATATATTGACTAAAGATGCTTTGTATGAATGGAATCGTATTTGTAGGCGACACAAAGTTCCACAATCATGGCATGACTTCAAACTTCTTTTTAGAGATGCTTTCATTCCTGAATATTATGTTGATCGTTTGATTAAAAAATTAGACAACTTGAAGCAAGGTAGTAGGAGTGTGAAAGAATATTATCGTGTTTTTAAGATTTGTGTCATATTTGGTGGTCTAGATGAATGCTACAAAGACATAACAAGTAGGTTCATGAGAGGACTCAACTTTGAAATTCAATCCATGCTGAAATCTAAAAATTATACCCACCTATCTCTCATGTATTTGCTTGCTCGTGAAGCTGAAAATCAGATTTTAATGTCTTCTACTGCTTGTGAAACCGACATGATGTCCACTTTTCCATGTTCCGCAATGACTAACTTTGGGCAGGATAATAGTTATTTGGTTGAAGACAAATCAAAGGAAGATAGTGAAAAAGGTATTTCTATTTGTACTGAAATTGACCAAGTGAATGAAGGGGCACATGAGCTAATTGTGGCTGCATGTGATCCTAATGCTTTGGCGCTGAATTTGTCCACTTCTTATGCTAGTTTAGAGCAATCCTTAGTGGAATCTCCTGCTGAATTTCCTTTGTTACAAGATTCTAAGATAGTTGCTTGTGACAAAGAAGAGTTGTGTGATCATGCTTCACTTATATCTACAACACAACTAATGCATGGGCATGAGAATTATATTCTTGATGATAAACTTGCTAAAATAAGACAGGTTCATTGCATTAACAGTGAGAAAGATGAGTTGAAATTCATATCGTCTCTAAATTGTTTAGGTTATATTGAATTTGATAGTCCTTTTGACCTGAATAGTTTGGAGACTGAATTATTTTTGAAATCTGGTTTGCTATATCTTGATTATTGCTCGTTTCATGCAATTGGCAAATATGATGAAAATGATAAGTTCATGGTGCATAGGGTATATATCTATTCAGATTTGACAACACTTTTAATGAAGCCCTCAAGTAATCAAATGATGACTTGCATTGAAGCTAACAACACCATATCTAGTTTCTCTTCTATTGATTATAAGTTGCAGGTCAAGCTTCAAGAAGGGGAGCAATTCTTGCTGCGATCTGAATTAGTGAAAGTTCGAGAATCATATTTCAAAGAGCATAATCCCTCTATTTGCATGAACTTAAACCACGACGCCAAACCGAGGACGGTTTGCAGCCAAGAAGGGGAGAATGATGAGGACATCACTCGTACAGATACAACCAACACTCCCTCATTTGATATTCATGGTCCAATCATGAGAGCTCAAGCGCGAATTTGGAATTTATCGGTGAGCTCGTTTTTAATGCCTTCCTTATACAGTTTTGAGAATAAAATACTACCTAATGATTTAATTATTGTTAGGAACCATGGAGATGATGCGGATATGGCTAGAGAGGTGCTCAAAGGCGTGGAGGGCCGGCCATGTATTGCAAATCAAGTGGGAGGCCAATCAAAGTCGATTTCAGATCCGATTCGGACTCCAGGACCAGTCCGCACTAAAATGGACGCCTAGATCGCATACGGGCTCGGTTTTGGATGTTCTACATATGGTTGGAAAGATAAGAAGATCACCTTTCCAATGGCATCGGTTTGAGGTCCAAATTCATTCGGAGTCGACAGGAGTCGTCGAAACAATTTGACGGGCAGAATCTGTCTCGGTGCTGAGTCACCGTTATATCGCTATTGGGCTTTGTATCAAGTTGGGTCCAATAGGGGCGCGTCCTAGGGTTGGAGGACGACTCCCACCATGTCCTGGTCGTCCTCTCCCCTTCTCTTATACCCCCATAGCCGCCACTAACAGATTGTGTTTTGTTTTGTTAGTTTAGCCATTGCTACTACCATGTAGACGCATGTGTCGGAGAACCCCACCTTTGTGAGTTGAGTTACTTGTTTATCTTGTTCTTGCTTGTTCTTCGATTGCTTGCAGGAATTACCCTCGTGGTTTGGTTGATCGTGCTCCATAAGATCGTGATTAACCGCTGTAGTTGGTGTATCGGTTGTTAAGGCGCATCCTTGTTGGCTGTAGTCGGGCCGTGAACGTCCGTCCGGTCCAAATCGAAGTTATCCCCTCTCATCGAAAGATCGGGAAGCACCCATGTACTTATCATTAACATGCTCAAAATTAAAGGTGGGGAACACCCTGGTGGGGATCGCCGAGGCCGGGGAGTGGCCGGAGGCGGCCGACGACGAGCGGCGGCACGGGGCGATGTTCGGCTGCGTGGCTTGACTAGGATGGAGCGGGAAAAAATGGGGGTTCTTGGCCGGGGAGGAGCACCTAACTTAGGAGAACAGCGGCGCGGCCTCGGTTGGTGCGGACGGTGGCCGGAAAGGGGAGCTCGTTGTGGGGCGAGGGTGACCGGTGGCGGCGGCGCTGCTTCTCTTCTCCAAATCCGAGTAACCTCGGGGGCGAATCAAGGGGAGAGCTCGGAGGGAAGCTTGCCCGGGCATTTGCGCAAAAATATGAGAGTAGTGCTGTTGTAATTTTTGAACTTTATTCACAAATTTGGCAAAAATGCTCTAAAATCATGGTTTTGCATGGACAACATGATGGTGCAAAAATATGAGAGTAGTGTCTGTTGTAATTTTTGAGCTTTTCTTAGGGTTAGGGTTTAGCCCTAGGGTTTGCTTTTTTTCTTTTTGGTTTTTCTCATTTTTCTTTTTCTTGGTTTCTTTTGGGTAATTAGCTTTAGGTTTTCATTAGTGGGGTATTTAGAGTCTTAACTAGGTCATTAGCACATAATGGTGACATGGGGTGTCACATGGCTGAGGTATTTGGAGGGCTTTGCGGGTGACTAATTGGTAGATATTCTTAAAGAGGAATCAATCACTTTTTAGGGTTGCATACCAAGCTGGTTTATCTGCGGAAACCCCGACTGTCACTCGATAGTGGTTAGTGTCGGATTGTTTATACTCTCTACCCACATACTTTGGGCGCTCTGTGATGCCTAGTTTGGTTAGGGTGATGACAAGGATCCGGGGAAAGTCGGGTTCATCCAAGCGGTAGCGTGTGATCCAAGTGAACTATGCAATGGGTGAGGTGGGAGTTTGTCGGGGTTGGCCGGAGGCTGAGGAGATAGCTAGTAGACGACGTAGCATAAGTGGGGTAGTGATCCTTAGGTGGGGGACCGATGAGGATGGGTTGTCAAGTGATTCGGGTGTCCCTTTATAGTCGGTTAAAAGAGGGGATGGTCGGTCAAGGCTTGGTCCAAATGCTTCCACGTGGGTCTACAACAGCATTTTTCCGGATGGCTTCTTGGGTAAGACTCCCTGGTGTTGCCTTACGGGGAAAGAGTAATCGGGAGGTGGCTTAGGAGGGCGCGTCTAGTTTGGTTGTGTCCATTCTATGGAGAGCATGTCGGCTTCCCGCATGGCACGGTGCGGTCGGTAGGATTGTGCGTGACATCCTGATGGTGTCTGGGGGTTCTGCAAACTTTGACTTCTTCTACATCGTTCCATACGTGCATGGTTGGAAAATCCTTAGGTTTTGTCCGACGGTCAAGTGTGGTTTTTGATACCATCTGTCACATCCCATTTCTAGGATGTATTGTGCATCTTGTACCCCAATCCTTGGATCAGTAGTTGATACGTACTCCAGGACTTCTCAAAATGCATACAAATACTAAAATACGATAAGAGTGGAAGACTTACCAATCATTTACTAATTACAATGCAGGGTGGAGCTTCAATCGAAATCCAAATCAAATCCACATGCAATACTAGGACATACAATGAAACTTAACAACGATCATCTTGGGAATTTCTCAACTAAAAACCAAATTAGCAAACCGTGAGTACGGAAGGTACTCAACAAGCCCTAACACTACACAAGGGATATAATCATGTTGTTGAGGTTGTAGCAAGGATGCGATAAAAGTTTAGTGTTTGCGGAAGCGAGCAAGCAAGCAGGTTCACTAAGAATAAATATCAAGGAGTGGGAAAATGTAATCAATATTTTAGTGGCTTGGCCCTAGGGGAGATATTCATCGATCTCGCTAGTTCCCATCTTTTAAGTTGAGCCTTCGACCAGCGGTCATAACAGCTCCTGGCTCACTAGCTAGTATCACCATTATCATCTATCTCTTTCACTTTCAACCAATCTCTCATCAAGGAATATAGTAACACTAATAAAATGAACCCAGATCTTGAAGGGTTAAACCAGTGACCACAGACTATCGGATAGAATTAACACTCTGTAGAGGTTGTACACTTTACCTATGAGTTATGATCTCTTGTTCCTAGAGTGGAATAACATCTTATGTCTCCTAATAAGTGATGTACAAGCCCGCCGCAAATGACCAGAAGCACCCCACTTCATGGACTTAGCATTGTCATGCGATCCGGGGACCTATTCCTATCCTCCAACAAATAACTACACCGGACGGACATATTTGTCACGACCATACGGGGAGAGGGTAGGTCCTACCCATAACAGGTTCCATGGTTGCACTAGGATCACCGGGTTGAGGTCAAGGGAACTGGTTCTTATACGATAGGGCAAATGCTCATCCACAACAGGTGGATCACATCAACATCACATTCCTTAATTCCATAACATCACAACCGAGTGTTGGGGGGGAGATCACCACCTTTTCGCAAGGGGCCAATCCGGAGGCAAGAAGCCCAAGAAGGCCACTAAGAAGGAGGCACCCAGCCCGTCTAGGGCCCAATAAGGCCGTGAAGGGGAAAGCCAGTCCACTTAGTAGCCATGCACCATGTATGTATATGACTAGAATGCCCTTGTATCGGTATAGGGAGCTCATTGGCATTAGTGTAATTTGAGTTGATCGTGGTTGTTAGGGTTGAGAGAGTTTGTGTCTATAGATACTCTCTCGAACCCATCACATCAACCATCTTGGATCTTTGTAATACTCCAATAATGCAATACATGGTTACCCATGTGGGGACTCCTTCGTAAGGTCCCCTTGTCATGCCACACTTGTTCCTTCCCAATCGAGGCCTAGTCTAAGGTTCTTCTACTTCCGTAGCCCATATACTTGTCCTCTTCGGAACACCCTTAGATTGGCCCATATCTTGTTGGTTATGCACTTAGTTACCACAACAGCTGGTGCTGTCCGTGGGGATCTAACAAGAAAGTTCACATCATGGCGGGGGCTATACAAGGAGTCGAAGGGTAGGAAATCCACAAGGGTCCGGGATAGCTGATCTAGCCGATACCACGAGGCCGGGAAGAAGTCATACCACCATCCGGAGAGCTACTCGAAGGGGTCACCACCGTAGGAACCTCCTGTGGAACCAAAGGGGTCGGCCGAAGGAGGTGGACTGGTTGTGATCGATTAGTCCGGGCGTAGCGGGAAAGGTTGGCCTGGGAAAGGAAAGTACAAGAGGAAAGAGAGTGCGATGAGAAAGTGCGCAAGGAGGCCGAGGAAAGGATGCGTCGCGAAGAAGAGAGTGCTCTTCGGATGGAAGAAAACATAAGGCTCCTTACTGCGCAAATTGAAGCCCAAAAGAAGGAAGCCGAAGAACGACCTCTAAGGGCTCGGGCACCTGGACAACTTTGCAAGACAAGAGGTAGGGTACAAGCAAAGGCTAGAGGCCGCTATGAAGACGCAAGAAATGTTGATGAAGAAACTAGGGATAGCGGGCCAACATGACGGATCGTCAAATTCCTGCTCGAGAGCCTTTTCAAGAGCATCCTTGTCAAGAGCCTTCCCGGGAGCATATGGTCCCTCCTTCGAGTCGTGCACGCACCGGAATGTGGAGGTGGATCCTTCATGCCTCTAGCATGGGAGTTACAAACGGTGATATGGCCCCCTCGTTTGGTGGGAGTTAAACTTCCTATTCATAGGGGCGGTTCCGATCCCAAGGAATTTTTCATTCGATATAAGACTACGGTTGAATCTGCCGGAGCGGGTCATGCAATTAAGGCAAGAGCGCTTCCGCTCGTCTTGGAAGCGATTGCATGTACATGGTATTCTAGACTCCCAGCTAGTTCCATTCATTCATGGGGACAACTAAAAAAGGCCTTCTCGAGTCCATTTCCGGGGAGCTCACACAAAGGAGCTTAATAGTGGTGACTTGGCTGCTTGCTGTCAAAGGGAGGGCGAGTCATTAGCCCAATTCACTAAGACGTTCATGCATCTAAAGTGTCAAGTAGCTGATGTGCCCGAGCCGATCATCATAGAATCCATGGCAAGGGGGCTTCATCTCAATGCTACTCGAACAAGGATAAGGGAGAAGCAGTCCAATACTTTTGACCGGTTGTTGCGCATTCTAGAAGGGCAAGTAATAGATGAAGAGGATGTGCGGAACCAAAAGGCTGGCTGGAGAACTCGGTTTAATCGAAAGGGTGAGGAGTGCCCTGAAGATTCTCGTTATGATAGGAACCCTCACAAGATGGAAAGGAAAAAAGGTATACAATGTGGAGCAAGAGTACTCTCGAGCAGCAAGAGGGGCATGCGTCGGGTTATTCACAAGAGTCCACTGCCTTCGGGATAGCCCGGGGGTGAAGGCCGTGGCACGGGCTTATCGGGGAACAAACCTTAGGGTTTCTTCTGTTACTTACATGGCCCGGGGGTGAGTCATACAACCAACAATTGTGAATAAATCAAAGCTATGTGTGCAGCTAGGCAAAGGGGGCATTCCGAAGGGCCTCGTTCGGTGATTCAATCATTATATGTGTCCACCATCACAGGCATTACCACAACCTCCCCCTTACCATTCTCACTGCCTTATGTGCCCACACCTTATGTGCCTCCTTATGGGTTGTCTCAACCCACTCAGCCGATGCCTTCGATGCAACAAGATCGGGCATCCTCGGTATCTAGAGCTGCTAGACCTTCGGAGGGGCAACAACCAATGCACAGAGTGTACATCAATTGGCAGCGGCTGATCCCGCTCAATATGACCATAGCTAGGGTTCAAGGGGGTCAATCCTTATGATAAGCTGGGGAAATAGCGAGAGACTTCCCGTCCAAATGGTAGCGTAGAGAACACATTAGACAAGTCACTCATGTTGTAGCTTGCCCTCCTGTTGGGCTGCATCGATGGATGGATGTTCCAATTGCCTTCGAAGTGGCTGATTTTAGGCCAATGATCTTCCCGCATGATGATGCATCCGTTATGAGGGTCAACATACATGGCTTTGACGTGCATGAGGTCCTTATCGATGGAGGTAGCTTCGCCGATGTGTTTTCATGGAGCGAGTCTTGAAAAGATGTGCTTTTCTTGCACCGATTTGCGGTCGTCATATACTCATCTACAGGGCTTTGGTGGATAGCCTATTCATGCTTGTGGGTTGCATCACTCGAAAGATTCATTCTCTAGCCTTAACGGACAAGGGGGTGATCGGACGGAGGATATGAAGTTTGATGTTGTGGACATGGTGTACCCATGTAATGCTCTGTTGGGTCGCAGGGTCATCAACAAGTTATTGGCACTAATTCACCATGGCTATCTTTGCATGAAGATGCCTAGTCCCGAATGGGTAATCACAATATATGGAGACCAGGCCGAGGCTCGAAGGCTGGAAATTGATATGGCTTACGGACAACGTCATACCAATGTCATTGAGAAATTTGAAGATAAGCCGACACTTGGTTGAGATGGCGACTGCACCCAAGTACATTTCGAAGGTGCAGCCACAACATGGCACTAAGGAGGTGATCTTATGTGTCGATCACCTTGATCATACTATTCGGATTGGTTGTGGGTTATCGGAAGAGCGAGAAGCCGAGCTCCTTCGTTTCTTAAGGAACAATGCTGATGTCTTTGCATGGTCATCTAAGGACATTAGAGGGATTCATAAGGCAGTAGCGAGTACACGGGCTAGATGTGGATCTTAAAGTACGCCCTATCAAGCAGCGCATGAGGGATTGGACCGAGGAAAAAAAGGTTGTCGGTGTACTAGGAACGGGGTTCCCATAACCGCCCTCGAGCCGTAATGGATGATCCGCCCGTGACGAGGCCTTGACGCCTAGTGGGCCGGCTTGGCCCGGCTAAACCGGGGTGTGCAAGGAAAGCCACCGCCCGCGGGTGGGGCGACACGCCCTAAAACCCTAGCGTGCCCGCGTGGCATGGGACGTGATCGCGGGACCCGCTTGGTTGGGTGGGAAGCTAAACTCCCTCCCCTCGGTTCTCGTGTGGGACGCGTGGCGCCCCGCGGGGCAGCCACATGCCTGCCCCGGGCAGCAACGCCTCGGAAAGCTGCGTAACGGGCGAGGCAATTATGCCTTGCCCCCTCAATAGAGCAACGAGTGGAGGGGGCCCTGGATGACAAGTCCCATCGCGCCCCTCCCATGGGACGAATCGCGTGGCGCCTTGCCTCGGGCACGGTGGACTTTAAGGTGCGTATCCGACAAGGGATTCGGACACCCACCAAAGGATTTAAAGATATTGGCACTATAGCACGCCCGTCTTGAGACTATAAAAGGGGGAGCCCCGGCCATGAACTATATGGACTCTCGAAACCCTAGAGACTCAAGTACACCATTGTAATCCTTCTCAAGTTCAATACACATAAAAAAGCTGGATGTAGGGTATTACACCTTACGGCGGCCCGATCCTGGGTAAATCGTGCGTCTCCGTGTGTTCTTCCGAGGATTTGTTCCTTGATCCGTAGCTCCCGATCCTCTCATGAAGGGTGGTCCTGCTGACCCCCATTTGTTGGTTCTCATGCATCGACAAAGCTATTCTTAAAGCCGAGGTGCAAAAGTTGTGAATGCTTGAGGTGGTGCGCCCCATCGATCGTACAACTTGGCTTGCTAACCCGGTGTTAGTAAGAAACCCAATGAACGAGTGGCGAATGTGCATTGATTTTACCACTCTCAAGTTTTGTCCTAAGGATGACTTCCTGCGGGCAAGGATAGATCGGTTGGTAGATACAACCACCGGGGTTATGAATTTCTTAGATCGGTATTCGGGATTTCACCAAGTCCGGTTGGCGGAAGAAGATCAACCCTTATGATAAGTAGACGGGTGCTGCCCGATCTTTCGATGAGAGGAGATAACTTTGATTTTGAGCGGAGAGACGTTCAAGGACCGACTACAGCCAACAAGGATGCGCCTTAGCAACCGATACACCAACTCCAACGGTTAATCACGATCAACCAAACCACGAGGGTAATTCCTGCAAGCAATCAAAGAACAAGCAAGAACAAGGTAAACAAGTAAATCAACTCACAAAGGTGGGGTACTGAATGAAGTAGGACGGATGGTCTAGCCGACGCACGCGTCTACAAGGTAGT
This sequence comes from Chloris gayana, assembly GCA_031894775.1. Classification (NCBI taxonomy): domain Eukaryota; kingdom Viridiplantae; phylum Streptophyta; class Magnoliopsida; order Poales; family Poaceae; genus Chloris; species Chloris gayana. The sequence goes on from JAUNZO010000193.1 coordinate 210,477, forward strand.
AGCAATGGCTAAACTAACAAAACAAAACCCAATCTGTTTGTGGCGGCTATGGGGGTATAAGAGAAGGGAGATGACGACCAGGACGTGGTGGGGGTCGTCCTCCAACCCTAGCACGCGCCCCTATTGGGCCCAACTTGATACAAAGCCCAATAGCGATATAACGGTGACGCAGCACCGAGACAGATTCTGTCCGTCAAATTGTTTCGACGATTCACGTCGACACCGAATGAATTTGGACCTCAAACCGGTTCCATTGGAAAGGTGGTCTTCTTATCTTTGCAACCATATGTAGAACATCCAAAACCGAGCCCGTATGCACTGGGTGTCCATTTTATTGCGGACTGGTCCTGAAGTCCGAAAAGGACCCGAAACCGACTTTGATTGGGCCTCCAACTTGATTTGCAATACATGGCCGGCCCTCCACGCCTTTGAGCACCTCTCTAGCCATATCCTCATCATCTCCATGGTTCCTAACAATGATTAAATCATTAGGTAGTATTTTATTCTCAAAACTATATAAGGAATGCATTAGAAACGAGCTCACCGATAAATTCCAAATTCGTGCTTGAGCTCTCATGATTGGACCATGAATATCAAATGATGGAGTGTTGGTTGTATTTGTACGAGTGATGTCCTCATCATTCTCCCCTTCTGGCTGCAAACCGTCCTCGGTTTGGCGTCGTGGTTGAAGTTCATGCAAAGAGTGGGATTATGCTCTTTCAAATATGATTCTCGAACTTCCACTAATTCACATTGCAGCAAGAATTGCTCCCCTTCTTGAAGCTTGACCTACAATTTACAATCAATAGAAGAGAAACTAGATATGATGTTGTTAGCTTCAATGCAAGTCGTCATTTGATTCCTTGAGGATTTCATTAATAGTGTTGTCAAATCTGAATAGATATATAACCTATGCACCATGAACTTATCATTTTCATCATATTTCGCAATTGCATGAAATGAGCAATAATCCAAACATGCCAAACCAGATTTCTTAAACAAATCATTCTCAAAACTATTCAGGTCACAAAGAAAATCAAAATAGATATAACCCAAACAATTTAAAGAAGATATATTTTTTATCTCTTCTTCCTTATTATCAATGCAATGAACATGTCTCATTTCAGCATGCGTGTCCTCAAACACAGAATTATCATGTTCATGCAGCAGTTGTGTTGTAGATATAAATGAAGCATTATCACACAACTTTTCTCTATCACAAGGATCAGCAAGGAAATCACCATGTGACAAAAGCGAATCAGCAAACGATTCCACTAAAGATTGCTCTAAACTAGCATGAGGAGTGAATAAATTCAGCATCAAATCAACAGATTCATATGGAGCAGCAACTAGCTCATGTGCCTCATCATTCAGTTGGTCAATCTCAACACAAATAGAAGTACCTTTTTCACTATCTTCCTTTGATTTGTCTTCAACCAAATAACTATTATCCTGCCCAAAGTTAGTCATTGCGGAACATGGAAAAGTGGACATCATGTCGGTTTCACAAGCAGTAGAAGACATTAAAATCTGAGTTTCAGCGTCACGAGCAAGCAAATACATGAGAGATAGGTGGGTATAATTTTCAGATTTCAGCATGGATTGAATTTCAAAGTTGAGTCTTCTCATGAACCTACTCGTTATGTCTTTGTAGCATTCATCTAGACCACCAAATATGACACAAATCTTGAAAACATGATAGTATTCTTTCACACTCCTACTACCTTGCTTCAAGTTGTCTAATTTTTTAATCAAACGATCAGCATAATATTCAGGAATGAAAGCATCTCTAAAAAGAAGTTTGAAGTCATGCCATGATTGTGGAACTTTGTGCCGCCTACAAATACGATTCCATTCATACAAAGCATCTTTAGTCAATATATTAGAAGCAATATAAACCTTTTGTGCCTCGGAAAGATCATGTTCATCAAACTCACTCTCTAACTTTAGCTCCCAATCAATATATAATCTAGGATTGAGAAACTCACCATCATATGAAGGCAAATGTTGAATAATGTTTAGAATATGAGGGTGCACTTTTGTCATCTCAAGAAGCTCCGTATCACCTGCCATGATTAGATGAAAACAAGAAACACAAGCAATATGTATGCTCCTATATATCAAGTACTATGACGTGGCTGGTGTAATTTCCTCAATTGCAACTTGTTCAAACAAGCTCTTACAAGTTCTTACCTTGCTCAACAGGAGGTGATGGCCACCAACAAGTCGGCAACCGTGGAAAGAATGTATCGGTCCAGCAACAACAAACCTGTCAAGCTGTAATTGGATATGTGGAGCTGTAGGTGGGCTGAAAGTAATGCACAAGGAAAAATACTAGCACCATATTAGAATAAAAGCGAGCTGAGTAATGATTCGACGACGGTACTATGCTGGTCCTAGCCTAGACCATGCTAGAGACGCGAGCCTAGACACAAAGGAAGTCACAAGCACCAACCGACAACAAAGAACAAACACAAAATTCAGCCCCTTCCTTTTTTTTCTTGCCTTCTTTCTTTCTTCCTTTTTTTCTTCTTCTTTTTTTTCTACGTTGTTCTCTCGTCTCTCTTTTTTTTATTTTCAGGGATACTCAACAATTAGATGCGATACAATGAAAACCAAATGAAAACAATAAATCACAACACGCTTTTTCCGGAGAGAGTCCGAGTATATCGGTACAGAAAAGGTGTCTCGTATGAAATCGATGATTGTGGTTAACTCTGAACAGGTATGAAAGTGAGGTTGGATATGTTGGAAAGTAGACTCAATACTCTTTCTGCGAAGTACTAGAACACCCCCAACGGAGTCCTTATGTGATTGTGGTTGCTGTTATAAGTTGGTTCTGTTTTACAGCCGAGAAAAGTGACAAAACGTGACCAGAACTCGAAACTCTAAAAGACTAAAACTAAGACCAGCAACTCGACACAAACTGAAGCAACCAAAGACTCAACAAGCCCTACTAATCAGTACTAGTAAAGGGCTCAAAGTGTTTTAGGAAAATGGAAATCTGATGTATATTTTTTTGTGGTTGTTTTTGGACTCTAGGAGAGAAAAAAATTCAGGGAGGAACACGAAATCTCTCACCGATGAACCTTGCTCCGATACCAAAATGATAAGTACACGGGTGCTGCCCGATCTTTCGATGAGAGGAGATAACTTCGATTTTGACTGGAGAGACATTCAAAGCCCGACTACACCAAACAAGGATGCGTCTTAGCAACCGATACACCAACTCCAGCGGTTAATCACGATCTTGTGGAGCACGATCAACCAAACCACGTGGGTAATTCCTACAAGCAATCAAAGAACAAGCAAGAACAAGGTAAACAAGTACCTCAACTCACAAAGATGGGGTTCTGAATGAAGTAGAACGGATGGTCTAGCCGACGCACGCGTCTACAAGGTATAAGCAATGGCCAAACTAACAAAACAAAACCCAATCTGTTTGTGGCGGCTATGGGGGTATAAGAGAAGGGGAGAGGACGACCAGGACATGGTGGGGGTCGTCCTCCAACCCTAGCACGCGCCCCTATTGGGCCCAACTTGATACAAAGCCCAATGGCGATATAACGGTGATGCAACACCGAGACAGATTCTGTCCGTCAAATGGTTTCGACGATTCCTGTCGACTCCGAATGAGTTTCTACCTCAAACTGGTTCCATTAGAAAGGTGGTCTTCTTATCTTTCCAACCATATGTAGAACATCCAAAACCGAGCCCGTATACGACCTGGGTGTCCGTTTTATTGCGGACTGGTCCTGGAGTTTGAAAAGGACCCGAAACCGACTTTGATTGGGCCTCCCACTTGATTTGCAATACATGGCCGGCCCTCCACGCCTTTGAGCATCTCTCTAGCCATATCCTCATCATCTCTATGGTTCTTAACAATAATTAAATCATTAGGTAGTATTTTATTCTCAAAACTATATAAGAAAGGCATTAGAAACGAGCTCACCAATAAATTCCAAATTCGTGCTTGAGCTCTCATGATTGGACCATGAATATCAAATGAGGGAGTGTTGGTTGTATCTGTACGAGTGATGTCCTCATCACCTTAACAGCCTTTCAAATCACAGGGGTACTTATTGTTACAACGAGATGCCATTTGGACTAAAAAATGTCGGGGCCACATTTTCTCGCACTGTCAAGGCAATCCCTGGTGATCTGTTGGGACACAATGTAGCAGCATATATAGATGACATTGTCATCAAAAGTGTTTATCAAGATGATCATGTCAAAGATTTAGCTGAGACCTTCGTAAACCTTCGGAGACTGGGTATGAAGCTCAACCCTTCCAAGTGCATGTTTCGAGTGCGTGTCTGGCAAGCTATTGGGATACCTAATGTCCGAGGAAGGGATCAGCCCAAACCCTACCAAGATACAAGCCATACTGGCATTGGAAGAGTAATGGCATTGGAAAGATTCATTGCAAGGCTAACGAGAGAAAAGCATACCATTCTTTGAGACTCTAATGGTGCGTTTGGTTCGGAGTCAAAGTGGGATGGGTTTAGGGTTTAGGGTTTAGGATCAACCGATCATGGGGATCACAACCGATCAAGAGAAACACCCCTTCTTTCTGTTTTTATTTTTTGTTTTTTCTTCTTTTTTTTTCTGCTTTTTTTTTGTGTGTTCATGGGGACTGCAGACTACGAATATATGAACAAAGAGACTTCAAATGAGCAACGACCACGAAACTTTTTTTTTTTGTAATGAGCAGGGGTAAAACGGTAAAAAAAAGAAATAATTTTTGTGTCATTTTTTTTTCATGTCATTCACAATCATGTCATCATGTGCATTGTTAAGCTATTTAATTTTTGTGTTAAGAAATGGACATCAAATGTCAATTTAACCTAAGTTAAATTAAGATCTTAAAAGAGGAATTTAAATAAAAGCGAATTATGGTGTTTAACATTTTCTGTTGGTTAAACATAATGATAAAGGATTTATGAAATTGCTCTGAAATTATTTTGCTTTGTAAAAATGTCTACAAGAAATAATTAAAGCTTCTCTTTTTAATTTAAACTTGAATTTTTAATCCGAAATTTACTTAGAATTTGAACTTCGGCCAATAAGGAAAAAGATCTAAAATGTTTTCATTTCCACCGGTGAATTTTTGCAGAATTTTTCGAGTGCCGGAAGTACGTTTTCCAATTAAACCAAAGACGAGGGGGTTTTATGTAAAATGACTGGAGCTGGCCCAATTGCCATTCTCTTCCTCCTCTCTCCCTCCCGCACCGCCTCGCCACCGAGCCGCGCGCGCGAGCTCCGGCTGCGAGCCCCTCCTCTCGCTGGTGCCACACGGCTACTCCGGCGCCACCTCATTCCCCTGCCGGCCAGGATAAAACCCAAACCCACTCGGCTTCTCCCTCTCTGGCCTTCTCTCATTTGAACACCACCGCCCGCGCGCCTTCTCTGTTTCCATGCCGCCGGACCAGCTCCGGCCTTCCCAACCCGGCCATCACCACCCAAAGCTCCGCAAGAACGTGCTGGAGCCTCACATGGCCTCAATTTCCATCTAGGCGCCCTAAGCTTTGAGATCAAGGTCGTTTTCAATCGGGAGTTCAACCCCGTCGTCCACCGCCGCGTCGTCGAATTCCTTCTCCCGGTGCGTCCCCTCTCCTAATCCTTGACTCCTCGGGTGCGCGAAGCTCTACTCTTCATCCCCGAATGCTTATCTTCCAGCTTCCTCCACGAGTCCGGCCGAAATTTCCCCATTTTCATGAGTTTTTTGTGCCGCCGCCTATGCCTCCACGGTGAACATCGGTTTCCGGCCACCCTCGACGTCGACCATGTTGACGCCGGTGAAGTCCACCCTCTCGTGATGCTGTAGGAAGAAACGGTAGGGGTTTTCGTGCGTCGTAGGCGGCGTGCGACCTCGCCGAACCCCGGCTGAGCCGCCTCTCGCCGCCGGTGTGTTTTCCGGCCACCCCTGCGACCCTTGACCCACTCCTCGATTCCCCGCGTCACGCCGACCCTCCGGAGCCAAGCCACCCGCCTCCCCACCCCTCCCGCACTTCTCCAGACGAGTCGCCGGCGCCATCTCCGGCCACCGCGACGATGGCCGCAGCGCCTGGCCTCGGGCGGGGCCGCGCGCGTGTCGTGGGCCGCCCGCCCATGGGCCGGCTCGGTTTCAGCCCAAACTTCACTTGTTCCGGTTTGCGAATTTATTTCTTTTTCGAACTTAGTTAAACTTCAAATATTCATAGAAAATTCCACAAAAATCAGAAAAATACCCAACAAAGTTCCTTAGACTCATAAAATTATTTCCTATTTAGTTATGTATTCAAATGCCTATTTTGAGAAATTATAATTTCGTAGTTTAATTAATTACCTTTCTTTAATTAAGATAATCTATTATTTTATGCTAATTATTATTTAATTTTGAGAAATGAATTTCTTTAAATAATAGAGATACTGTAGACGAAAGTTGTTGTTAAGTTTGTTTTCCAAAATTAAACATAAACACCGTCATTTCATATGATCCCAATTTAGTACTCTATATGTTATTACATATCATTGATTAATGATTAATTATTAATTAATGAACATGATTAATTACAAATTGTTAATTAATGAACATGATTAATTACTAATTGTTAATTAATGAACATGATTAAGTATTAATTAATGATCAAGATCAATTGTTAATTGTTAATTAATGAACATAGTTCATACAATCTTTGCACATCATATCATGTACATGCATGCATGCATCGTTGTGATTCGTGACGTATTGCTTGTCGACCTAGGTCCTGACGTGATCGAGGTCCCATCCGAGGTCGAGGCTGGAGACGGGAGTATCGAAGTCGACCCAACCACCGAGGAAGCTAACTCCGACTCGAATCAAGGCAAGCCCGGTGCATCCCACCTATGTTTTTAAAGTCTTTTCTTTTAGCACGGTTAATGAGTCGGTGCATTAGGTTATATGAGTTACTTGATACCCTAGATGCATGAGTAGGACTCCTATGAGATGTTACCTTAGGGAATCGATAGAAGTCGAGTGGTGTCATACACTACTCGCGAGATATAGGATAATGACTGGTTCAATTTTATGCTAAGAAGAATGATAAGAGAAAGATGAGAGTGGAAGTGAAAATATTAATAAGCTGAGACCGGACCGGTCCCGTAGGAGAAAGGGCAAGATGGATGATAGAGTCATAGTGCCCGATCTTTCGGTGAGTGGAGGTAAATTCGATCCGGTGGAAGTAGACCCTCACGATCCGACTACGACGAGCGAGCCCGAGGTGCCAATGCAATCGCTGAACCAACTCCCTATGGTTACCGACCTTGCCGGTGCAAGATCAGCCCGATCACGAGGATCGTTTCCTGCGCGCAATCGAAGAACGAGCAAGAAAAAGATGTGAGCAATCTTTGATGTATCACTCGAAGGTGGAGTTCTGAATACACGCGCACAATGATGTGGGCGGTGGCTGTAGCTAAGGCTATCAACTAAACAAAACTCAAAGGAAACAAGGGCGCAGCCCTTGGCTAAATACAAAAGGGGGGCGCACGTAACCCTAGGTTAGTGCATGTGTGTGGGCCTTAATTGGACCGGCTATTCTCCTGGGCCATCGTTCCTCAGCAATATCACGAAATTGAGCTCTCTTGCACGGGCCCGAGTAATTGGTCCTCGATATGAAATCACATCCGGTGCTCGTTGGAATTGAAGTCGAGTCCGGTGTTGTCACAGCTGGAGGTGGAGGCGCGACTTGAGGTGGTGCTGCTGGTGTAATCGTTCCCATGTTCGAGTCGATGTCCTCATCATCCTCCCCTTCTTGAATTGAAGTCGTCCTCGACGGCAACTCCTCATCCTCGCCCGCATACGGTTTTAAATCGGCAACATTGAAACTAGTGGAAACACCAAACTCCGCAGGCAGGTCAAGAACATAAGCGTTATCATTAATCTTGGTTAGCACTTTAAAAGGACCAGCAGCACGAGGCATCAATTTAGAACGGCGCAAAGCAGGAAATCTATCCTTTCGCAAGTGTAACCAAACTAAATCACCCGGGGCAAAAGTAACATGCTTGCGCCCTTTACTAGCAGCAACCTGATATTTAGCATTAGCAGCAGCAATGTTTTGTTGTGTTTGCTCATGTAAATGCAACATTTGTTCAACACGTGCAACTGCATCAACATGTGGCTCATCTTCAGCATCAAGTGAAAACAAATCAATGGGCGCTCTAGGTATGTAACCATAAACAATCTGAAAAGGACACATCTTTGTAGAAGAATGTGTTGCACGATTATAAGCGAACTCAACATGAGGCAAACAGTCTTCCCAACGCCTTAAATTCTTGTCTAAAACAGTCCTAAGCATGGTTGACAAAGTTCGATTGACTACCTCCGTTTGCCCATCGGTTTGCGGATGACAAGTGGTGCTAAATAATAACTTAGTGCCCAATTTATTCCAAAGAGAACGCCAAAAATGACTAAGAAACTTAGCATCACGATCAGAAACTATGGTTTGAGGAATACCATGCAAACGAACTATTTCACGAAAGAACAATTCAGCAACCATGGAAGCATCATCGGTTTTATGACAGGGTATAAAATGAGCCATTTTAGAGAACCTATCAACAACCACAAAAATGCTGTCCCTCCCCTTCTTAGTGCGAGGTAAACCCAAAACAAAATCCATTGAAATATCATGCCAAGGAGAAGAGGGAACAGGTAAAGGCATATACAAACCATGGTTACTCAAACGAGACTTAGCTTTCCGGCACGTAGTGCAACGTGCTACAAGGCGCTCAACATCACGGCGCATTCGAGGCCAAAAGAAATGGGCAGCCAGCACCTCTTGTGTCTTGAAAACACCAAAGTGACCCATGAGACCGCCTCCATGAGCTTCCTGTAGCAACAAAAGACGAATCGAACCAGCTGGAATGCACAGCTTGTTAGCGCGAAACAGGAAACCATCCTGCATGTGAAATTTGCCCCATGGTTTGCCATCTTTACAATGTGACAAGATATCATGAAAATCAGTATCATTAACATATTGAGCTTTCAAAGTTTGCAAACCAAAGATTTTAAAATCTAATTGGGACAGCATAGTATATCGGCGAGACAAAGCATCAGCAATCACATTTTCCTTCCCATTTTTGTGTTTAATGATGTAAGGAAAAGACTCAATAAATTCGACCCACTTAGCATGACGACGGTTCAGATTTGTTTGGGTTCGAATGTGTTTCAAAGCCTCATGATCAGAATGAATGATAAACTCGCGAGGCCATAAGTAATGCTGCCATGTCTGCAAGGTGCATACTAGAGCATAAAGTTCTTTGTCATAAGTTGAATAGTTCAGGGCAGCACCACTTAATTTCTCACTAAAATAAGCTATTGGTTTACGATCTTGTAACAAAACAGCACCTAAACCAATGCCACTAGCATCACACTCGAGCTCAAACACTTTATCGAAATCAGGCAATTGTAAGAGAGGAGCATGAGTTAACCTTTCTTTCAAAGTGTTGAACGCTTCTTCTTGTGGAGTGCCCCAAGTAAACAGCACACCCTTCTTTGTGAGCTCATGCAACGGAGCAGCAATGGAGCTGAAATCACGTACAAATCTGCGGTAGAATCCGGCAAGGCCAAGAAAACTCCGAACCTGCGTAACCGTTGTTGGTGTAGGCCAGCCTTGAATTGCATCCACCTTGCTGCTATCCACCTCAATGCCCTGTGGAGTAACAACATAGCCAAGAAAAGAGACGCGTTGCGTGCAAAAGGTGCATTTTTCCATGTTACCAAATAAGCAAGCAGCACGCAAAGCATCAAAAACAGCACGCAAATGGTCTAAATGCTCAGTCATAGACTTGCTGTAAATCAGAATATCATCAAAATAAACAACAACAAACAGTCCTATGAAAGGCCTAAGAACTTCATTCATTAAGCGCATAAAGGTGCTGGGAGCATTAGTCAAACCAAACGGCATAACCAACCATTCGTACAAGCCGAATTTTGTTTTGAACGCTGTTTTCCATTCATCCCCCAATTTCATTCGAATCTGATGGTACCCACTACGCAAATCAACCTTAGAAAAGATAATGGCGCCACTAAGCACATCAAGCATATCATCAAGGCGTGGTATAGGATATCGATAACGAATGGTGATGTTGTTAATAGCACGACAATCAACACACATACGCCAAGAGCCATCTTTCTTAGGGACAAGCAAAACAGGAACTGAGCAAGGACTGAGAGACTCACGAATGTATCCCTTATCAAGAAGCGCTTGCACCTGGCACTGGATCTCCTTCGTCTCATCAGGATTGGTACGGTACGGGGCGCGGTTAGGAAGCTGGGCTCCGGGGATGAGATCAATCTGATGCTCAATGCCACGGATAGGAGGAAGACCCGGTGGCAACTCCGTGGGAAAGACATCAGCATAGTCCTGCAAAAGGTTAGAAACAGCAGGGGGTATATCCAACAATGGTGATTCATCAAGTGAAACAAGCATGTGAGCACAAACGAGAGCATAGCAAGGCAGCTTATCATCATGCAACTCAGCTAAATCAGCACGTGTAGCAAGCAAAACAGGAGCATGCAACTTGATTTCAGATTGAGCAGGAGCGGCTGTAGGTGTTTTGAGGTGTTTTGCTGTTTTAGCCGCCCTTGTCATGTCATCTTTTAGAACTTGTTCCGGGGTCATGGGATGAAGAATGATTTTCTTGCCCTTAAACATGAATGAATAATTATTTGTTCGCCCATGATGCATGCTATCAGTATCATATTGCCAAGGTCGACCAAGTAACAACGAACATGCTTCCATAGGGACAACATCACAATCAACATAATCAGAATAAGTGCCTAAAGAAAAAGGGACACGTACCGAGCGTGTTACCTTTATTTTACCGCCATCATTAAGCCACTGAATGTGATATGGATGCGGATGCTGTCGTGTGGGCAATGATAATTGCGCCACCAAATCTGTGCTGGCCAAATTGTTGCAGCTGCCACCGTCGATGATGATGCGAACCGCGCGTTCTTGCACGACGCCCTTGGTATGGAAGATGGTGTGGCGCTGATTTTGCTCAGGTTGGGCAGCACGTGTACTAAGGACACGCTGCACAACAAGACTCTCATATGTATCGGCGTCGCCGGGAGCAACATGGACCTCCGGCTGATCTGCATGGTCAGTGGAAAGCATAGCATGTATAGTTTCTTCAGAATCACTAGCCGAAGAGTACTCACCATTGTCATGGATCAGCAAGGTACGTTTGTTTGGACAGTCCCGAATGACATGACCAAGACCTTTGCAACGATGGCACTGAATGTCCCGAGTGCGCCCTGTGTGAGGCGAGATGTTTTTGGGCGGAGGTGCTGCCGGCTTGGACGATGTTTCGCGTGGTGGTGCAGCCGAGCGTGGTGTCGGGGCAGAAGCTTGGCTGCGTGTCGACGATCGTCGTCCCTGCACTTCATGTTCAGCTTTGCAAGCAAATTGAAATAGAGTGGTCATATCAGCATATTCTTTGTAATCAAGGATGTCCTGAATTTCACGGTTTAAACCACCCCTAAAACGTGCCATAGCAGCGTCATCCTGCTCAACTAAGCCACAGCGAATCATACCCTTTTGCAAAGCTTGGTAATATTCCTCAACAGATTGAGAACCTTGTTGAAAACGCTGCATTTGGTTAAGCAAATCGCGAGCATAATAAGAAGGCACAAATCTGTGACGCATAGCAGATTTTAATTGAGCCCAAGTGGTGGGAGTGTTATTGGGAAACTTTTGTTTGTACTCACGCCACCAAATTAAAGCAAAATCAGTAAATTCACTAATAGCAGCTTTAACTCGTACATTAGCAGGAATATCATGGCATGAAAATTTCTGTTCAACCTCTAATTCCCAATCAAGATATGCAGCAGGATCATATTTGCCAGTAAAAGATGGAATGCGAAATTTAATCTTAGCAAAGGAATCAGGAGGTGGAATTCTTATCCTGCGTGCACGACCACGACGATCAGCATCGTCCTCCTCCGTATCACCGCCATAGTCGCGCGCCTGCTGCAATTCCGTGAGCTGCGTGGTCAAGGCCTCGAGGCGGGTCATGATGGTCTCGAGAGTGGTGTTGGAAGCTGCTAGAGAGAGGTCGATCTGATCGAACCGCTCAGTCGAGGAGGTGACATGGGAATCTATACGTTCATGTATCGTCGCGATGTCGTCGATAAGACCTTCCACTTGTTCTTGCACCTCCTTCAGCGTAGCGTCCGTCTTGACTTCCTTTCCTGCCATGGTGAGCGCAAACACAAAGCAGCAAAGGAGAAAATACTACGAGAACAAAAATTAGGTGGGAAATAACTCGCTCAAAGGAACGCTGTTATCAAATTCTTACCCGTTCTTACCAAGCACACAGGGGTGAACTGCAACCACAAGGTAGAACCGGTGCAAGATTGGAGCAGCGATTGCCTGGAGAACTCAAAACCTGCTCGTAGTAGAAATATGTGTAGTTCTGGGTAGGCTGCACTCAATACAAGGATTAGCACAATCAAACAATAATTGCAAGGTTGAATAATGGTGCAAAACACGAACGGATGCTGCTGGAAACAAGTGCGAAAGGCTATCAAAAAAAACTAGAGTGCAGGAACCACCCGAATTCAAGGCAAGTGTAGTCTGCTCAACAAGCTAACGAAACAAAAACAGAGTGGTAAAGGTTTTGCCACAACCGATCAAGAGAAACACCCCTTCTTTCTGTTTTTATTTTTTGTTTTTTCTTCTTTTTTTTTTCTGCTTTTTTTTTTTGTGTGTTCATGGGGACTGCAGACTCTGAATATATGAACAAAGAGACTTCAAATGAGCAACGACCACGAAACTTTTTTTTTTGTAATGAGCAGGGGTAAAACGGTAAAAAAAAGAAATAATTTTTGTGTCATTTTTTTTTCATGTCATTCACAATCATGTCATCATGTGCATTGTTAAGCTATTTAATTTTTGTGTTAAGAAATGGACATCAAATGTCAATTTAACCTAAATTAAATTAAGATCTTAAAAGAGGAATTTAAATAAAAGCGAATTATGGTGTTTAACATTTTCTGTTGGTTAAACATAATGATAAAGGATTTATGAAATTGCTCTGAAATTATTTTGCTTTGTAAAAATGTCTACAAGAAATAATTAAAGCTTCTCTTTTAATTTAAACTTGAATTTTTAATCCGAAATTTACTTAGAATTTGAACTTCGGCCAATAAGGAAAAAGATCTAAAATGTTTTCATTTCCACCAGTGAATTTTTGCAGAATTTTTCGAGTGCCGGAAGTACGTTTTCCAATTAAACCAAAGACGAGGGGGTTTTATGTAAAATGACCGGAGCCGGCCCAATTGCCATTCTCTTCCTCCTCTCTCCCTCCCGCACCGCCTCGCCACCGAGCCGCGCCGGCAGGCTCCGGCTGCGAGCCCCTCCTCTCGCTGGTGCCACACAGCTACTCCGGCGCCACCTCATTCCCCTGCCGGCCAGGATAAAACCCAAACCCACTCGGCTTCTCCCTCTCCGGCCTTCTCTCATTTGAACACCACCGCCCGCGCGCCTTCTCTCGTTTCCATGCCGCCGGACCAGCTCCGGCCTTCCCAACCCAGCCATCACCACCCAAAGCTCCGCAAGAACGTGCTGGAGCCTCACATGGCCTCAATTTCCATCTAGGCGCCCTAAGCTTTGAGATCAAGGTCGTTTTCAATCGGGAGTTCAACCCCGTCGTCCACCGCCGCGTCGTCGAATTCCTTCTCCCCGGTGCGTCCCCTCTCCTAATCCTTGACTCCTCGGGTGCGCGAAGCTCTACTCTTCATCCCCGAATGCTTATCTTCCAGCTTCCTCCACGAGTCCGGCCGAAATTTCCCCATTTTCATGAGTTTTTTGTGCCGCCGCCTATGCCTCCACGGTGAACATCGGTTTCCGGCCACCCTCGACGTCGACCATGTTGACGCCGGTGAAGTCCACCCTCTCGTGATGCTCGTAGGAAGAAACGGTAGGGGTTTTCGTGCGTCGTAGGCGGCGTGCGACCTCGCCGAACCCCGGCCGAGCCGCCTCTCGCCGCCGGTGTGTTTTCCGGCCACCCCTGCGACCCTTGACCCACTCCTCGATTCCCCGCGTCACGCCGACCCTCCGAGCCAAGCCACCCGCCTCCCCACCCCTCCTGCACTTCTCCGACGAGTCGCCGGCGCCATCTCCGGCCACCGCGACGATGGCCGCAGCGCCTGGCCTCGGGCGGGCCGCGCGCGTGTCGTGGGCCGCCCGCCCATGGGCCGGCTCGGTTTCAGCCCAAACTTCACTTGTTCCGGTTTGCGAATTTATTTCTTTTTCGAACTTAGTTAAACTTCAAATATTCATAGAAAATTCCACAAAAATCAGAAAAATACCCAACAAAGTTCCTTAGACTCATAAAATTATTTCCTATTTAGTTATGTATTCAAATGCCTATTTTGAGAAATTATAATTTCGTAGTTTAATTAATTACCTTTCTTTAATTAAGATAATCTATTATTTTATGCTAATTATTATTTAATTTTGAGAAATGAATTTCTTTAAATAATAGAGATACTGCAGACGAAAGTTGTTGTTAAGTTTGTTTTCCAAAATTAAACATAAACACCGTCATTTCATATGATCCCAATTTAGTACTCTATATGTTATTACATATCATTGATTAATGATTAATTATTAATTAATGAACATGATTAATTACAAATTGTTAATTAATGAACATGATTAATTACTAATTGTTAATTAATGAACATGATTAAGTATTAATTAATGATCAAGATCAATTGTTAATTGTTAATTAATGAACATAGTTCATACAATCTTTGCACATCATATCATGTACATGCATGCATGCATCGTTGTGATTCGTGACGTATTGCTTGTCGACCTAGGTCCCGACGTGATCGAGGTCCCATCCGAGGTCGAGACCGGAGACGGGAGTATCGAAGTCGACCCAACCACCGAGGAAGCTAACTCCGACTCGAATCAAGGCAAGCCCCGTGCATCCCACCTATGTTTTTAAAGTCTTTTCTTTTAGCACGGTTAATGAGTCGGTGCATTAGGTTATATGAGTTACTTGATACCCTAGATGCATGAGTAGGACTCCTATGAGATGTTACCTTAGGGAATCGATAGAAGTCGAGTGGTGTCATACACTACTCGCGAGATATAGGATAATGACTGGTTCAATTTTATGCTAAGAAGAATGATAAGAGAAAGATGAGAGTGGAAGTGAAAATATTAATAAGCCGAGACCGGACCGGTCCCGTAGGAGAAAGGGCAAGATGGATGATAGAGTCATAGTGCCCGATCTTTCGGTGAGTGGAGGTAAATTCGATCCGGTGGAAGTAGACCCTCACGATCCGACTACGACGAGCGAGCCCGAGGTGCCAATGCAATCGCTGAACCAACTCCCTATGGTTACCGACCTTGCCGGTGCAAGATCAGCCCGATCACGAGGATCGTTTCCTGCGCGCAATCGAAGAACGAGCAAGAAAAAGATGTGAGCAATCTTTGATGTATCACTCGAAGGTGGAGTTCTCGAATACACGCGCACAATGATGTGGGCGGTGGCTGTAGCTAAGGCTATCAACTAAACAAAACTCAAAGGAAACAAGGGCGCAGCCCTTGGCTAAATACAAAAGGGTGGGGGGGGCGCACGTAACCCTAGGTTAGTGCATGTGTGTGGGCCTTAATTGGACCGGCTATTCTCCTGGGCCATCGTTCCTCGAGCAATATCACGAAATTGAGCTCTCTTGCACGGGCCCGAGTAATTGGTCCCCGATATGAAATCACATCCGGTCTGTTGGAATTGAAGTCGAGTCCGGTGTTGTCACAGCTGGAGGTGGAGGCGCGACTTGAGGTGGTGCTGCTCGGTGTAATCGTTCCCATGTTCGAGTCGATGTCCTCATCAATGGAGATGAGGTCTTGCAAGGTGGTAGCCCCATCCGTGTCGGTCAAGGACCGTACCGTTATCGGCTTAGTTGAACAAGTTTGAACGTACCGTACTACATGCCTGGTATCATGGGCCCAGCAAGCTGATGTACCCTATCGCCTTAGAGATGTAGCGTAGCCAACTCTCTTTTGCTAGCTGTTAGTGAGAGGTTAGTCTCACGGGAAGGAGATGGGTCGACCACGAAAGAAGTCATGGAGTCGCCATACTCCCGGGGAGTTTGGAAATGGCTAGTCTTCCGTCAAGTGCTAGCGGGAAAGTTGTCGTATACGACCGAGTGTGGTGCGTATACGTCGTGTAGTCGGGTTTTGCCAGCTGGTATAAATCGATTCGAATCGCTGTCCCTCGCAGTAATGAGTACCGCTTGTTTAGCTCGTCGCATCGTAGTAATCAACTGAAAGATGAGCTTGAGAGATGAAAGAAATGTTGGTCGCAAATGATCTTTTCTTGCAAAATTGATTGCAGTAGTTGTAGACTGCAAACCCTTGTTCTCTATTTAACTTAACATGAGCTAAAACTTGAAAGTAAGGATCCACCTTAGCGCTGTTTTCGCAAGAGAGTCAACTCCACGATCGAAAGCTTTTGCATACTAGGCGTCGGCCTTGGCGTGCTCGTTGACGGGTCGATCTTTGCTGAGTATTAGAATACTCGGGGTTTGTTCGTTATGTTTTCAGTATCCGAGTCATACTTCCACGACTTGTACGGTAGCTTCCCGAAGAGGAGCAAGTGCTCTCGAGGGAGGTTCCCTCCAATGGGAACGGATTCCGACACCCTAAGTGAGGAAGATCGTGATGTACGACGGGCTCAGTACATCACGCTAGTGGTCTTTTGTTGTAAAGAGAATAAGATCTGCTGTAAGAATCGTAGTATTCTAAATTTCGATAACGTTTTATGCTTCCGCCGTCGGATGTTTGCATTCCGAAACCTAGTTGTATTATACCATGATGTATATATTCTGGCTTGTATGAGATGATGAACTCGTTGTAACTCGCTTCGTCGAGTGTCCCCCTGTACCGACTCCTGGGTGTCCCGGAGGGGATGTCACACCAACTCCCACTCCGAGAACACGTGTGCGTACGCGGATGGCTGCATATCGTCCCTAGCCGGCGCGCCCAACTCGATCGCCTCATGCCTTATGTCATTATAGATGGTGCTTGGGACTCTGCGATGCTCAGCATCGCCTCACAATTGCCTGCTCGTAAATGAGAAAAGGTGAATGATCAAGCCATTCTTGGAAAGAAGGCCATGACCGGTGAGCGAATCGACACCGCCGTTCACGTGATGCGCGAGGATGGACGTGGGCGGCATCATCCGCTCGATTTGGAGGGATAGCGCTACCCCGAAATCTAGGCAAATATTCTCACGGTGGCGGACTCGCCCCGGACCAAACACGTCTTAAAAAGTGGCGGCCCCTCCCATCCCTCCTCATACCTCATACGAAACACACCCTAAGAGGTCCCCGGTATGCAAGTGGACAGATGAGCACCAAGCAACCTTCGAACAACTCAAGCAATATCTAGTGGAACTTATAACCTTGAAGCCACCGACTCCAAAGGCTCCTTTACTTCTATACGTCGCAGCGAGCACCCAAGGCGACCGGTGGCGTCCTCGTCTATCAAGCGTCCGAAGGCAAGGGCGGCAAATAGATGCCAATTTACTATGTGTCGGAAACTTTGATGGGGGCTAGGTGCAATTATGGCATCGTGGAAAAGCTGCTCTATGCCATCCTTTTGGCATCTTGAAAGTTGAGAAGGTATTTTGATGACCACCCCATCACAACACGTAAAGTATCCTTTGAAGCATGCACTCAAATCGGACAAGGTGTTGAAATGGGCTACCAAGCTCGGATCAATATGACGTTGAAGATCAACTAGCCCCCTAGTGTTTTTTTGTGATAAATGACAAAGAATTAGAACTTCGATATGATCCCAAGTGAATGTGCAAGATATCAAAAGAATAATAGCCATGTCGTGAGGTAGTGTACCCCTCATACAAAAAGATGGAAGAAGTACTCAAACGCAAGAGTTAAAAGATTAGATTTATAGCTTTTGGAGTATGCTAAAATATCAAGAGGGGTGAAACAATCTCACATGCAGGGAAGAATGTGCTCTAGGAACCCAAATTAGCTAGGAAACAAAAAATTTCAAGAAAAGCCAAGTCCAAAAAGCCAACACTCCGAAGGAACAGAAGTTCGTCAATTCCGGAGAGTTTCGGCGGAACTTCCGTCCTCGACGTAACTTCGTCCCGACTTCCGAACTCAATGCAATGTGACTTAACGGAAGTTCCGTCGATTCTAGAGAGTCTTAGACGAAGTTCCGTCCTCAACGGAACTTCCGACCGGACCGTTGCTCTACCTTTTTCGAGGGGAGTGACGGAAGTTCCGTCGATCCCCATCTTGACCTAGCAACAGCTCTTTTTCTCCCTTTCCTATATAAGGCCTACCCCAACTCGCGAGGCAAAGTGCTGGTGCTTTTGAACTCTCCCATCTCACTCGAGCTCATACTCTCACTCCTCTCCACTCCCCTTGAGATCCAAGGCCATTTGTGAGAATCCCCCAACTCGAATCCAAGCTTGAGAGCATCACCCTAACCTAGAGCACATCTTCCCTTTGCAAGCAATCTCGATTTCACTATTACTCTTGGAGATTCGTTCTTCTAGATTGGCTAGGTGTCAATCCTAGAGCTCCCAAGTTTGTGGTGAGCCTTGGAAAGTTTGTGAAGGTTGTGATTCGCCTCCGAAAGGAATGGAATCAAGAAGAAGAAGTAAACAAAGTTTGACCTTTGTGGTCACTTGGAGAGAATTAGGGTTGAGAGAGACCCGACTCTTTGTGAGCTCCTCAACGGAGACGTAGGAACCTCTTTTTAGGGGTTCCAGCTTCGTTGAAAAATCTTCGTGTCTCTCTTGTGCTTTGTTGTTTGTTTGCTTTCTCCCCTTCGCTTGTATTTGCCCGATCTACTAGTGTGTGGCGTGCCTATCAAATTCCTCGCTGGTACAACACTTCTAGGAGGTGAAGGAAGGTTTCTATTCAAGCGAAATCATGAGATTCATCCTCTTCTTCCTCTCCCTAGGTTTTTCCCCACGAGCCCCGACGGAAGTTCCGTCGTGAGCTCATTTGATTTGTTTGTTTAAGTGTTGTGAGTTTTAGGTTTTCAGTTAAATTTACTATTCATCCCCCCCTCCTAGGCAACTTTCAATTGGTATCGGAGCGGGTCTTCTCATTAAAAGATTAACCGCTTGAGAAGAAAAGTGTTCGGGGAATTTATGGATGATGTGGAGAATGATCCTAGCAAGAAGAATGAGTCCGATTTGAACAATCTGGATTTCAATCCTTGGACTGCAAGTGGAAGTGGATCGAAGTTGGACAACCGGTACAACTTCAACTATAATGACACGACCAACATCAATGGTAGGGGTAGTGGAAGATTGCCATGTTTTGATAGAGGGACTTTAGTTGGTACAAGCATAGGATGAAGATGTACTTGATGTCTATTGGCCCACCTATTTGGGAAATTGGGGAGAAAGGGTTTGAGCTAGAGACAAAGGAGAAGCCCACCGTTATGGACAATGTGCTTCTACCTTGGAACGCACAAGCCGTCTCCGCCATTCTCTCTTCCTTGAGTCCTAAGGAATACTCTAGGGTGTCCCGACTTGAGAATTCTAGAGCTTTTTGGGAAAAGCTTGTTGCGACACATGAAGGAGTTGATGTGGTGAAGAAGTCAAGGATGCAAGAATTGAAGAATCAATTCAACTTCTTTGTGATGAAGAAGGGAGAAGAGCCTCAACAAACACATGATAGGCTCTTGGATATAGTGAATGAGAGAAGGTCACTTGGAGATGATGTGATGGATGAAGAAGTGAACCGGTGTGAACCCGTGAGGGTTTTGGCGTCGATCTTTCGATGAGAGTGGAAGATAATTCGATTGGTGATGAAGTCAACGTTCACGGCCCGACTACAACCGTCCAAGGACGTTGCGCCTTAGCAACCGATACACCGCCTCCAATGGTCGCCGCGATCTTGTGGGAGCGTGACCACCGGCCTCGAGGGCACTCGTCCCGCAAGCAATCGAAGAACTGGCAAGAACAAGTAGAACAAGCACTGAAATTGCTAGATTTAATTGAAGGTTCACAACTGAAAACACAATATGGTGGGGTTCCGAAGATGAACGGGCAGGCGGCACAGGCACGCTGCAACAAGTAGCAAAGGCTAACTCTAATCAACAAAAACCCCCATCTGAAAAGTGGCGGCTATGGGGTATATGGGAGGGTGGAGGACGACCAGAACGTGGTGGGGGTCGTCCCCAAACCCTAAGACGCGGCCCCTATTGGGCCCCACTTGATACACCGGCCCGTCGGGCCCAAAACTAGACAGATTTATGTCTCTGCAGCAAAACGACGATTGCGGTCGACTCGGAGCAGATATGGAGTTGATCTCAGATCCGTTGGAAAGTAGACTCTGTAAGCTTTCCAAATTGTGCTTGCACGCCCAAAACGGAGTCCGGATGAAGTCGTGGCGTCTGTCACAAGTTGACCCTGTCCTGTAGTCCGAATCCAACACGCGAGAATCCCCTCCCCTTCTTATCCTCTCCATCATTCCTAAGCAAAACAAGAACACACGTGTCTCGAGAGTCTAAATCAGATGGACATGAGCTTAGGAATGAACTCACTTGATAGTTTAGTTGGAGAGCACGAGCGCGGGTAAGAGGGCCAGCCGGAGTTGGTGTTATTGATGTTGTGGGAGGCGTGGGTGTAACGGAAGTAGTGATGTCCTCATCATGAACTACAAGCTCCTCATGTCACTAAGAGTGTGGAATTCCACTCTTTGTACAATCATTGAAGAGAAGGAAGGATTTGAGAGATTCTCCACGGATGAGGTGATTGGAAGGATTCTTTCTCACAAGCATCAAGATGATGAAGGAAAGAGAGTGAGTGTGCTCATAGGGGATGAAAGAACAAGCAAGAATGATGTGGCACTCAAGGACAAGAAAAAGGAGGTCGTAAAGTTGATCAAATTGATATTGAAGAAGATAATGAAGTGCTTGCTCTATCCGTGAAGTTTGGGAAGTTCATGATCAACAAAGGCTTCACCAAGAAATGCTTTGACAAGGCCAAAGCTAGAAGATTGTCAAGGAAGTGCTATCATTGTCATGACTCGGGGCATCTCACGATGGATTGAGACACCCCGGTGTCATGAACGTCTGAACTAAAAATTCTACAATTATCTCTTGACCTGGAAGAGCCCCAATATAAAAAGTTTTGGTTGAATGCATAGTGATTTGAATTTCAAATTCAAACAAATTCACATTGGGTTGAACTACAAGTCAAAATTGGCTTATGACAATTGCCCCTGGAAACAATATATATTGTTGAGGAAACCAAAAGCAAAATCTAGGAAAAAGTCCCATGTCAATTCTCCAACCAGAACTGCCTAGAAAAATTTGACGATCTTAAATTTACCCTTTTCTCGGTGAATTATAGAAATTCAACCAAAAAAGTTTGGACATAAAGTCTTCGTGCGTGTCTAATGCAAGATGAATACTACACAATGGTTATTGTTTTTGGAATTTTTTAGCACCAAAAGTATTTTATTGTGAGCCAAGCTTTTGGAGAAAAGCACATTATCAAAATTGGAAAAATCCCCGGGAATATGCTCTGGGACCCACATGACACGCTCTCTCTCTTTTTCCTTCTCCCTCTCCTGTCCGACCACCGCAGAAAAATGGCACCGAGCTGCCCCGTACGTGGGCTCCACCCTCTACGCTCGCCACCACCATCACCCGCGCCTCACTCCGCTCTCTCTCTCTCGGACACTCACTCTCTTAGCTGCTCCCTCTCTCGCTCACTTCTCTCTCTCACACCCGAACAGAGCACTCGTCATTGCTGCGCCCTACCCAAAACTCGACGTCCGGCCGCTCTGTTGCCTCCCCAGCCCGAGCTCCGCAGCCTACATGGATACGTCGTGAGCCGCTTTAGCCCCCGAGCAAACCTTAGCCTTGTTCCCTCACCAAGTGTGGAGGATGTGAAGCCCTTCCCCGACGTCGCCATTGACGACACCTTTGCCCTCGACGCAAAATCCACTCGCTACGAGTGAGATTCCACGCTTGATTCCTCTTCCTTGGGCTGCGTAACACCTTCCTGGGTGTCTCTCACTCCTCATTGTTCTTTTGTTTTGTTCGAGGAGGTGACGACAACATCATTTTCCCCGGTCGCTGTGCTCAGCCCACCTCTGCATCGCCGACGCCAGACACTACCCAGCCATTTTCTTCGGGCATGGAGTGCGGGACGAGGGACTCCGTGCTCCAATGATGCTCTGCATCCAAGAAGGAGACCATTTGCTCCATTCCACCGGCAACTGCTCTCTAGTGACCCTCCACCCTCCAAACCACCTACAAGCTGCTTCACCTTGTCGCGTGCTACATCTAGTGAGCTTCCCATCAAGATCCGACCATGTCCGGCGACTCCCTCCGCCGGTTCCATAAACACAAGCTTATGCATGAACAAGGCATGGAGTGATCAAGTGAAATTTGGTGACAAGACCTACTTCAAGATTCAAGCAACTTGATCAAAGAAATATTGGAGATCTTTGATAAGAAGCGCAACATTGAATACAAGTTATGTGTGAGTTGAGTTAGCTCGATGGTGAAAAATTATGCATGACCTATTCCAATGGACCATGTGAAAGTGAAGGGCAAGTGTGTTTTAGTGCTGAGGAACTGGATCATAGGAGAAGGGAAGGTGAAGCTCAACGTCGATGTACCAAGCAACAAGAGTTATATATTTCTAAGTATCAAGTATATTGAAGATCTCAAGTGACTTGTGAATACAATGAGGAAGGTGATCTTCAAGATGAGAATTTCCAAGTCAAACTCTAGGTAATGACCCTCAAGAAATAAGAAAACAAGTGGTAGCCCCAATATCAAATTAAGTGAAGAAAGTGGCAACAAATCAACCCTATGCAAGCTCAAAGTGGTTGTTCTCTATTCCCATCCTTTCTTTGAGTCTAGGCAAGCCGCACAATTAAGAGGGGTGAACTAATCTTGTTTTTGTTGCGAATCCTTATGCTCAAGTACCAAAAAGTCTTGGATGACTTTCCAACAACAAAAGAAACCAAAAAGGGGGTCAAATTCAACTAGTGAACCAGTCACGAAGGAAGTTCCGTCGGTGAAGGAAGTTCCGTCATGAAGGAAGTTCCGTCAATTCCAGAGAATGCATGACGGAACTTGCAAGTTCCGTCCCCGGAGCTTGAGAACCTGCCAAGTCTCCTCGGAAGTTCCGTCAACCATTTCCGGAAAGTATAGGAAGGAACTTCTATGTTCCGTTCAGCCTATTTCTTACACTTAGTCAAGACTCAACGGAAGTTCCGTGAGTCCAACGGAAGTTCCGTCAATCCCCATCTTTACCTAGCAACGACTCTTTTTGGTCCCCATCTATAAATACCTCTCTCCCACTCCGTGAGAAAGGTGAGAGACTTCATTTGAAACCTTAGGTTTCGTGCTCCAACTCCTCACTCTCCCTCTCCACTCATTCTTGAGATCCAAATCCAAAAGAAAGGAAAACCAAATCATCCAAGCATTCAAACTCCATCCCCAAACTTGAGCATCTTGATTCCCTCACTCACAAGCTTCGATTCACTTATTACTCTTGGTGATTTGTCCCCCTAGGTGGCTAGGCGTTGCCCTAGAGCTCCCAATCTTGTGGTGCGCCATTGGGAAAATTTGTGCAGGTCGACTTCACCTCCGAAAGGGAAGAAGCAAACTTAGTGAAGCCCCGGCTTGATCTTGGTGATTGCTTGGTGAGGTTATGAGTTGAAAGAGACTCGGTCCTTCGTGGATCCCTCAATGGAGACGTAGACAACTTGGTTGTTGAACTCCGGAAATAAATCCTTGTGTGCTTGTTTTTGTTCTTGCTCTTGTTCTTGTTTTTGCTTATTACATATTGTGCTCGATCTACTTGTGTGTTGCTTTGCTAGCTAAGCCTTGCAGGGAGGAGATTCCTAGACCTTGGATCTACATTTCTATTCAAGTAGATTTGTGAGTTCCCTCTTATTTTCCGCATCCCATCGAGATTGATTATTTGTCTGAGGGAAGTTCCGTCAATAAAGGAAGTTCCGTCGGTGAAGGAAGTTCCCTGGTTGACGAAGTTCCGTCCTGGAATTTAACGTGGTGCGAAGTTCTTTGTGAATTTCAGGTTTTAGTTTTAGGTTGCCTATTCACCCCGCTCTAGGTAACTTTCAATTGGTATCGAGCCTAATCTCCTTATTAGGCTTAACCGCTTGGAGAAACGATGTCGCTTCCAACATTTGCCACTCCATCTTTTGAGTTGCCCAGGTTTGACGGTGCAAACTTTGCTTCATGGAAAACGTCCATGTGTTCCTACTTACATGCAATGAGCTCTCAAATTTGGTGGATTGTAGATATAGGCTTTTCTCATGACCTTGGTGATCATCCACCGACAAAAGCTCAAGAGAAATGCTTATATCTCGAAGCCTATGCATTTAATGTTTTATGTAGTGCTTTGAGTGCGAAGTGGAAGACATGATCTTGAAGAAGTATGGTCACCTCGAGAGTGCACATTTGATTTGGAAAGCACTCGAGGAGATGTATGGCTCTAGCAATGATGGAAAATCATTATTGGAGAGTGAGACCGAGAAAATCTCCTCCTTGGCAAGCTCAAGTGATCAATACCAAGATAAGCCATCAAAAGATCAAGAAAATAGGTTTAGGCCAAATGAAGAGTCTACATCACCTACAAGCTCATGGTTGGAGGATGAGGACACTTTTATTCTCATGGCAATGAGACAAAGAGAGTATGAAATATCCACACGTGTAAAAGGTGATGATTTGAGTAACCATGATGCATGTGCGACTAACTCTTCATATTATGTAGCACAATTGGAGAAAACACATAAATTCCTCCTAAAGGAATTTAAGCAACTAGCTGATAAGTACACGGGTGCTTCCCGATCTTTCGATGAGAGGAGATAACTTCGATTTGGACTAGAGAGACGTTCACGGCCCGACTACAGCCAACAAGGATGCGCCTTAGCAACCGATACACCAACTCCAGCGGTTAATCACGATCTTGTGGAGCACGATCAACCAAACCACGAGGGTAATTCCTGCAAGCAATCGAAGAACAAGCAAGAACAAGATAAACAAGTAACTCAACTCACAAAGGTGGGGTTCTTAATGAAGTAGAACGGATGGTCTAGCCAACGCATGCGTCTACAAGGTAGTAGCAATGGCTAAACTAACAAAACAAAACCCAATCTGTTTGTGGCGGCTATGGGGTTATAAGAGAAGGGGAGAGGACGACCAGGACATGGTGGGGGTCGTCCTCCAACCCTAGGACGCGCCCCTATTGGGCCCAACGTGATACAAAGCCCAATAGCGATATAACGGTGGTGACTCAGCACCGAGACAGATTCTGTCCGTCAAATTGTTTCGACGATTCCCGTCGACTCCGAACGAATTTGGACCTCAAACCGGCGCCATTGGAAAGGTGATCTTCTTATCTTTCCAACCATAAGTAGAACGTCCAAAACCGAGCCCGTATGCGATCTGGGCGTCCGTTTTAGTGCGTACTGGTCCTGGAGTCCGAATCGGATCCGAAATCGACTTTGATTGGGCCTCCCACTTGATTTGCAATACATGGCCGGCCCTCCACGCCTTTGAGCACCTCTCTAGCCATATCCTCATCATCTCCATGGTTCCTAACAATAATTAAATCATTAGGTAGTATTTTATTCTCAAAACTGTATAAGGAAGGCATTAAAAACGAGCTCACCGATAAATTCCAAATTCGCGCTTGAGCTCTCATGATTGGACCATGAATATCAAATGAGGGAGTGTTGGTTGTATCCGTACGAGTGATGTCCTCATCATTCTCCCTTTCTTGGCTGCAAACCGTCCTCGGTTTGGCGTCGTGGTTGAAGTTCATGCAAATAGAGGGATTATGCTCTTTCAAATATGATTCTCGAACTTTCACTAATTCAGATCGCAGCAAGAATTGCTCCCCTTCTTGAAGCTTGACCTGCAACTTATAATCAATAGAAGAGAAACTAGATATGTTGTTGTTAGCTTCAATGCAAGTCATCATTTGATTACTTGAGGGCTTTATTAAAAGTGTTGTCAAATCTGAACAGATATATACCCTATGCACCATGAACTTATCATTTTCATCATATTTGCCAATTGCATGAAACGAGCAATAATCAAGATATAGCAAACCAGATTTCAAAAATAATTCAGTCTCCAAACTATTCAGGTCAAAAGGACTATCAAATTCAATATAACCTAAACAATTTAGAGACGATATGAATTTCAACTCATCTTTCTCACTGTTAATGCAATGAACCTGTCTTATTTTAGCAAGTTTATCATCAAGAATATAATTCTCATGCCCATGCATTAGTTGTGTTGTAGATATAAGTGAAGCATGATCACACAACTCTTCTTTGTCACAAGCAACTATCTTAGAATCTTGTAACAAAGGAAATTCAGCAGGAGATTCCACTAAGGATTGCTCTAAACTAGCATAAGAAGTGGACAAATTCAGCGCCAAAGCATTAGGATCACATGCAGCCACAATTAGCTCATGTGCCCCTTCATTCACTTGGTCAATTTCAGTACAAATAGAAATACCTTTTTCACTATCTTCCTTTGATTTGTCTTCAACCAAATAACTATTATCCTGCCCAAAGTTAGTCATTACGGAACATGGAAAAGTGGACATCATGTCGGTTTCACAAGCAGTAGAAGACATTAAAATCTGATTTTCAGCTTCACGAGCAAGCAAATACATGAGAGATAGGTGGGTATAATTTTTAGATTTCAGCATGGATTGAATTTCAAAGTTGAGTCCTCTCATGAACCTACTTGTTATGTCTTTGTAGCATTCATCTAGACCACCAAATATGACACAAATCTTAAAAACACGATAATATTCTTTCACACTCCTACTACCTTGCTTCAAGTTGTCTAATTTTTTAATCAAACGATCAGCATAATATTCAGGAATGAAAGCATCTCTAAAAAGAAGTTTGAAGTCATGCCATGATTGTGGAACTTTGTGCCGCCTACAAATACGATTCCATTCATACAAAGCATCTTTAGTCAATATATTAGAAGCAATATAAACCTTTTGTTCCTCGTAAAGATCATGCTCATCAAACTCACTCTCTAACTTTATCTCCCAATCAATATATGCTCTAGGATTCAAAAACTCACCATCATATGAAGGCAAGTGTTGAATGATGTCCTGAATGTCGAGGCTGCACTTTTGTCATCTCAAGAAGCTCCGTATCACCTGCAATGATTAGATGAAAACAAGAAACACACACAATATGTATGCTCCTATATATCAAGTACTATGACGTGGCTGGTGTAATTTCCTCAATTGCAACTTGTTCAAACAAGCTCTTACAAGTTCTTACCTTGCTCAACAGGAGGTGATGGCAACCAACAACTCGGCAACCGTGGAAAGAATGTATCGGTGCAGCAACAACAAACCTGTCAAGCTGTTGGATATGTGGAGCTGTAGGTGGGCTGAAAGTAATGCACAAGGGAAAAAATACTAGTACCACATTAGAATAAAAGCGAGCTGAGTAATGATTCGACGGCGGTACTATGCTGGTCCTAGCCTACACCATGCTAGAGACGCGAGCCTAGACACAAAGGAAGTCACAAGCACCAACCGACAACAAAGAACAAACACAAAATTCAGCCCCTTTCTTTTTTTTTTGCCTTCTTTCTTTCTTCCTTTTTTTTTCTTCCTCCTTTTTTCCTACTTTGTTCTCTCTTCTTTTTTTTTTATTTTCAGGGATACTCAATAATAGATTCGATACAATGGAAACCTAATGAAAACAATAAATCACAACACACTTTTTCCGGAGAGAGTATGAGTATATCGGTACAGAAAAGGTGTCTGTATGAAATCGATGATTGTGGGTAACTTTGAACAGGTATGAACCTGAGGTTGGATCCGTTGGAAAGTAGACTCAATAAGCTTTCTGCGAAGTACTAGAACACCCCGAACGGAGTCTGTATGTGATTGTGGTGGCTGTTATAAGTTGGTTCTGTTTTGCAGCCCGAAAGGTGACAAAACGTGACAAGAACTCGAAACTCTAAAAGACTAGAACTAAGACCAGCAACTCGACACAAACCGAAGCAACCAAAGACTCAACAAGCCCTACTAATCAGTACTAGTAAAAGGCTCAAAGTGTTTTTAGGAAAATGGAAATCTGATGTATGTTTTTTTTGTGTGGCTGTTTTTGGACTATAGGAGAGAAAAAAATTCAGGGAGGAACACGAAATCTCTCACCGATGAACCTTGCTCTGATTACCAACTGATAAGTACACAGGTGCTGCCCGATCATTCGATGAGAGGGGATAACTTCGATTTGAACTGGAGAGACGTTCACGGCCCGACTACAGCCAACAAGGATGCGCCTTAGCAACCGATACACCAACTCCAGCGGTTAATCACGATCTTGTGGAGCACGATCAACCAAACCACGAGGGTAATTCCTGCAAGCAATCGAAGAACAAGCAAGAACAAGATAAACAAGTAACTCAACTCACAAAGGTGGGGTTCTGAATGAAGTAGAACGGATGGTCTAGCCGACGCATGCGTCTACAAGGTAGTAGCAATGGCTAAACTAACAAAACAAAACCCAATCTGTTTGTGGCGGCTATGGGGGTATAAGAGAAGGGGAGAGGATGATCAGGACATGGTGGGGGTCGTCCTCCAACCCTAGGACGCGCCCCTATTGGGCCCAACTTGATACAAAGCCCAATAGCGATATAACGGTGACTCAGCATCGAGACAGATTCTGTCCGTCAAATTGTTTCGACGATTTCCGTCGACTCCGAACGAATTTGGACCTCAAACCGGCGCCATTGGAAAGGTGATCTTCTTATCCTTCCAACCATGTGTAGAACGTCCAAAACCGAGCCCGTATGCGATCTGGGCGTCTATTTTAGTGCGGACTGGTCCTGGAGTCCGAATCGGATCTGAAATCGACTTTGATTGGGCCTCCCACTTGATTTGCAATACATGGTCGGCTCTCCACGCCTTTGAGCACCTCTCTAGCCATATCCTCATCATCTCCATGGTTCCTAACAATAATTATATCATTAGGTAGTATTTTATTCTCAAAACTGTATAAGGAAGGCATTAAAAACGAGCTCACCGATAAATTCCAAATTCGCGCTTGAGCTCTCATGATTGGACCATGAATATCAAATGAGGGAGTGTTGGTTGTATCTGTACGAGTGATGTCCTCATCACTAGCTAGCAAGCACAAGATTTTGCAAGAAAGGCATTTGAATTTACAAGAGAGACATAGCAATCTTCTATGCCAACATGAAAAGCTCATTGACATTCATGCCATGCTTGAAACAACACATGAGGTTGCATTAACAATGGTAAAACCCTCTCAACCTCACACTTGCACATGTGCACCTATTTCCATTGATGTATCATGTGCTAACGTATGTTGTCCTCAAGAAAAACCATCTTATGATGAGCATGTGATTATAGAAATTTGTGATGATTTCATTGCAAGTGAAAATGATGCCCTAAGAAGAGAAGTTGAGCATCTCAAGACAAATTTAATGTGGACAAAGGCTAGAAATCTTGTGCAACCATCTCAAGATTACCGTGATGACATGGTGAAGAAGCTTGAGAAGGGATTAACCGCCACATGTATCGAGGCCTCCAAGTCCAATATGGAAGAGGGGCATGATTTGAGCAACAAAGAAAAGAATGAGCCAAGAGGCCGTATCATTGGCTTTGAGTGCTCAACGAAAGGACACCTTGCATCTATGTGTCCAAACAAGAAGAAGGCTCAACTAACACTTTCTAGAAGACAACAAAGCGCATCCAAGAGAAGTTGTTTCGGTTACAAGGAAAAAGGACACAAAGTCAATGAATGTTCAACACAAACAAGAGTAAAGGATGTGTGTCAAAACCGAATAGTTAGTTTTGGGAAACCGGATAGTCCAAATTACACACAAGTCTAAAATGATTGGACAGTTCACAATTGGACTTGTGTCAGCATGCAACAAGTACGTGAACAAGACTGAAGGCACAAGAAGAAAGCTCAAGAACAAGGCAAAGAAAATCAAGTATCAAATATGCTATGTTTGCCGACAAAAGGGTCACATAAGTGAGAAATGTCCTATGTCTCATACCCTCACTTCCAACAAAAGCCACATAATTCCAACAAGACATGAAGCCAATACTAACATTGATACTCCCATGATGGTTGGCTCATCAAGTAGTATTGCAAAATCAGTTTGGATGCCGAAGCGGTGCAATGTCAACCTTCTTGGACCCAACAAGATTTGGGTTCCAAAATGTGCTTGAAAATGCATAAGGCGCGAGTGGTGCTTTGATGACTTGGCAAACTTAAGAGGTGGAACAAACATGCAAATTGTCAAGTGTGAAGATCCTCTCAAATATTCTACATCAACAGACACCACCCAAAATAAGTTCTCTTTTCCTCTCCTTCTTGTTTGCTCTTAGCGTTGCAATGGGTTTGCAACATCCTGTGTTTTGTTTGCTTTCTTGTTTTCATTTACATATTTGTGTAGAAAGATGCATTTAATGTCTCCTATGGAGAAATCTGTGTTTGGGATGTATCTCTCGGGTGAGGTGGACCATCTACACAAATCTAAGAAAGCTACACAAGGCACAAGAGATGCATGGTGGAAAAAGGAAGGAGAAATGAATTGAAAATTCATTGAGTTTATCTCTCTAGTGGTTTCAAGACCTTAAGTCAATTGTGCCATTGAACTCCCAAGTCTCTCATTGTCATAAGCAAGATTTCTATATAAACTTGGTTTGTGAGTCATTCTTGACAGATCTCAAAATTCTAGTTGATTATTCTAATGCCTTAACAAAGACATAGGTTGAACCTCCTCTCATGATCATAACCGAGCAGTGTGCATATGTGAGTATTATTCAATAATATGGTGCACACATAAAGGAGGAGATTCATACCATGTCTTATGTTAGGAGGAACTAATGTTTTGCTCTAAGTGATTGTGTGAGCAGTATTTATGTGGACTACATAGATTGTGAACTATTATCATGATGAAAGCATTGAAAGTGCATCAAATCAAGTGGTAGATGTGACTGATGCCATTGGAGACGTTCAACGGGCATGAGCCTTAAGATCTATCATACCTAAGATTCAATAATGTATTGAGCTGATCATTGAAAAAGCATACAAGAGTCCACAAATGCATAGATGATTTCTCACAAGATAAAGAGCAAAACAAATCAAGGCAAAGGTATGTTCTGTTGTTTCAGACTTCTTGTTCCTTTGCATATAGAACTCATGTGATAGGTTTTGCCATGGCATGTAGCATGACTATATATCATAGCATGCTCTTCGTGAGCTAGGATAAATTTTTCGAAAATTTCCTTTATGTTCTAAGTGTGGTTTTAAAAAAAAACTTTGATTCTTGATCTTTGTGATCATGTCAAGCAAACTGTGGTTATAGCTTCCTTTGGTTGATTGTTGTCTAACCACAAGTTTGTGAGATCGTCTATCTCAAGCCCAGAATCAAACTTGCCCTATTCATTGATCAAGTTGTGAAATTCATATCCTCTCTCAACATGGAATAAGAAGTTACAAAGGATGAAAAAGAAAAATCATGGATGTGGAAAAGGAGTTTTGCAAATTATGGAAATGAGTATTTGAGAATAATGGATAAGGGTGTTTGCAAAGAATGGAAAAGAAATAAGCTCAAATTATCTCAAACTTTTTGAACTATCTTAAGCCATCCAAATCGATAAGAAATTCTGTGGAACCAACGGAACTTCCGCCACACGGACAGAACTTCCATCTTGGTCGGGTTTAACCCATGAGAAGTCGATTTCTTCATGAAATCAAGTACGTCAAGTCCGAAGATTCTAGTTTACTCCTCCAAATTTGATTCTTCATCTCCTTTTTCAAAGGTACCCTAGACTCTTTTGACCTAATCTAAAATACCTCTGGTACCTTGTCTCCTAGGATGCCATACAGTTGTTCTCTTCAATTTGTTTGAAGTCATATGGCCGAAATCAATTGGGATTATCAACCTAGGGATTGACCGTGAAAATTGGACGTATTGGTTTTCGAAATCGAATGCTCCGTTTTTGGCAGACAAACCCTGGCTTGCTAATTTTGGTTGTTTCGATGTTCCTAGGAGCAACCATCACCTTGCCAGATCCATAATATCGATTCTTCTCTAGAAGCCATTTTGTTACAATGAAATGCAATTTTGTCCTCTCCAAGATAACCGAATGGTCCGGTTTCGGAAACCAAAGGGTTCGGTTTTCTTAGAGCGGACACAAATGCATTCTATTGGGACAATTTGATTTGTATCTCTATTCATTCAATATCCACGCAGTCTCTTATGGTTTGTCTACTCATAATTCATGACAAGAGGCAGCATATTGGATCTCAAGGGAGAAACAAATGCGAAGGCAAGGCATGATGATACGGGAGGTGCTCATGGTGAAAATGTCTATTAGAGGCAAAAGAGAACAGAAAGAGAAAGGCACTGCCTGGAGGGGTCATGTCAGTAGAGGATAAGCTATCGGTAGACTCCGGTGGTACTTCCCCCGATGATGATGTGCAGTATGAGATAAGGATGCAGAGTTGAATCCTCCACGGCAGCAGGAGGTTATAAAGAAATTCTTGAGAAGCATGAGGAGATCTTTGATGGTAAGGAGCTCATTGCACTAGCCGCTAGAAATCTTGATGCTCCTATCTTCACCGCCCCTCGGAATCTTGTATGGAGGGAGAAACTCAACTACAAGGGAAACATGGAAGAAGTGAGGAAGATGAGAGCAACTAACTCCAATCTTGCTCCAAAGGAAAAATGACATTGATTACGGGTTTTGGTTGTACTATCATTGAGATTATTATGAGATTGTGATCAGACCAAAGGACAAGCCAATTTTCATCGCTCGGTGGGTGGATTTGGAATACATGATTGACACGGATGATCCCACCTTAAACGAGTGTAATTGTAGAGTGGAAGGCTAAGGATGTGAGCAATATCATGGCATTTCGTAGAGATTGACGAGATAATTGCTTAGTTTTATACCACTCTATTTGTTGAGGAGCATGACAATTTCAGAAAATTGTATTGGATGATGGAAGGATAGTGGTATGAGATCACATTTGCACAATGTGCTAGACTCCTTGACCGTACTCCCAAGGCGAGAGAATGGAATTTATATACCCATGGAACAAAATGGCAGCGAGAGGATATATCAATGATTTGCTTCTTTTCTATGGCTACATAAATAGGATGTTCATGAGAACTCTCATGCCTAGGGAAGGTGACTCCACAAGGATTTCTCCCTATAATAGGTCCATCCAAGCTGCTATGGCCCTCTCTCTTGACATAGTACTCCATTCTTAGTGTTTGATGTTATTTGGGACGAGATAAATTCTATTGCAAATTCTTCTTTGAAAAGTTGTCGCTATGCACATTACATCATGTATATGATTGAGAGAGTCACTTGTGGCTCCTTTGTGTGCAAGGAAGAGCACAAGTCATATCATATAAAAATCCTTCCACACATAGCATGAAAATGTTGAGAAGATTATGAAAATGTTGTTTTGACTCAGCAAAAAAAAGGATGCGGTTGATGTGAGACCACAACATGAGAAGCGAGCAAGAAAGAGACTTGGATGAAAGGAAGGTCGGTTTTGAGCAGAATGATTATGCTTCTCGGATTTATGGTGGTTTGATATTGGTGGCTATGCCTGCAATTATGGACTTGGAGGAGAGGTACAAGATGTTCTATCTCGTGTCAAGCTACTTCTTTTGACCCTCCTCGAAGCTGAAGCAAAATGCAATTTGGAGAATGCAAGTCTGTGGAATTTATTGACCATCCTTTTTGGTGCTAGATGCCAAAGGGGGAGAGAAGATTAAAGCTCAAGTTTATGTGGCACTTCCTTGTGGGCTTGAGAACAATTTGTAATGAGTGCTATGTGTGTGAACCTCTTTATTTATGTTTTAAGTATCTTCTCTTGTGGTAACTTGTGATGCATATTGATTTGATGAAATGTTTTTCAGATTTCTCTTGTTTTACTTGTTTTTGGTTTTCTTGTCACATGCATCACGTACTATATGTTCACACACACTTGTTGCACCCCACGAATGCATACATATAGGGGGATCTCTTATATTCTTTGCTGAAAATGTGCAAATGGCATTTGAGGCCAATTTTCTAAATTTAATTCACAATGCACATATTCAGGGGGAGCTCAATCTATATGTTTGCATTTAAAATGCTTATTGAAAATCTTATGTAAGCTTTAATCAAGTTTGTCATCAATCACCAAAAAAGGGGAGATTGAAAGTGCATCAACATTCCTTGTGGGTTTTGGTGTATTGAATGACAACATGATTAAATGACTAATGCTCTTGTGAGAATGCTTAAACAGGAATGAAGATTGTAAGTGCATTTCGTATGGACTATATTTGTGGATGTACATTGTGAAGATCGATGAGATATTTATGGATGTACGTGAATGAAGAACATATTGAAAAGTCCATAGATGTGCACTAATTCAAGATATGGGACAAAGACAATGGTTGAAATATATTGGTTCCATAAACATAAGCTTATGCATGAACAAGGCATGGAGTGATCAAGTGAAATTTGGTGACAAGACCTACTTCAAGATTCAAGCAACTTGATCAAAGAAATATTGGAGATCTTTGATAAGAAGCGCAACATTGAATACAAGTTATGTATGACTTGAGTTAGCTCGATGGTGAAGAATCATGCATGACCTATTCCAATGGACCATGTGAAAGTGAAGGGCAAGTGTGTCTTAGCGCCGAGGAACTGGATCATAGGAGAAGGGAAGGTGAAGCTCAACGTCGATGTACCAAGCAACAAGAGTTATATATTTCTAAGTATCAAGTATATTGAAGATATCAAGTGACTTGTGAATACAATGAGGAAGGTGATCTTCAAAGATGAGAAATTCCATGTCAAACTCTAGGTGATGACACTCAAGAAATAAGAAAACAAGTGGCTGCCCTAATATCAAATTAAGTGAAGAAAGCGGCAACAAATCAACCCTATGCAAGCTCAAAGTGATTGTTCTCTATTCCCATCCTTTCTTTGAGTCTAGGCAAGCCGCACATTAAGAGGGGTGAACTAATCTTGTTTTTGTTGGGAATCCTTATACTCAAGTACCAAAAAGTCTTGGATGACTTTCCAACCACAAAAGAAACCAAAAAGGGTGTCAAATTCAACTAGTGAACCGATCACGAAGGAAGTTCCGTCGGTGAAGGAAGTTCCGTCATGAAGGAAGTTCCGTCAATTCTAGAGAGTGCGGGACGGAACTTGCAAGTTCCGTCCCCGGAGCTTGAGAACCTGCCAAGTCTCCACGGAAGTTCCCTCAACCATTTCCAGAAAGTATAGGACGGAACTTCCATGTTCCGTCCAGACTGTTTCTTACACTAAGTCAAGACTCAACGGAAGTTCGGTGAGTACAACGGAAGTTCCGTCAATCCCCATCTTTACCTAGCAACGGCTCTTTTTGGTCCCCATCTATAAATACCTCTCTCCACTCCGTGAGAAAGGTGAGAGACTTCATTTGAAACCTTAGGTTTCGTGCTCCAACTCCTCGCTCTCCCTCTCCACTCATTCTTGAGATCCAAATCCAAAAGAGAGGAAAACCAAATCATCCAAGCATTCAAACCCCATCCCCAAACTTGTGAATGTTGGTTCCCTCAC
The DNA here is from genome assembly GCA_031894775.1 of Chloris gayana. Lineage (NCBI taxonomy): Eukaryota > Viridiplantae > Streptophyta > Magnoliopsida > Poales > Poaceae > Chloris > Chloris gayana. Next base: position 246,150 of record JAUNZO010000193.1, read on the forward strand.
TCACAAGCTTCGATTCACTTATTACTCTTGGGGATTTGTCCCCTAGGTGGCTAGGCGTCACCCTAGAGCTCCCAATCTTGTGGTGAGCCATTGGGAAAGTTTGTGCAGGTCGGCTTCACCTCCGAAAGGGAAGAAGCAAACTTAGTGAAGCCCCGGCTCGATCTTGGTGATTGCTTGGTGGCCCAAGCTTGATCTTGGTGATTGCTTGGTGAGGTTATGAGTTGAAAGAGACTCGGTCCGTCGTGGATCCCTCAACGGAGACGTAGACAACTTGGTTGTTGAACTCTAGGAAATAAATCCTTGTGTGCTTGGTTTTGTTCTTGCTCTTGTTCTTGTTTTTGCTTATTACATATTGTGTCCGATCTACTTGTGTGTTGCTTTGCTAGCCATGCCTTGCAGGGAGGAGGTTCCTACACCTGTGATCTACATTTCTATCCAAGTAAATTTGTGAGTTCCCTCTTATTTTCCGCATCCCATTGTCCGACGGAAGTTCCGTCAACGAAGGAAGTTCCGTCGGTGAAGGAAGTTCCGTGGTTGACGAAGTTCCGTCCTGGAATTTAACTTGGTGTGAAGTTCTTTGTGAATTTCAGGTTTTAGGTTGCCTATTCACCCCCCCCCTCTAGGCAACTTTCACCGGCACCTTCGCAAGAACTATAAGTGGAGGGACCGGCGGAGTTGTATGTTTTTACCATTCATTGCGTAGGCGCTTAGTTCTTTTCTGCATTCTAGGAAGAAATGAAAAAGCCTGTACTCTTTTCTCGTAGGGGAAACCCCAATCTAGGGCGCAAGATTTCTAACGAGGAGGCTTGTGCAATAGCAGCTACAAGAAATATAAAGATGCGTTTTTCCCAAAGAGCAAAGCAAAAACAGATCGAAATGACTTCCAAAAATAATGGAAGTCTGAACATTTGACAATGAAGCAAGCCTCAATCAGCAGCCACACTCCGCTAGGCATAAACAATACACCCCGGAGCATCGGCTAGCTAAAAAACTCACTCTGTTGGGCCTAACAAAAACCTTGAAGGGTTGGCCGGTTAAACAATTCACTCTGCCGGGCACAAACAAAAACAGCAGACTGCCGGCCAACCAAACAATCTCATTCTACCGGGCAGAAACAAAAACCCCGAAATGTTCATGCAAACAAAACAAAGCGTTAAGCCACAAAGGGGATCGCGTTTTTCATTCAAAACATTTTCACTTCGCCTCAGACAACTCAAAGGGGGAGTGGAATTTTTCTTTAAACAAAACAAAGTGTTAAGCCACAAAGGGGCTCGCTTTTTTGTTTGAAGTAATTTGACTTCGCCCCCGCGATCGAAGGGGGGGGGTAGCGTTTCCTTTAAACAAAAGGAAGCGTTAAGTCGCAAAGGGGCTCACGTTTTTCGTTCAAACTAATTTCAATTCGCCCCAGCGACCGAATGGGGTGAGTGGCGTTTTCTTTATAGAAAACGATGCGTTAAGCTGCAAAGGGGCTCGCGTTTTTCGTTCAAAACATTTTCACTACACCCCAGCGATCGAAAGTGGGGTGGCCTTTTTTTTAAACAAAACGAAGTGTTAAGCCGCAAAGGGGCTCGCGTTTTTGGTTCGAAGTAATTTCAGTTCTCCCCAGCGACCAAAAGGGGGAGTGACATTTTCTTTAAATAAAACGAAGTGTTAAGCTGCAAAGGGGCTCGAGTTTTTCGTTCGAAGTAATTTCACTTCGCCCCAGACGACCGAAAGGGAGGAGTGGCATTTTCTTTAAACAAAATGAAGCATTAAGCCGCAAAGGGGCTCACGTTTTTCGTTTGAAGTAATTTCACTTCTCCCTCGAGCAATCGAAAGGGGGAGTGGCATTTTATTTAAACAAACCGAAGCGTTAAGCCACAAAGGGGCTTGTGTTTTTTGTTCGAAGTAATTTCACTTTGCCCCCAATGACCGAAAGGGGGAGTGGCATTTTTTAAGCAAAACAAAGCGATAAGACGCAAACGGGCTCGCGTTTTGCTTTCAAAACATATTGCCCCCAACGACCGAAGGGGTGGGGGGTTGGCGTTTTCTTTAAACCAAACGAAGCGTTAGCCTGCAAAGGGGCTCGCATTTTTCATTTGAAGTAATTTCACTTCGCCCCGACGACGGAAACGTGGTAGTGGCATTTTCTTTAACAAAAAAAAGTCTTAAGCCGCAAAGGAGGTCGTGTTTTTTGTTAAAAGTAATTTCACTTTGCGCCGGCGACCGAAAGGGGGAGTGGCATTTTCTATAAACAAAACAAAGCGTTAAGCAACAAGGGGTTTGAGTTTTCCGTTCGAACTAAATTCACTTCGCCCCCAATGACCGAAAGGGGGAGTGGCATTTTCTTTAAACAAAATGAATCGTTAAGCTGCAAAGGGGCTCACGTTTTTCGTTCGAAGTAATTTCACTTCGCCCCTAGTGACTAAGAGGGGCGAGTTATGTTTCCTCTAAGCAAAATGAAACGCCTAAGAGTAGCAAAGGGGATCGTGTTTTTCGTTCGAAGTAACCAGCGAGCAGCTTCGCGACCGTGAGCGACCCGAGTACTCGACACGATCCGCCGTGCAACATCTTGAACGGCCTCGCTCGGCCCCTAGCGGGAGTCTTGGTCGAGAGGAAGCAACATTGGATCAGCCAAGTCCCCAATGTGCTTGCACCGCACCGCTCGAGGAGATTCAAGGTGACTTCGGCGCTAAAGAGCGCAGCAAACTTGCAGTTTTTATGGTTCACGCTCGGCACAACAGGGAGCCGAGCGTCCAGCCAATCGAAGAAGTCAGCCTCGGATTGTCGTCCTTCGCGACCTCGAAAGGAGGGACGTGAGCACCGATCTCTCCCAGCAAAGTGTTGTGAAAAGAGCTAACTTCCGCCCCTTTCTTGGTGAAGTACCGGTGGCGCCGCGCGTGGGTGGACGACAGCGAGCCCCTCTCCAGCTCGGAAGTCTTCAACTTCTCTCCGGCGACTTCGGGTTTCTTCGCGTTGCGTTCAGCATTTTCTTCTCGCCTGCCGCCGCAGCCATCAACCGCTCGACCCCTAGCTCCAGCTCGAGCATTCGCCTCCTTAGCGACGACGAGCTCCTTGGCTGTATCCGCTAGCCGCGACACGCGTCCGAACAGACACAGCAATGATGTCCTGGCTTTTGCGGAGAGCAACCTGCAATTCTGCAACCGGGGACTCATCCGGCATTCCGGAGAGAACCGTGCTGAACGGTTGAGCGATGGGAGCATTCTATTTCCTAGCGGCGACAAGCGCCGTGTAGTAGGGAACAACAGTTGAGAAAAAGAAGAGAAAATTTCGAGTCGGAATGCAAAAAAGGTGATCAGCGAAACCAAACGTAAAACGAGACAGTAACCTCGCTCCTGGTTAACGGTGGTGGAGCCAGTCAGCGGGACCACATCTGCACGATGCTCTATGAGATAAAAACAAGTAAGACATGAGCAGCTAACGGTCTCGATAAGAGGGCGACGAAATAAAAAGGGGTACCTCGCCGGAAGCGATAGTGGGCCCGCCAACACCCGCGAGTAGAACCACGTCGCCTCTCGGGGCGAGGTCTCTTTGTGGTGTTTTTCCTATTCGAAGTCATGAGTGGCTCCGCCGAGCAAGACATGCATCCACACCGATTGGGGCTTCGAGGCAAACGGGGTCCAGTGGCCGGCCGCGAAGCGACCGGTGGGGCGATAGCAACCTCGGAGGAGGAGGTAGAGTCAATGGTGAGGACAAGAAGACCCTTCTACGCTTCCTTTTCTTGCCGGGGGCAGCCGCGAAGTCGGCAGGAGTTTTGCCACGTGAACCGGGGTGAGTAGGGGATCCTTGTGGCACGAAGGATCCTGTTGAAGCGGCCCTTCGTAGCGGTGCGGGCGAAAACTTACTCGTGCTCCTCAATGGAGTAATGACCGCTATAAAGCACCGCCAACTACTCGACATTCTTAACGAGTGACTTCGCCTTGTTCTTTTCACCAACGAGGTCAACTTTTGGGCAGCGAGATGGGCCCGTTGATCCCCGTCGACCTCGAAGTCGATCCGCAGCATCTCGTCGTTCCTGAAGCCGAAGCCATCCCTCGGGGACGGACTCGGCGGCGCAGAATTCCTCAACCAAGTCTCGACTTCGGTGTAGTGGTAGGTCATGAAGTAGATGTCTTTGGTAGCCACGTGACCCCGCCTCTCGAAATCCGAGCATCGTAATTGGGTTGGACGGGACGAGGTGGGAAGCGACGGGAACACGATCTCGGCCTCATCGTCTTCTATCACACTTACGCCGGAACATTGGCGTACAACCGATAGCGAGTGCCAACTCCGGCTCCACCTGTTCGTGCTCCGGTGCATGACGCCTTTGTTCTTGTTGCGCTAGCGCGAGAAGCGGAACAACGCATAGTTGAAGTTGTGCTGCACGCCGTTGATCTTGCTCCCGCGGTGCCGATTTTACAGCCGCGAAGTGGCGGGCAAAGACTTCGATGTTAGGGTCCCTGCCATTGTTGACCATTGCCTAGATAAACTTGCTCAAGTGAGAAAATACGCTCGGCGTCGGCTCATGCGACTGGATCTCGTATCTATCCGGAATGATCAGCATGAACTGGTGGCGAGGGAATGACGAGGCCCACGACGAAGTAGTCACATAAGACAACCACCTCGTCTTTTGCCGGAAGAAGATCTCTCTCACCAACCGTGAGACGATACCTCATGATCAAGCCCGCGTCAACCGGTTCCTTTGCGAGCTCATCGGTCATGAGGGAGGGCTCGATCCGGAACGACCGAGGGTTGGACGGTTTCTTCGGCTTTGAGCGGCGGCCACGCAAAGTGGCCCCACTAGCATTGGTCTTAACTTCGCCGGCATCAACGGAGGCTTCGCATGAAGCGTCCTCCTCGCCATCGCCACCGCCGCTAACTCGGCGGTGCGCTCGCTCCGATCACCGCCATAAGCTAGTTTGTCGACTGCATTTTCTTCCTCATTGCCAATGCTCAAGCCACCACTTTCTTCCTCGGAGCAGGTGGCGTCGGGGCACGAGGTGCGAAGTCCCCACTCCGGAGAGCGGCCCACGTGTCCGGAGCGCAGCCTCGACGTTGGCGTCGCGGTCGGTCGATGTACCGTGATGAGCGTTCCGGACACGTGGGAGCATGAAGCAAAAACAACTTACACGTGAAGCACGAAAAATGCAGTCCGGAACTCAAGCACCAAAAACGGAGCATGAAGCAAAAACAACTTACACGTGAAGCACGAAAAAGGTGTCGTGAAGCGGTGAGCGGCTAGCGGGAATCGAAGCGATGGGTGAAAGCAAGAGACAAAAAAATTTCTAGATTAGAAAAGACTTTGACCGGAAGGAGTACCAAGGTTTTGACAACACCGCTCTTTATAGAGGCACAAGGTAAAACCTAGAGCAGCTACAAAGGCAAAGCGGCGACGCAGATGGTAAAAGGTCGACGCGTAGTGTCACAGCGATCGTGGTGGGCTTTTCCGAGAACATCGGAAGGAGCATAGAGAACCAAAAGCCCGACCGGGCCCATCGACGCATAAAAGTGTCGGGAAGCGCACTCGGAAAGTGTTACTGGACGAGATTTACCTCTAAAAGTTACACCAAGTAAAACGATTAGGCGTGAAATCCGAGGAGTGGCGTTTACCCCGCGCTTGCTCGGCCACGCTAGAGCGCGATTTGAGCAATCTCGCTCACGTCACACGCAATCCGAGCTCATCCGTGGGGCTCACTTTGCGTGAAGCACTCGCCTCTCCGCGGTTATTCTCCACCACACTGCGAGGCCCGAGCCTTTAGCCTATTTTTAGCACCGATCACTCCGAGTCCTAATGGATGCACAGGTAAATCAATGGAGATGCAAGACGATGGCACCACACGGAGTACCGAGGGCGTCATCCGGCAGCGAAGTCATCCAAACCAGCTGTCCATGCAAAGCCAAAGGGCCCAGGTGTGGCTTTGCTCGAGTAGTGCGCTCCAACCTGGCACCGGCGGGCTGCCAATTGCGTGAAGATTCGCCGGAAGACAAAATTGCCCATCAGGTTGCCGCCTCCTAGTTGTACCAAAGCCGGTTGGCCGAGGGCAAATTGGTCATATAAAGTTATGGTTCCCCATGACTATAATAGGAGACCAAGGGTCATCCGTAAAGACACACATGTAATCACCGAGTTAACATCGCTATCAAGAGTTGTTATCTCGCCACTTCCCTTGTGTTCGGTGGGCTAAGCGCAACCTAACTGATTTGCATGTGCAAAAGCTCATTAAGATTAGTCCCCACATGAAATAACAACATTAGGGGTTAATTAGGGTTTTAATGGCTCAAACCCTAGCTCTCAAGATCTTGACGATTCTCCATGATAGTACCCGCATATTTTTGCATATTCCAGTAGTACGAGATCAAGACATGAATTTAGGACATTGTCCGTGATTTTTAGGGTGGCACATTTTCCTAAAAAAATTAGCAAGAGTCCGAAAACAACAAGCTGTTCTTGATTTTTTATAAAATTTTTATAGGCCAAATCAAAACTTTTGCCTATAACAAAGGTTGTTCCCCATAACTCGGTGAGCATGCACAATTTTTGGTTTCCAAAAATATCAAGCGGAAGAATTGATTTGAAGCAAAACAGGAACAAGCAGCTCGGTGGCAAAATTGTAAATAAGGAGAACCTTTAGTGCACAGACACTGCGCACGCGGTAGCTAGCCGCCGGCGCCCATGCCAGGCTGGCACGCCACCGTCCTCTCACCATCGTGCCTCTTCCACGCGTCAAGAATCGTGACCTTGCGTTGATCCTACGCCGCTACCACCGCCGTTGATGGCCGTCTCCCCTTTCCTTCCATTGCCGCCGCAGCTCTGCCTCTCCCGAGCGCCTCCCTTTTCAACCGCAGCAGCAGCAGCTCGTGTGCACGTGTTCCGAAGCCCCGAGTTCGTCTCCGTCCCTCACCTGCCACCCCTTGCACTCCCACTCGATTCGCCATGCAAATCCACGCATAGGCGGCAAGTCTTGGCCCATGAGCTCCACCCCTTGCAGCGCCGTGCCGCTCCAGCGAGCTTGTCACGCGAACACTTAGGAAAAATTTGAATCGCAATGGCTGAACTGTAAAAACGACGAACTTTCAAGCAAATTAAAAATTGCGTAACTTTGCGTAGAAAACTCGGATTTGAACAAATGAAGAATTTATGGAAACCTTATAATCTGTAATTTGAAATGAAACTATTGGCCATATATGGTTATGTGGCAAACTTAAAAGTTTGAGCAACCTTAAGTTGCTATCACGTTAACGAGGCTGAACAGGATTGAGTTTTAGAAATTGTGTAACTTTCGCTACTTGACTCCAAAGTACTCGACTAAGAAATCGTTGGAAAGCTTGAGATGTGTACTTTGTCATGAGTACATGTGCCAAGTACTCTATGTGGAGAAAATGAATGATTGAAGTACTTTAAACTGCTAACGCGTTAAGGGAACTTAACAACATTGCGTTTTAGAAATCCTATAACTTTTTCTACACGAATCAGATTGATGTAAATAGACACTCTTTGGAATCCTTAAGGAATGTACTTTACATGACCCTAATTGGTTTACCCAAGTTCTATGGCGAAACGTTAAGTTTTAGTCCCATTAAGAAGGCTTCACAATAAGCCCCGAAATGGACTTAAATAAAACGGTTTTGTAAATAAATCTTCACCAAAGAATTTTGGACTTGTCATTTGGCATGTTTCATCACATCACACTTGGTTCTGATGCATTTGAACATGTCATGATAATTTTGGACCTTTATGCTTAGGTACATTACACTTGCCATGCCTTTGTAAAGAGAAAACCTTATATAAATGCATTTCTATATTTGCTTCGGTGCTCAATCATAAAATGGTTAAAATCATCATGAGGATATGTTGTAGCACTTTTATGCTTAATGACAACTTATGAAATGATGTAGTAGTGGTGCATGTCGGAGTTGCCATTTAATAATTTTGCCTAGCTCATCTCATGCTAATCATTATTTCATGTGTATGTTTTCCATATCATCGTACCATGGCAGCCCACATACTTAAATGATCATTCCATTTTATTCATGTACATCACTCACTTTGCCATATTTTCTTGCTTGCGAAATATACATGCATATTTATGTTACCTAGTTTATGTTTCTTCTAATTAGAAGATTGTCCCCATGACATTATCTAGATAAATCATCATCATAAGAATCATCTCATCTCCACGTGATGTTTATTTTATGCAAACATTACATTTGATTTCGTTATTGAGAAAGTTCCATGAACTAAATATTTATGTATTCGCTCATACTCACGCACCGCATTGCATTCATATAGGAACCCCGATCGAAGGTGAACATCAAGAAGGGCAGCAGCTTGAACTGAGTGCATTTGAGTGTGCTAACTCCGACCCGAACCAAGGCAAGCCCCGGAGCATAATCCTACTTGCTTAAATTTTCCTCGTTAATTCACTTAAGTCTATGTTTTGTATTGTGCATTTACGTTCAAGAGTTGATCGTAACCTAGCTGCATTAAAGCCCTGTTCCCATGGTTTTTGGCTAGGTATAATCCTGTTCGTTAGATGCTATGCTTAATAAATTCATCGGTAGCAAAACTTGGTTTGGAGACCACCCGGTCTAGGGATTCAATTATTGTTACCATTACATGATTAAATTGGAGACCGTACGGGAAGTGCATATGTAGGAATGCGGTGATAAGGTTGGCCCTTGTGCACCATAGCCCCGTGCATGTCGATTGAGGACCGTTCGTTGTGATTCCGCGAGCAAGTATTGAGTTGTGTACCAAATGCATACCTTCATATGGGAGTTGGTAAACTGATGTAACTTGAGAGTCGTAGTGTTGGACGGTCTCTCCACCCTTTGTGCAAAGTGTTGGTCACGGTGGATGCACGGTTTTGTGAGTAGACGGAGGGTGTGTTATTACCCTTGAACCCGACACTTCGAGATGCACACTCGGAGGGAGGACCCGGCTCATATCAATGGTCATCTTGTGAAAGGTGGTCATACGTGTGCTTAAATGATGCGTATGCTGTGCATTTGGATTTCCCCGCAGCATGTAAATCGATATATATCGCCGTCCCTCACGGTGATGAGTACCACTTGTCTCGAGTAAATTACATCGTAGTAAGAAAAGAATATGATGAATAAGCTTACTGATTTTGGAGAATTAATTCATGTATTGCAACCATGTTTTGTTAGAATTGCTCACTAAATTTATCTTTATGTTGCCAACCTTTTAAATTGGCTAAAACCTGAAAATTTCAGAAAGTATAGGTGCTGTTTTTGGCTAATTTCAGCATGCCCGGTCAAGCCCTCTGCATATTGGGGTCGGTTCTTTGAACCTTTTTTGACGAGATAAGCCCTACGGAGTATATTAGATACTCGGGGTTCGCGTTGAAATTAATTTCAGGAATCCGGCAGCCCGATTACTGTGATCGTTGCAGGAAGTTTGTGTGGTAAGGTGAGGAGCCCGGGAATGGACCGTGGAGTGGGTTCCATCTTCACCAAACCAAGAGTGAGGCCTCGTCGTATGGGCTGATGTGGTCTCCTAAATAAGTTGTATATATTTATCGTTGATATGTTTACGCTTCCGCACATTGTATATTAAGTAATGTAAATCTGAATTCGAACATTGAATGGTAGTGAATTCCAAGTTTATGGATTGTAATAACTTGAATATCATATGTAAAATTGACTACCTACGCACTCAATTATGTTATGTAAATTGTGAATATATCATTGATGTATGCAATGAATGTTCGCTTCGTCGAATGTCTCCCGATATGATCCTGTGCGACAATCCCTCTTGCTTTGTAAGGTAGGGGTGTCACACTAACCTCGGAGCTTAGTACACCAACAGAAACGGTTTCATGGTGGATTGCCTTCGGCGGGCGTTCGGTGTTTTCCTTAATGTGTGGAGGCATTTAAGCACTATTAGACCTATGATGAGTGTGGATGCCACATTCTTGATAGGCAAGTACAAGGGAAAGATAATGGTCACGGTTGGGATTGACGCTCAACATCGGCTAATTCCACTCGTTTTTGCGATCACGGAGGGTGAGAACAACTCTAGTTGGTCTTGGTTTATCACTCTTGTTCGTCACGGAGGGAGGTGCTATATATGGCCTAAGGACTACTAATATATCATAAGTGTTTAATTATGTCTTGAAAGGAATTCGTGCCATGCCAATTTCTGCTATCATTAAATTCACCTTTCATAAGTGCACCTATTACTTTGTGCATCGGTAGTCAAAGGCACGAGATAGTTTTAGACAAAGGTGATGTGCGGGGAGCCATGGTAGCCAAGCATTTATTTTATCAAGGGAAAATTTGTAAGAATCAAGATTCCCGTCTTTTTCACCCGGAATATCTGATCTATGAAGTCCAATCTATAAGCCATACCGGCATTGGAGGTGAGCGATAAGGCGAGGAGGGTTTATAGTGGAGATTGGTGCCATTGTCTGCTACACTTGCATCACCCCTCGGTTGCTTCATGTTCAATGCTCACATGTCATGACAATGTGTACAATTCGAGGTGTCAACTCCGATTTCGCGAATTATTTGACCCCGTTGTTCCCAAAAGTTAGAGCCCTTCGCACTTGGGCATCTAGGTTCGAACCTTCTCTAGACAGGACGCAGTCGCGAGAATATACCGGACATGATTATGTTCCTGATGTCTTCTTGTGTCACACCCCAAAATTCCAAATTTTGATTTGTGAGGTAAGACTCACTAAATTCAAACTTTTGGGGAAAGATTAAAATTTATTTTAAACACTTTACACAAATAAAAGTTTATCATTTTATGTAACAATGGTTTATCATTTCATGTGACAAAATTTGATCATGTTATGGACAAAAAGGGATTGATTTGAATTTTATAAATTATCTTTGAGTTGATTTGATTATAAATTGTTTTATCTAAGAAAATGTTTACTAAAAAACCTTTGATTTATGAAAAATAATGCATTTGATTTATCAAAATTATTTATTGAGTAAATGACTTTAAATTATGAAGACGGATGATTCTGTAAAACATGATTTATGAAAAATTGTTTGTTATTTAATTTTGTTTAAAGTATTTTATAAAGGAATTTTAATTATCAAAGCATTTCAACAAATAAAAAGAGTTTTATTATCTTCAATGAATTAGATTTGGAAACCAATCATTTTTTGTACTATTTTACCTAATTTGAATATAGTGTAAATTAGGCTATATTAAGCTACATAATTATATATATAAGAGTGTTTGTTGCATTCATGTTGATAGATGCACTAGGTTTTATTGTGTGGAAAAACGTATTTAAAAACTTCATTAGGATTCGAATTGGAGTAGTGTTTAATATAGGAACTAGAAATAGATAGAAAATAGAATAGAAAAAAAACAGACAAAACGCCTAATCCTTACCTATTGCCGCAACTCTCTCTATCTCACGTGCAACCAGGCTAACCCATCGAGCCTGCCACGGCAGTTGTAGGCCAGGCTGTGCACACATCCGTAGCTCACCCAAACGGCCCAACAAACCAAGTCGTGGCCCAGCCCAACCCCCACCTCATCCCCTACCTCTCGCCTCACGTAACTAACGCCGCAGTCCACCGAAACAACCGGCCGCCCGTCACCTCCCCTGCCTGATGAGGACATCACTACTTCCGTTACACCCACGCCTCCCACAACATCAATAACACCAACTCCGGCTGGCCCTCTTACCCGCGCTCGTGCTCGCCAACTAAACTATCAAGTGAGTTCATTCCTAAGCTCATGTCCATCTGATTTAGACTCTCGAGACACGTGTGTTCTTGTTTTGCTTAGGAATGATGGAGAGGATAAGAAGGGGAGGGGATTCTCGCGTGTTGGATTCGGACTGCAGGACAGGGTCAACTTGTGACAGACGCCAAGACTTCATCCGGACTCCGTTTTGGGCGTGCAAGCACAATTTGGAAAGCTTACAGAGTCTACTTTCCAACGGATCCGAGATCAAGTCCATATCTGCTCCGAGTCACGTGGCAGCGCCACGTGGCAGCGCTAATCTTTTCCCCCGACAAATTGTAAAGGATATTTTTTTCTACACGATCGTTTCGATAGGAATGTGTTTTTATGTTTGAGTTTTGAGGAAACAAAGCAAGAGGTTAGACCTCTTTTTTCTTTCCTTTGTTTCTTTTTCCAAATAATAGAAAGATTCCTTTATTTTTCCTATGAGCATACCAAACAACTACTCATCCTAATTTTTATGTTTTCATTCTCATAGAATTTCAAAAACATACTAACTCAAGTCCTACATTTTTTCTATTGCTTTGATTTTACTATCCTACATTCTAAATGGAGCTTGGTTTTGGTCCGCAGCGAGTTGAACGTGAGCGCGTCTCGGGGCCGTAACTTTCGAAACTTGCGGCCGCGCGTGGAAAAGGAATTTTGCGCTAACTAACTACCATACTCCCTCGGTGTAAAAGTATAAGGATTCGTTGACTTTCAATTATCGTGTTTAACTAGTTCTCTTATTTAAAATATTTTCAGAAATACAAAAATTAATCATTAATAATTAGTATATTCAATAATAAAAATATAATATTTTTTAAAAAATTGAATAAGACGAGTGGTCAAATGTGATGAAAAAAATCAACAAATACTAGAGTGTATCGTATTTCAACGCACTGATGACCATGAAAGACAATCACCAGAACCGGATCGTCATGGACCGGAAACGCATACCACGCAGTGTCGAACAGTGCCCATACAAGTCAAAAGGTTGCTGGCAGAGGAGGACAAAAGCACCGGAGCTGTGGGGTCTATCAAATAGTAATCTAATCTGAGTAGTCACCTCTTTCTGCATGGCCTGCCTGAACACGTAAAGCTCTTGTCATGTGCCTCGCGTTTGTGGTCCTAGACCCACCTTGTCTAAGGGTGTGTTCGTTTCCTCCACTCTAAAATTTAAGATCTTGTCACATCAAAGAGAATCTTATTATTTATAAATATTTTGATCAATTTAATGACAAAACCCTATTGACAGATTGGTGCTAATTTTCGAGATGAATCTAATGAGCTTAATTAATCTATATTTTGCTAAGTGATGCTACGATGAACCGTCTTCTAATCACGACTTAATTAACCTCATTAGATTCGTCTCGTAAATTAGTCTAGAGGCCTGTAATTTGTTTTATAATTAAACTTTATTTAATACTCTTAAATAATAAGATTCTTTTTGATGTGACGACTCTAAAATTTAGACCCCAGGAAACGAACACACCCTAAGGCTTAAACCTGTAGCCATAATCCCATCTCGCTAGCGTCAAGCATCCATGCACGGATCTCAATGATCTCACATCGACGGTGCCCATCGGGGGTGGGACGTCCCGCCGATGGGACCAAAACATTCGCCACAATCGAGGTCCGGACAACATCTACCGAAATAAATTGGAAAAGCATGACTATCACATGAAATTAAATAAAATACACAATCAAATTATCGCAGGAGAGCACGGGAGATGAAGGAATCCGGAGCTTTACATTGCAAGATTGTTGGGACTCCGTGGTGGCTTGTGAATTGTGACTGATGAACAGCGGAGTAGTAGACTATCCGTGGACAAGCACGTCGGCAGCGATCGATGAATTGCCACGCGATGAGCGAGAATGCCGGTGCGATGGCGGCCGATGGCGATGCATTGGCCGACGAACAGCACCGGTGCACCACAACGTGTGAGGCCGTGAGCTGTGAGGGCAGCAGCGATCAACAAATGACGATTGATGATGACGGCGTGACCTAGGCAACGCAAGCACTAGCAGGGAAAATATTTGCACGGGCTGCCCGCTCGGTCGGGCGTGAGGCCAACGTCACATCTCACATGGGCCATTAGTTGATTAGCCCAACCTAATAATGCACTAATGAATAATGAGTAATGACCTTGGCCTAGTTGGGGTTGGGCCGTTGGGGTCACGCACGCACGCAGGACGCAGCCGAAGTCACGATGTATTCATATTTCGGGTATTTAAGGGATGGAACCGAAGCCGAAGAAAAACTTCAGGTAACAGACATGTCCTACCCGATCTAGTACATGATATCCAAAGTTTCGGTTCTTTCGATCTCGATTTCGGTTTTTTCGGTTTCGATCTTTGGATCTCGGTTTTTATGCCCGAGCCTACTGGTCGTCACCTTGTGCCAACACCATCGAGGGCACCTCCTACTTCGCCAGCTCACCCTCAAGCCGTACCGGACTCCCCTCGCCTCTCCGCGAACGCCGCCGCTGTCGGTCCCCTCCTCCGCCTTCGCCGTCACGCCTCCCCGGCTATAAAAGCCGTGTCGGCAAACCCTCCTCTCCCCACACCGGCGCAGGACTCGCCCCCACCTCTCCCTCTTCCTTTCCCATGTGCCGCAGGCTGCCTTCGGCAACGCCAATTTCTCCCCGCCAAGCGCCGCCACCCGCCATCGAGCCTCCTCGACACCAACCACCACCATCGGGCCCCGGCCCAACAAGCACCACCACACACACGGGAGCACCCCGTGCGCACGCGCGACCCCTCAAGCACCCCTTCTTCACTCGCACCAGGCAGCTGCACCATCGCCACCGTCACGCCTCGCCTCCGGCCGTCGTGCTCATCCCCGACACTCGCCAGCCCACACGCCCGCACCCCCTCCTCCAGCTGCGCGCGGCGCCGCTAACGCCTGATGTCCCTTTCCCCTGCCACTCCGACCACCGCAACGGGTGCCGACAAGGATTCGGCCAGCCACGGTCGCGCGCCGCTACTCCGGCCATCGTTCGCCACCGCGATCCATCCCCAACTCTTCTCGGCCATTCGATTTGCAGCAAACAAGGCGAGATTAGATTCCCCCATACCCCTTCGCATAATTAAATCGGGGCCGTCGATCATTAGATCAATGACCGAGGGCCCTACCCCATATCTAAACTCATATGCCCCCCCCCGCCCCGTGGACCCGGTCCACCAGCCCGTGGACTAAGTCCAAAGACTTTTCCAATACAAAATAATAACTAAATTCTCGGAAAATCCCAGTCTAAGGTATTTTTACATCCAGAGCCCCTGAGCTTTCTCATTATTACCTTTAGGTCCTTGAAATTTACAAAAAGACCCTCAAACTTCTTGGAAATTATCATTTAGGACCTTGACATTTTACAAAAAGGTCCCTCCAAACTTTTATATAATTACAAATAGGTCCCTGTGATCTTAAAAGTAATTATAGAAAGGTCCCTAGAACTTCAGGACTACATATCTTTCGATCCGGAACTCCGTTTCAGGCGATTCTTGCACTCACGCGATCGTCCCGACGCATAGAATATTTTCCTAGTCACCATAATCTCATCCCATCATAATATTTTCCTCCTTACCCCCCCCTTAATCTCCCATCTCCACCGTTCGATCTCTGTTTCCACCGATTCTTTCACCATGAAACTCCTAAACCCCTGTCATATCCAAACCTAATCCCCATAATCCCGATCATGTCCCCATAAACCCAGACCTAACCCTACCACCCATTAGTATACGCAAAACCTTCCGATCTAATGGAGTTTTAAATTAGACCTTGTCAATTGCTTGTCTTAATTATTTCTTTTCTTTTCCGTATTAGCTTCGTGTATTATAGAGGCGGAGAATCGGAAGGAGCCCAAACCGGAGACGACGCCCGATGGCCCAATTCTCGAGACGGATTCCAACGCTAAGTAGAGTAACGACGTGAGGCACGACTCCTAATGGATTTAGCGTTGCCGGGCAAGCTCTATCAATTCCTTCATCATAATTGATCCTATTACTCTGCTTATTCTCACACCTATTTAGGAAGCTACTCTTATTATGCATTATTCCTTGCAACTATTTTGCTAGAGCACAATTGTTGTATGATAATGTTCAAATCACTATAGATGCGAACATTATACCCTTGATTACCATTAGAACACTAGAATCAACCTAGACGTATTGTTAACTATGTTAATGATATAGTAGTATTATGCTTAGGAGCTATTACTATCTATCACCATACAATTTGTTTATGAAAATGTGTGAAAATGTGTTTGGTGGTGTGAGTTGATGGGTGGGTGATTAGACCAAGCTGTGTTAAGGTGAAGAATGGTGGGAAATGATATCGGCCGTGGGCGAAACTCCTAGTACTTGGTGTAGAGTACTTGAATTTTAGGTGCTGTCCATTTGCGATGGACGAGTGTTTGCTCTGTCATATAAGGACCGGTTCTTCGGATCCCAAATTGATGATTTAGTGTACAACCACGGAACTTGTTATGGGCGGGACTGTGCATCAAACCTCGGGTTACGCATCAAGAATTTCCACCGGGTGTAGTAGATGATGGAGGTCCAGTGATTGTTTATTTGGTGAGGTCAAGTACTTGGCACATATATGGTGGACGGTATGCTTGTGTCATACGCGTCGGATCCCTGGGCATTCGGGGTGGACTTGTGGGCGTGCCTAGTTGCGATGGCAGCGTTATGAGCTTACTTGCAAAGAGTGCATAGCCTTTGGGTAAAGTGTACCAACCTCTGCAGAGTGTATAAAACTATCCGGATGTC
Organism: Chloris gayana; assembly: GCA_031894775.1. Taxonomy (NCBI): domain Eukaryota; kingdom Viridiplantae; phylum Streptophyta; class Magnoliopsida; order Poales; family Poaceae; genus Chloris; species Chloris gayana. The sequence continues at coordinate 262,618 of JAUNZO010000193.1, forward strand.
CGTTGTCACGGTATATTGACATGCCAAACCTTGAGCTCTCGTTGATTAGCCACAAATACTAAACCCTTGATGTGTGAGTGGGCAGCCTTGTGCCCGTGAGTTTTGGAAGTGGTGTTGGCCCGGAGTGCCGAGCTATTATGACCTTCGGTCGGAAGGCTCAACTAGAATTTATAGAACTGTCGGGATCGATGAATATCTCCCGCGAGTCCGACCAACTAAAAGATACAAAACTGTTTTCCTCTTACGAAAACCCCATTGATTCCGTAGTGAGACCTTGCATTCGCGCTTTCTGCAGAACCCTTATCCAATCCTTGACTACCATCCTAAATACATGTATATTATTACCCTTTGCTAGTGGTAGAGCTTGTTGAGTACCTTATGTACTCACGGTTTGTTCATTGTGGTTTTTAGTGGACAAACTTCCGAAGAGATAGAGATGGTTAAGTTTCGTCGTATGCTCAAGTTGCTCGTGGATGATTGAAGTGTTCAGCTTTTGCCCCTATCCGCTACATACTCCGGATTGTCACTTAACCTTATTTGGTAAGTTCTCTGTAAATCTTCATATTTTAGTACTTGTATGGATTTGAGACTATCCGTTTGTGCGTACCAACTACTGATCCGAGGATTGGTACAGGATGCACGATACCCCTCCGATGGAGGGGTGTCACAATGGACATGGGTTGAGGATTAAACATGTACATTAGAATGCATTTAACCTACTAACTTTTGATTAGGACATAGAATTATACATGGGCATAAGTATAGAATGTGTCAAAATAACATAAGCATCCTACCCTCCTTCCATGGATAACAAGCAAGTTCATGGTGAATAAAGACATGCATAAAATGTAAAGCTTTTACATAATTTGATATCTAAGCTATATGGCAAGTATCCAATGCGAAACCATATTAACTTAACAAATCCTACAGGATACCAATAGTGCTACTAGCAATCCCATACATGAACTCGTGTAAATACAAAAAAAGAACCATCCGTTTGCGCGTACCAACTACGGATCCGAGGATTGGTACAGGATGCACGATACCCCTCCGAGGGAGGGGTGTCACGAAATGGTATCGAGCCATACTTGATCGTGGGACGAAACTTAAAGACACCTAAGCCATACGTATTGTGATTAGCAAAACCTTAACTCCGTAAACCATATCTAGCCTTGAACCAACCCGTTAGCAACCCAAACCCTCAACCTTACCTTACCCTTAAGCCCCTTGTCGTTGCACATTGCACGACCGAGTCGAGAAGAACCGTCACCCGAGGTGATGCTTCCACACCACGCGGTCGTATGCAAGTTCCAAGGCCAAGATTCTTGTCGCCCGCTTTCCGCGCAAACTACAACATAGTTTTGCGTGCCGACCCTCGGCAGCCGTGCGCCGAACACTGCACCTTGACCGGTCGGTTGACGGTCGCACGCTTACCGCCATCGGTCCCCGAATCCCGGACGCAACCGACAACCCCCGACATCGTGGAGCACTGCTCGTGTACGTTACTCGTACGCCGCGCGTGCCAACCACTCGTAGCTTTGACCAGCCCAAGTGGACAACAAGCCATGTCACGCTTGGTTAAGACGAGCCGGTTTACCGAGAGAAGCGCGAAGTTTTGCGTGAGAAGCTATCTTTCACCATACGCCTTCCCGCAAGCTTCCCTCGCAAGCCTCGGCCGGCCTCCCGGTTTATAAAAGAAGCCCGGCCTTGCCCAACCAATCCTCATCCTCACCACTCTCAACCGAAAGCCTCCACCGGCTATCCCACCTCGACCAAAGTTCCGCCGAGTCCCCCACCTCGATCATGGAAGACGTAGCCTGGACCACCGGCTATTGCCTCGACGAGCCCGGTTTCCCCAAGATCCTCTACATCGCCACCACCAAGCTCGGAATCGTTGAGCACCCCGAGTATGTGGGTAGAGAGTATGAAGAGTCCGGCACCGACCACCGCCGGATCACCGTCCATGTTGCCGCGAGCACGGAAACTCTCGGCATGAAGCCATGGCGAGTGACGGCTACCGGATTCCGTTTCTCGGACACCTACCGGTTAGTCGCTCGCAAGGCCTCGCGGTACTTGAGCCGGATGCTCGAGACGGTCATTGGCTGTACAAGCATGCGGTACTTTCCGCCCATGGAAGCCGACCGTCCTACTTGGAGAGCTCGCATCGGTACCTTGGAGAACCGGGAGGACAACCCTACTCGTCATTGTCATGACACGGTACCTCCTCGCCCTTGATGCATTGTTCGACAAGCGGGCCGAGCAGCTGCAAGCCTTCGTTAAGCAAGCGAGAGAAGGCTAGAGATCAACTCGAGTGCTCGCAAGTCAGCCTTACTGCAGCGAGAACCTCACGCCGCATAAGCTCACTTCAAAGCCACGACCGCGAAGCGGCTCGGAGGAAGATGGAGCACCGCCACACCCGAGCCCTTAACCTCGCATACCTCACTCGGTCGTACCCACCGAGACTCCTGTACACGACGTGTAACGTCCCACCACTCCGGGTCGGGTCCGCTTACCCCTGGCAGCTTAATAGGCCCTAAAGATTTCTCCACGAGGCCAACACTAGTCTTTTATGCGCACTTTGTCCTCACTCATGCGCATCCGGAAACACTTCCCGATCGGTCATCCATCCCTAAATTGCTCCGGGCCAAGCACGCTTAACCTTAAAGTTCTTTAGAGATGAGCTTCCGGAAAAGAAGTTGCAACTTGTTGACATGAGTATTCTATCAATCCTATTAAGCCCTGGACCAGGATGTTACACACTCACCCCCTTAGAAGACCGACGTCCTCGTCAATCAACCCGAGCCAGGAACTTCCTCTCTTGGCCACGTCCATGTGTCCACTCGCCGGCGCATGTGCCATGCTGTGTGACCACTCCGAGCCCACACCGACCATGCACACCATGCCCGCACACGTGCGACACGCGCCCGTGAAACCGCGAGAGTCGGCTCGATACCATCCGTAACGTCCCACCACTCCGGGCTCGGTCCGCTTACCCCTGGCAGCATAATAGGCCCTCAAGATTTCCCCACGGGCCAACACTAGTCTTTTATGCGCACTTTGTCCTCACTCATGCACACCGGGAAACACTTCCCGGTCGGTCACCCATCCCTAAATTGCTCCGGGCTAAGCACGCTTAACCTTAGAGTTCTTTAGAGGAGAGCTTACGGAAAAGAAGTTGCAACTTGTTGACATGAGTATTCTATCAATCCTATTAAGCCCTGGACCGAGAATGTTACACGACGAAAGAGACAGAGGTCCCAATCCCGAACGGATTGCCCGTGAGCGAGTCCGTCGGCGCAAGACGAGGACTATCGGTGCCACCCCTGTTTGTTGAAGTAAGAAGAGAAGAGTCTCTCCAAGGCCCACTCGACGAAGGACCTTTCGAGTCGGTTCCCTTGACTCGGCCGGCTCCTGGTGAAGAAGGACTCCCCATTCCGCGACATTCGCAAGCCAAGAAGCTCGGCGACACCGTCGAGTGAAGAACGATCGTACCCCGCACCGAGTCAAGAAAGCCCCGTGAGAGAGCAGCGGACCCGTACGAAGATGGTGGTAGTAGTAGTAGCAGCGATGAGTAGCGATAGCGATAGTAGTAGCCACAACAGCCATGGTAGTTGTAATCGCTAGCTAGTCACTTTCCCCTTGCCACCCGGAACAAGCGGACGCCCTAGTGTAGCTTAGCCCCTCATTGTATCCCGTTTAGCGCGCTGAATTATGTAACCGAACCATGTTTGTGTGAATTAATGTTGTTCGTTCGGATCTTTGATTGTTTGTTGTTGTGTGTTTAGACCAACACGGACCACTAACACACTCATTAACTAAGAAAAACAGATCTACCCCTACTTAGACTCTCGTATCTCGTATCCACTCCAAGCTTCTAGCTGTAACACCCCGATTTTTGGCCAAATTAAAAATCACTAAATAAATCATTTTATTTTATTCATAAAAATATTTACAAAAATTAACTAGAATTTAAAACCTAATTATATACATAGGAAAACAACACATAGAATTTTTCGTAAATAAAAACCTAACTCTTGCAAACTTGGTTGTTTTTATTTTATTTGCTTTACTTTTATTTTTCTTCATTTTTTTAACTCATTGGGATTTATTCGGTTTTTATTTTTATCTATTTATTTATTTATTATTTTGACTTAAGGAGTGAAGATAGGAAAATAGAAACGGAAAACTATTCCTATCGGGCCGCCCCTACCCCTTTATCCCCTCCCCGCCCTGGCTCTCCCACGCCCCGACCCGGCCCGCCAACGCCCGGCCCCCTCCCCTTTCTTCCTCGCCGCGCCGCGGCACGACGCGCGTCATGCGCACGCACGCCGGCCCGGCGTCCCCGCCTCCGCAACCGCCGCCCTCCCCGCGTCTCCCGCGCTCGCCGCCAACCCACGCCACGCCAAGGCCCCGCTTCCCCCTCCCCGGGACGGACGTGCCGACCGACGGCCGCCGCGCATCAGCCCCTTCCTCGCCGCCGTACCCGCCATCCCTGAAATCCCCGCCGACCCGACGGCCTCGCGCCCGCACCTCGCCCTCCGCCTCCGCCCATACCAGCCCCCCCCCCTCCTTTTCCCCGGACGGGCCGCCACGGCCATGGCGCCCTCGTCGCCATTTCCCCCTCCTCCCCACTATAAAAGCCGCCTTTCCCTCCCCCTTTCTCACCACCGCCTCCCGGAGAACCCACAAGCAAGCTCCGCCCCTCTTCTCCCGTCTTCCCCCTTCTCCCGCCTCCGCCACCGGCCGCAAGCCGATCCCACCGTTCCCCTTCACCGCCCGGCCGACCATGTCCTCCTCCGCTTGAGCTCTAGCACCGCCCGGCTCCGCCACGACACCGCGCACCTCCCCGACCCCCTTCCCCCCGCAAGCAAGGCAAGGCCCCGGGCCGCTTCCCCTTTCACCGCCGCCGCGACAAGCTCCGGCGGGGCAGCTCATCCCCGTCCGGCACCGCCCGCGTCGTCACCCCTCCCCACACCTCCGCCACTACCTCTCGAACCCCGACGTACTCTCCCCTCCCCTCTCGGCCGCCTCCGGCCGCCGGAAGGCCTAATTCCAGCGAGCCTCCCCTGCCGTGCCGCCCCCGACCCCGTCGAGCCTCACCGCCGCATCCCCACCGTCCGATACGGGATCAACGGTCAAGATTAGATCAGGGCATACCCCTTCACCCTATTTAAATCCCGACGGTTGATCCGGAGATCCGCGCCCCTAGATTTTCCTGCCTTTTCCCTTTTGAAAATAAATCCGTAATTCCAGGAAAAGCCACTTTTACAAGAAGCCCCCGACCTTTTCACATAATAGTTAAGAGCCCTAAGATTTTTACATGAAGCCCCCTAAACTTTTTAGAAATTACAAATAGGTCCTTGGCCAGCCCGAAAATGCATTTTTGCATTTTAGCCCCTCCACTTCTCCAAAATTACCAAAATTTATTTATTCTTTTATAGAAACCCTAGCTGATTTTTATAAAAATACCCCTAGACTTCCCATAGTCATATCTTTTCAACCGTAGCTCCGTTTTTGACGATTCTGGCGCTGTTGGAATCGTCATGATGGACCCTAGCCCCTGAAACCTTCCTCTTCACTCCATTTTATTTGGTTTTTCCTTGATATTACTTTTTACTTTCATTATTTTATGTGACGTAGCTTACGTACTCTAACGTCGTCTATAGACGAGGAGAACCGGGAGCAGGAGCACGAAGACCCCGACTACGAGGAAGACTTCGAGGACGCGTTAGGAGGCAAGCTCTATCAATTCGTTGATCATAATTGATCCTAATTTCTCTGCTTATTCTCGCACCTATATAGGAAGTTATTCTTAATATGCATTATCCTTGCAAATATTTTTGCTAGAGCCCAATTGTTGTATGATAATGTTCAAATCACTATAGATGCGAACATTATACCCTTGATTGCCCTTAGATCACTAGAATCAACCTGGATGTATTGTTAACTATGTTAATGATATATTAGTATCATACTTAGGAACTGTCACTATCTTTCATCATACACCCTGTTTATGAAAATGTGTGAAAATGTGTTTGGTGGTGTGTGTTGATTGGGTGGATGATTAGATCAACCGTGTTAAGGTGAAGTTGGGTGGGAAATGATACCGGTCATGGGCGAAACTCCTAGTACTTGTGTAGAGTACTTGATGTTAGGTGATGTCCATTTGTGATGGACGAGTGTTTGCCCTCGCCATATAAGGACCGATTCTTCGGACCCCAAATTGGTGATTTAGTGTACAACCACGAGAGCTGTTATGGGCAGGATCGTGCACCAAACCTCGGGTCATGCAGCAAGAAGTTCCATCGGGTGTAGTAGATGACGGAGGTCCAGGGATCGTTGTTTTGTTGAAAGTCCGAGTACTTGGCACATATATGGTGGACGGTATGCTTGTGTCATATGCGTCGGATCCCTGGACATTCGGGGTGGACTTGTGAGCGTGACTAGTTGCGGTGGCGGCGTTATGCGTTCCGTAGCTAAGAACATATAGCTTGTGGGTAAAGTGTACCATCCTTTGCAGAGTGTATAAAAACTATCCGGATGTCCGTTGTCATGGTATATTGACACACCAAGTCTTGAGCTCATGTCGATTAGCCACAAATACTAAACCCTTGATGTGTGAGTGGGCAGCCTTGTGCCCGTGCGTTTTGGAAATGGTGTTGGCCCGGAGTGCCGGAGCTGTTATGACCTTCGGTCGTAAAGTTCATCTAAAAAGAATGGGAACTGTCGGGATTGATGAATATCTCCCCAGGTCCGACCAACTAAAATTATGAAAATTGCTTTCCTCTTCAAGAACCCCTTTGCTTCCGTAGTGAGCCCTACATCCGCGCTTTCGCCAAAACTCTAACCTTGCCTTGACCACGACCAGATTGCATATATAATATCCCTTGCTAGTGGTAGAGCTTGTTGTGTACCTTATGTACTCACCCGTTGCTTATTTGTTCGGACAAAGATGGAGAATACCACGAGGATGAGGAGTAGGTCGCGTCCTTCGCTCGATGTTGCCTGTGGAGTTTATGAAGCTTTCCGAGTGTGTTTTCTTTTATGTGAGGCTGGCCTATCCGCCTCTTTGAATGTAATCCAGACCATGTATCCCCTAGCTACTATCCCTATGAGGAATCAATAAAGATTGTTGTATCGGATTTGTATCATCTATGTGTGTACCAACTACTGTTCTAGGGATTGGTACGTATACACGATGAAGTCCGAGAACGGGCGCCGCTGTAACAACTCTAAGAAATAAAGTGCATTTCATGTCATTCATGAGCATGTCATCATGTTCCTATATGAATTTATTAACTTTTGTGTTAAGAAATGCACATGAAATATTAAATCAACCTAAGTTAAATTAAATTCTTAAAAAGAATTTAAATAAAAGCAAACAATGTGTTTAACATTTTCTACTTATAAAACATAACAATAAAAGAATTATGAAAGTTCTCAGAATTTATTTTGTTGGGTAAAAATAATTACAAGAAATAATTAAAGTCCTACTTTTGAATTTAAAAATGAATTTTTAATCCGAAAACTATTTGGAATTTAAACTTGGACTTAATAGGAAAAGTGCTTGAAATAATTTTATTCACAACCCTGAATTTTCGTAGATTTTTCCGAGCTCGGAGGTTCCTTTTTAATTAATTGGAAACCGAGGGGCGTTTTTGCAAAAATGCGCAGATCGGCCCCCGGGCCAGCAGCCTCTCTTCTTCCTCTCTCTCTCTCTCCCGCGCTCACTCACCGCCGCATGTGGCCGCGCCGCCTCCGGCCGAGCCGCCACGCATCCCCGCCACGCCGGTGCTTGGCACCCACGCAGCTGCTTGGCCAACTTCACCGCCTCCGGCAGGGAATGAGAACCCCCCCCTGCTCGCCCTTATCCCTCCCTCTCTCTCGGTTTCACTCTTCCCCGCCACCGCCATCGCCCCTCTCTCGGAGCAACGTCGCCGGGCCGCTCCGGCGAATCACCCTTCGGACCGACGCCACCAAAAGGACCGTAGGAGCACACTCCATCTTGCCGTGACCATCAACCCTCACAAATCGCCGTAGTCGTCTCCAATCGAGGCCATCTTCTTCCCCGAGACCCCGATCGTGTTCTTCCGCCGCGTCTTCAAATTGGTGAGCTGTGGTGAGGCACTTGTGCTTGTTTTTCCTTCTCGTGATGCGCAAGGTGGTGTTCGTCTAGTATGGCAACTCACCCTCCCGTTTCCTCCTCATGTCCGGCAAGAATCGACCGTTTTTCCCGGAGTTCCCTCACCGCCGCCGCTCCACCCACGGTGAGCTACCATCTCCGGCCCTTGCCATGCTCACCCAACCCTCGGACGGTGTTGCTCATGTGTTGTGGATGCGTGTGGCATCGGTTTCCCCAAATTTGGGCGACCACGGCAAGCTCCGCACCTTGCTAGAGGTTCACCATGGCCGCACCTCGCCGCCGGCGAGCGTCCGCTCGAGCTCATGGAAGCTCGTTAGTCCCATCGTGCACGCCATGTCATGTTGAGCATTTACGTAGTCTCGCGGCGAGCTTTGGGCTACCGCCGGCCAGCCTCCGGTGGCCGCGTCGCCGTCCCCTCGGCCGCCGCGGTGGCGCCACACACGTGGGATCGCGTGTGGCCCCGAGCGGATCGCGTGCGGCCAACCCCGTGGCCCCACGTGTGGCACAGAGGCATTTATAATTTTCAAAAATTCATAGAAAATTAAATAAAAATCGTAAAAATGTGAAACTAATTTTGTTAGATACGGAAAAATATTCTCGATCTAATTATGAAATGAAATATCTATTTTGAGTATTTTTATTTCATAGGTATTAATTAATTACTTTCTTTACTTAATAGAAGCTATTATTTTATGCTGATTAAATAATTAATTTAAGAAAGGAATTTATTTAAATGAAGGAGATATTACGGACGAAAGTATTTATGAAAATTATTTCCCAAAATTAAACTTGAACACCCTCATTTCATGTGATCTTAGTTATTTACTTTATTGCATATCATTAATTAATAATTAATTAATGAACATGATTAATTAGTAATTGCTAATTAATGAACATGATTAATTATTAATTAATGAACATGATTAATTGCTAATTAATGAACATGATTAATTGTTAATTGTTAATTAATGAACGTAATTCATACAATCTTTGCACATCATATCATGTACATTCATGCATGCATGGTTGTGATTCGCGACGTATTGTTGGTCGACCTAGGTCCCGACGTGATTGAGGTTCCGTCCGAGGCCGAGACAGAGACGGAATCTCGAAGTCGACCCACACACCGAGGAAGCTAACCCCGACGTGAATCAAGGCAAGCCCGGTGCATCCTACCTATGTTTTTAAATATTTTATTTTATCACATAGTTAAGTTATGTTTGTGCATTAGGTGTTAGGGAATGGTTGATACCCTAGATGCATGAGATAGGTTTCCGTTTGTTTATACTATACTGGTACAGGTAGCTCAATAGAAGCTAGGCTTAATTCATAGTCGTAACGGTTGATGTTTTAGGGATCTTAAAGCATGGAGGCTTTAAGTGTTGATGTGTTGACACTAAGATGAAGGAGAGTGTTAATGAAGTTGAGACCGGACGGGCCCCGTAGGAGAACGGGCAAGACGGAGATGAGGTCTTGCAAGGTGGTAGCCCCGTCTCGTGTCGGTCAAGGACCGTACCGTTTTCGGCTTAGTTGAACAAGTTTGAACGTACCGTACTACATGCCGGTATCATGGGCCCGAGCAACTCGATGTACCCTACCGCCCCGGAGATGTAGCGTAGCCAATCTCTTTTGCCGGTCTGTTAGTGAGAGGTGAGTCTCACGGGAGGGAAATGGGTCGGCCACGAAGGAAGTCGTGGAGTTGCCATATTCCCGGGGAGTTTGGAAACGGCTAGTCTTCCGCCAGTGCTAACGGGATAAGTTATCGTATATGACCGGTAGGGTGCGTATACGTCGTGTAGTCGGGTTTTGCCAGCTGGTATAAAATCGATTCGAATCGCTGTCCCTCGCAGTAATGAGTACCGTTTGTTTAGCTCGTCGCATCGTAGTTAAGCAACATGGAAGATGAAGATGAGAGATGAAAGTAATGATGGACTAATCTTATCTCGTTCTTGAAACTTGGTTGCAATAGTTGTAGACTGCAAACCTTGGTCTCTAATGAACTTAATGTTGTGCTAAAACATTGAAAGTAAACCCCACAGACCGAGAAAACCTTGCATACTAGGCATCGGCCTTAGCGTGCTCGTTGACGGGCCAGCCTTGCCGAGTATTAGAATACTCGGGGTTTGTTCGTTATCTTTCAGGGAATGAGTCGTACTTTCATGACTTGTACGGTAGCTTCCCGGAAGAGGAGCAATGTCCCGAGGGAGGTTCCCTCCAATGGGAACGGATCCCGACGCCGTGAAGAGGGAGGACCGTGATGTACGACGGGCTTAGTACTTCACGTTGAACGTTTAGTAGTATTTTGTTGTATAAAGTACAAGTTTCCGCTGCAATACTCGTAGGTTCTTAAACTTCAATAATGTTTTTGTTTCCGTTGTACGAAGGTTGTATTTTGAAAACCTGGTTGTATTATACCATGATGTATATATTCCGGCTTGTATGAAATGATGCACTCGTTGTAACTCGCTTCGTCGAGTGTCCCTCTGTACCGATTCCTAGGTGTTCCGGAGGGGATGTCACAGCTGGTATCGGAGCGGTTCGGGGGCAACGAGTACATGATTACAAGCTTGTTTTCAAAACTTAACACGTTTAGTACTTTTAGAATACGAGAGCATACGGAGCCCTATAAGGATGTAGAATAGTTAGAATTTTTACTAACCGTTCGACATTCGGGTTTTGGGAAGTGCTAACTATTCGTTCTAGCTTTGTATACTATAGTACGTATAGTTAGTCCGTCGAGCATGCATCATATCATAATGACTCGCGTTAGGAAGCGTGTTCGGGAGGAGGAGGACGCACGGGCTGCACGTGTCGCCGAGGCTGGAGCAACGGATCCACCACCCGGAGGCACGGACGCGAGTCGGGACAGGCAGATCGGCGCTTGGAAGAACCGCTTCCTAGTGGACTGTCAGGAAATCCGGAGGTCGCATGCCGGGATCGCCGAGCTGGAGGAGCAGCTAGTCGAGGTTACCCGGGACCGTGATCGGTTTCACGGGATGTCCATAGCCCTAGACCAGCAGCTGGTCACGGTTACTACTCGGCGCGACGCCGCTCGCGACGTAGACGAGGACCACGTGGCACGGTTGGCGGGAGTGACAGACACGAGCATAACCACACTCGTGGAGACTCGATTGAGGTTGAGAACCGGATGGGCCAGCTTGAGGAGCTGTACGACGGGCTGGCGAGGCGCACCACGCACCGTTGCACGACCACGACGCACTGTTCGTGCAGTTCCAGCAGCTACAGCAGCAGCAGCGGGGTCCACCCGACGACGCCGAGGAGATCTCTCGGTGTTGACTACGAGGCCCCACCGACCCCACCAGAGGAGGATGCCGCGTCGGACGCCGATAGCCACGCGCCGTCGGCTTAGTTCGTGTCGTAGTAATGCTGATGTAGGATGGCAGTCATATTTTGCTGACGTAGGTCGAGCTGTAGAATAGGGTAGTAGCAGGTGTTGGATAGGTGGCGAGTGTATGAAAAGTTGGGTCGGATGTGTACAAACGAATAATGTATGAAAAGATGTGGTAGTGTATAATATATCTATGCAGTTGTTAGTATAGTATAAAAGAGTTTGCTGCAATATTGGATTGGTTTTTACCTATGTCCGATATGCTTAATTCTCCACGAGAGATGGACAGCACAAGTAACGTCGTTAGTGACGTGAGAGGACGAAGGGAGGATGTTCGTATAGCGAAGTTGGAGAGGCAACTGCAGGAAAAGGAGGAGTTGTTAGCAATGAGAGAGGCACAGTTGCTAAACAAGGAGGCACAGATTCAATTCAAGGATCAACAACCGGCAACCGCAAATGCCCCGATCAATCGGTTAGAGCAAGATTTACTCCAAGCACACAATGCACTACCGAATGAAGCAATTGGACAGCAACCTCCCGAGGATGAACCATACGCACGGGAAAATCCCGTAGCGGATGAATCGGAAGAAGAAGAGGAGGATCCTGAAGAGATAATGGACGTGGATTCGGTCATAGACTTCACGGAGATTCCACGACCGGAGGATGCGAGAATCCGAGACCGAAAGTTCTAAGAGCCGGGAAGTGACGTCCGGGATGCGCGAAGAAGAATAGAATAGTAACTAGTACCGAGTGAGGAAGCTAGTATGTAAAATAGGCGATAGTTAAATAACGAGCGTGATGTAACCACGCACGAGCGCCGCAATAAGGATCATTGTAACTTGGATGTATGAGTATGTGCTTATGGATTTGGTGGTTGCTTTAATAAAGACTCGTTGTTGCATAAGAGTTATTTTGGAAATTTCTCGTCTATGTATTCCTGTTCCTTCCATAATTATGTTGGAATTGAGACGTCTAACGTAAAGTTTTCTTGGACGGAATGGTTGGAACAAGGAGACGCGATGAGCCGGAAAGTTCTCGGCGAGGGGCGGAAACACCACCACCACCCCGACATTGGCACGAGCAATCGCAGCTGTGCTTGACTCTCGCGCGGAGCAGCGAGAATTGTTGGAGCAGCTGGTTCGAAACACCGCTCCACAGGAACGTCACCAAGGACGGAATGCTCGGGAAGAAAGGGTGACTTTCTCGGATTTCTTATCGGTTTGCCCCCGATCTTCTCGGATGCAAGTGAACCATTGGAGGTCGACCACTTGCTCCGCACCATTGAGTCGAAGCTGGAGTTGTTCCCATGCACCGATCACCGGAAGACACTCTTCACTTCCCAACAAGCTGCAAGGGTTTGCTTGGAGCATGGTGAGCAAACTACAAGGCGATGTTCCCTCTAGGACATCAAGTGTCTTGGGCTGAGTTTACCAAAGCCTTCAGGGAGCACCACATTACGGAAGGTTTAATGAACCGGAAGAGGAAGGAGTTCCTATCACCGAAGCAAGGCGACATGACCGTGCATACCTACTCTAAGGTATTCAACTGTCTTGCTCAATATGCTCCCGAACATGTGGACACCGATGCCAAGAAGAAGAATCTATTCAAGAAAGGGCCGAGTACCAAGCTGCAGTCATGCCTGGTGCTGAAAAAGATAGATAGCTTCAATGACTTTGTGAGTGATGCTATCTCGTTAGAAGATTCTATCCGCCTTCATCAAACGGAGAAGAACAAGAAGAGGCCGGCCGCTGGACAAGGAAGTGGCGGATCGTCAAAGTACGAGCTGGTCTACACCGCACCATCAGGTCGGCGATACCAGCACACGCCTTCTCGTCCAAATTACTATCGGCAGCCTCGGCAGCCGCAAGCGTCTCAACAGCGAGCGGTCGAATCAATATCGTCCGCCGTATCGAGCAACATCATGCGCGAGAACTCTCGACCGGTGACTCAAGCACCGCAGCAGAATGGACCGCCATGTTTCAATTGTGGCCATCCGGGACATTTCTACCGCAGTTGTCCATATCCCCGTAAGGCACCTTATGCACCACGACCCCAAGGACAGCCGCATAATCAGCCAAGGGCACAGAGCCAAGAATACACCGGTGAAAACGGCCGTGCAAACTTTACCACGGCCGAGGAATTATCCGAAGGAGGATAAATCTTAGCGGGTATGTTTTCTAACGCTGATCATCCTGCTATGGTTTTATTTGATTCGGGAGCTACGCATAATTTCATCGACAAGTCATATGTTACAAAGCATCGCATCATGCCATCCAAGTTGCTATGTGCACATCTTATTTCAACACCTGGGGTAAAATTCTTACAAATGAAGAAGCTGCCAATATGCCATTAAAATTGGGTAGCAAGATTTATTCCACTTCATTAATCATATTGGATGGGCAAGGGTTAGATGCAATTATTGGCATGCAATGGATGGATTTCCATAAGGCAGATCTGGATATAGCATCTCGAACCGTATATCTAAACTCTCCTGTTCATGGTCGAGATTGCTTATTTTTAACTCTTCCCGGACTATATTGCCAATGGTTAATAAGGTTATAAGTAAGAGTCTAGAGGGTATACCCATAGTTTGTGAGTATCCGGATGTCTTTCCGGACGACTTACCGGGACTACCGCCCGATCGAGCGGTAGAGTTTAAGATAGAGTTACAACCTGGAACCGCACCGATATCGAGGAGACCGTATCGGATGCCACCAAATGAGTTAGCAGAGCTGAAGGTGCAATTAAAGGAATTATTGGACAAGGGATATATTCGCCCAAGTTCGTCACCATGGGGATGCCCAGACCTTGTTCATGAAGAAAAAGGACAAGACATTAAGGCTATGTGTGGATTATAGGCCTCCGAATTCGGTTGCCATCAAGAACAAGTACCCTCTTCCGAGGATTGACATCTTGTTTGACCAATTGATGGGAGCCAAGGTCTTCTCGAAGATAGATCTTCGCTCGGGATATCATCAGATTAAGATCGGAGCGGAAGATATACGGAAGACCGCATTTTCCACCGGATATGGACTTTATGAATACCTGGTGATGTCTTTTGGATTGACCAATGCACCAGCACACTTCATGTACCTCATGAATTCCGTGTTCATGCCGGAGCTGGACAAGTTTGTCGTGGTGTTCATTGACGACATCTTGATCTACTCCAAGTCGGAAGAAGAACAAGCCAATCACTTAAGGGTTGTGTTGCAACGTCTAAGGGATCACCAGCTATATGCTAAGTTTAGCAAGTGTGAGTTTTGGTTAAAGGAAGTGCCGTTCCTAGGTCACGTGATATCAGCCGAAGGAGTGGCCGTTGACCCGAGCAAAGTTCAGGAAGTGTTGGATTGGAAGCCACCGAGATCGGTCTCGCAAATCGGGAGTTTCTTGGGACCGGCTGGTTACTACGGAAGATTTATCCCAAACTGTTAGAAAAGGATAAGAAGTATGAATGGAGCAAAGGACTGTGAAGAGGCTTTCCAAACATTAAAGAAGTTATTGACAACAGCGCTAGTACTCGCTCAGCCGGATCCGACGAAGCCTTTCGATGTGTACTCGTGATGCATCGGGAACAGGACTCGGATGTGTTCTAATGCAGGAAGGTTGAGTAATTGCATATGCCTCTCGACAACTTAGGCGTCATGAAGAACACTATCTCACGCATGATCTGGAACTAGCAGCAGTAGTTCTCGCATTGAAGAGCTGGAGACACTATCTCTTGGGTAATTTGGTACATTTATACACCGACCACAAGAGTCTCAAGTACATCTTCACACAAGCAGATCTGAATATGCGTAAACGAAGATGGCTAGAATTAATAAAGGACTATGAGCTGGATATTCACTATCACCCAGGCAAAGCAAACGTATTAGCTGATGCTCTAAGTCGCAAAGTTCATTGCAATAATCTCACGGCTCAACTCTTAATCCAAGCACCTTGATAAGTACAGGGGTGCTGCCCGATCTTTCGATGAGAGGGGATAACTTTGATTTGGACTGGAGAGACGTTCACGGCCCGACTACAGCCAACAAGGATGCGCCTTAGCAACCGATACACCAACTCCAGCGGTTAATCACGATCTTGTCGAGCACGATCAACCAAACCACGAGGGTAATTCCTGCAAGCAATCGAAGAACAAGCAAGAACAAGATAAAGAAGTAACTCAACTCACAAAGGTGGGGTTCTGAATGAAGTAGAACGGATGGTCTAGCTGACGCATGCGTCTACAAGGTAGTAGCAATGGCTAAACTAACAAAACAAAACCCAATCTGTTTGTGGCGGCTATGGGGTATAAGAGAAGGGGAGAGAACAACCAGGACGTGGTTGGGGTCGTCCTCCAACCCTAGAACGTGCCCCTATTGGGCCCAACTTGATACAAAGCCCAATGGCTATATAACGGTGACGCAGCACCGAGACAGATTCTGTCTGTCAAATTGTTTCGACGATTCCTGTCGACTCCAATCGAATTTGTACTTCAAACCACAGCCATTGGAAAGGTAGTCTTCTTATCTTTCCAACCATATGTAGAACGTCAAAAACCGTGCCCGTATGCGACCTGGGCGTCCGTTTTAATGCGTACTGGTCCTGGAGTCCAAATCTGACCCAAAACCGAATTCGATTGGGCCTCCCACTTGATTTGCAATACATGGCCGGCCCTCCACGTCTTTGAGCACCTCTCTAGCCATATCCTCATCATCTCCATGGTTCCTAACAATTATTAAATCATTAGGTAGTATTTTATTCCCAAAATTATATAAAGAAGGCATTAGAAACGAGCTCTCCGATAAATTCCAAATTTGCGCTTGAGCTCTCATGATTGGACCATGAATATCAAATGAGGGAGTGTTAGTTGTATCTGTACGAGTGATGATTCTCAAAACTATTCAGGTCACAAAGAAAATCAAAATAGATATAACCTAAACAATTTAAAGAAGATATAATTTTTATCTCTTCTTCCTCATTATCAATGTAATGAACATGTCTCATTTCAGCATGTGTGCCCTCAAACACAGAAGTATCATGTTCGTGCGACAGTTGTGTTGTAGATATAAGTGAAGCATTATCACACAACTTTTCTCTATCAAAAGGATCAGCAAGGAAATCACCATGTGATAATAGCGAATCAGCAAAAGATTCGACTAAAGATTGCTCTAAACTAGCATGAGGAGTGGATAAATTTAGCATCAAATCAACAGGTTCACATGGAGCAGCAACTAGTTCATGTGTCTCATCATTCACTTGGTCAATTTCAGCACAAATAGAACTACCTTTTTCGCTATCTTCCTTTGATTTGTCTTCAACCAAATAACTATTATCCTGTCCAAAGTTAGTCATTGCAGAACATGGAACAATGGACATCATGTCGGTTTCACAAGCAGTAGAAGACATTAAAATCTGATTTTCAGTGTCACGAGCAAGCAAATACATGAGATATAGGTGGGTATAATTTTCAGATTTCAGCATGCATTGAATTTCAAAGTTGAGTCCTCTCATGAACCTACTCGTTATGTCTTTGTAGCATTCATCTAGACCACCAAATATGACACAAATCTTAAAAACATGATAGTATTCTTTCACACTCCTACTACCTTGCTTCAAGTTGTCTAATTTTTTAAACAAACGATCAACATAGTATTCAGGAATGAAAACATCTCTAAAAAGAAGTTTGAAGTCATGCCATGATTGTGGAACTTTGTGCCGCCTACAAATACGATTCCATTCATACAAAGCATCTTTAGTCAATATATTAGAAACAATATAAACCTTTTGTTCCTCGGAAAGATGATGCTCATCAAACTCACTCTCTAACTTTAGCTCCCAATCAATATATGCTCTAGGATTCAAAAACTCTCCATCATATGAAGGCAAGTGTTGAATGATGTCCTGAATGTTACAATGCAACCGTGATGGCTCAAATATCTTCGTGTCACCTGCCATGATTAGTAGAAAGCAAGAACAAACACAATAATTTGTATGCTCCTATCAACTACTAGGATGTATCGTTGTTATTCTCTCAAACTAATTTGTTCAAACAAGCCCTTGCAAGTTCTTACCTTGCTCAACAAGTGGTGATGGCAACCAACAAGATGACAACCTGAAATAAAGTCTATCGGAGCCGCAGCAACAACCCCTATAAAACTGTAGTAAAAAATGTGGAGCTATAGGATGGCTTACAAATGATGCACAAGGATAGCTAGAACCACATTAATTAAAACCAAGCTGAATAAGTGTTCAACAACGGTACCGTGCTGGTCCTAGGCTAATCCCTGCTAGAGACGTGAGCCTAAACACAAAGGTGTCACAAAAATGAAATATGATGGAACCAGCAACAACTTTAGCTCACTTTCCTTCTCTCTTTTTCTTTTCTTCGATGTATTGCTTTCTTTTTTTCTAGCAGATTGATCGTGACATCCCTCCGGGACACCCGGGAATCGGTACAGAGGGACACTCGACGAAGCGAGTTACAACAGAAACATCATCTCATACAAGCCAGAATATATACATCATGGTATAATACAACCAAGTTTTCAAAATACAAACATTCGTGCAGCGGAAAATATAACATTATTTAAGTTTAACAACCTACGAGTATTCAGCGGAAGCTTGTTCTATTATACAACTCAAAACACTTTAAACGATCAACGTGATGCACTGAGCCCTTCGGACATCACGGTCTCTCTCTTCACGGAGTGGGGATGCGTTCCCATTGAAGGGAACCTCTATCCGGACATTGCTCCTCTTCGGGGAAGCTGCCATACAAGTCGTGATAAAACGACTCGTTCCCTGAAAGGTAACGAACAAACCCCGAGTATTCTAATACTCAGCAAGACCGACCCGTCAACATGGCACGCTAAGGCCGACGCCTAGTATGCAAAGGCTTTCTGGCTGTGGGGTGGGTCCTTACTTTCGATATTTTTGCTCACGTTATGTTTATTAGCCTTGGTGTTTGCAGCCTATCACTATTGCAATCAAGTTTGCAAAATAAGATAAAATAGATCATTAATCCTTTCATCTCTCATCTTCATCTTCCATACAATTTACTACGATGTGATGAGCTAAACAAGCGGTACTCATTACTGCGAGGTACGAGCGTTTCGAATCGATTTTATACCAGCTGGCAAAACCCGACTACATGACGTATACGCATCACACAGGTCGTATACGACAACCTTTCCCGCTAGCACCTGACGGAAGACTAGCCATTTCCAACTCCCCGGGAGTATGGCGACGCCACGACTTCCCTCGTGGTCGACCCATCTCCCTCCCGTGAGACTATCCTCTCACTAACAGCCCGATAAAGAGAGCCGGCTACGCTACATCTCTCGGGGCGATAGGGTACATCAGCTTGCTCGGGCCCATGATACCAGCATGTAGTGCGGTACGTTCAAACTTGTTCAACTAAGCCGACAACGGTACGGTCCTTGACCGACTCGGACGGGGCTACCACCTTGCAAGACCTCATCTCCGTCTTGCCCTTTCTCCTACGGGGCCCGTCCGGTCTCAACTTCATTAACACTCTCTTCATCTTAGCGTCAACACAATAACCCTTAAAGCCTCCATGCTTTAAGATTTCCTAAAACATCTACCGTTGCGACTATGAATTAAGCTTAGCTTCTATTGAGCTACCTGTACCAAGTATAGAATAAACAAACGGAAACCTACCATAATGCAACTAGGGTATCAATCATTCCCTAACACCTAATGCACAAACATAACCGAACTATGTGATAAAATAAAATATTTAAAAACATAGGTAGGATGCACCGGGCTTGCCTTGATACTGTTCGGAGTTAGCTTCCTCGGCGGCTGGGTCGACTTCGAGACTCCGGCTCCGACTCGACCTCGGGTGGAACCTCGATCACTTCGAACCTAAGTCGACCAACGAATGCGTTGCGAATCACAATCATGTATGCATGAATGCGCATGATGAAGTTATGCAAGGTTTCATTAATTAAGTCCAATAATTAACAATTAATAATTAAGGCTTCATCACCTTAGTTAATTAATAAATTAGGGATAAGCATGTTCATTAAGCAATAATTAACAATTGATTATGCTGCTTAATGAATGTTTAATCAAGGTCATTAAGTATTAATTAGTCCTATTCCTTAATTAATTAATTAATTTCCATAATTACTTAGGTTTAATAGTTAATAAATTATGCTTGTTTATTAATCAATAAATAAATCATTACTTTAAAGGAAATGTGATAAAAAGCTAATAAATTAGAATCACATAAAATAATAAAGTTTAAGTTTAATTTTTGGAAAATAATTTTCATCATTAATTTCGTCTGAAGTATCTCCTTCATTTAATTAAAGTATTTTTCTTCATTAAACACTTAATTAACATAAATTAATAGCTCTTCTTTAAACAAAGAAAGTGATTAAATACTATTTATAAAATAAATTTACTCAAAATAAACATTTTTTTCACAATTGAATAGATCTTATTTTTCCGAGTCTAACAAACTTGGTTTGACATTTTTCCGATTTTTAATGAATTTTCTACGAATTTTTGAAAATCCAAAAGTGCTTTGTGCGACACGCGAGGCCACGGGGTCGGCCGCACGCGATCCGCACGTGGCCACATGTGATCCCACGCGCGTGTGGCCCGCGGTGTGGCTTCGCCGCGGCGGCGAGCTCGCGGCGGCGCAACGGCCGGAGTTGGCCGGCTCCGAGCAAAACCTCGCCTCGAACCCACCTAGAGCACCTACACAACCTAGCGAACACGACCGAGGTGGTGCGCTCGCATGAGCTCAACCCTAGGCACGCCGGCGGCGCTCCGGCACATGGCGGAGCTCGCCCGGAAGCTCGAAAGTTAGGGAAAAGCTCGGGAGCTGCTACGCACCATGACCAAGCTCGTCATGATGTTCTAGGAACATGAGCAAGCGCGAAAAGGGGTGCTCACCGTGGAGGGCGGAAACGGCGGTGACCGGACCTTGAGAAGAACGGCGATTGCCCCGCTTTCGTGGAACAAAATCAAGGGTGAGCTCCTAGACACGGAGAGCATCAAGGTGCGCATCATCATGAAGGGTAAATAGGGCAAACGGCTCACCAAAGCTCGTCGATTTTGAGGTGCGGCGACGACACTCCGACGGTGAACTTCTTGAGAGAATGATGAATTTCTTGGGTTCCAGGGGATTGAAGGGCGAGTGGCTCTGCAGGGAGTTGCTCGTGGACTGCGGCGAAGCGGACGGTGAGGTGGTCCGGGACGGAGGAGCACCGGAGTGGCTCGGCGACGGTGCTCCGGGGAGGTGGCTATGACGGGGAGGCGGAGGGAAGAAATGGGAGAGGAGAAGAGCGAGCCGAGGGCCGTGTGGGGTTTTATCCCGGCCGGAGGCGGCACGGCAAGCAGCTGCGTGGGCGGCCAAGCACTGCGTGGCCCGGAGGCGTGGCGCCCTACCGGAGAGGCGGTGCGGCCGCGGGCGGTGGTGAGAGCGCGGTGAGAGAGGGAGAGAGAAGAAGAGAGTGACGACCGGGCCCGGCCTCGGCCGTTTTACAAAAAAACCCCTCGCCTTTCGCGTAATTAAAAAGTAGCCTTCCCGAGCTCCAAAAATTTTACAAAAAATCAGGGTGGTAATTGAAAGTATTTTAGGCGTTTTTCCTGTTAAGTCCAGGTAAAAATTCCTGTTTAGTTGTTACATTGACACGCACTGTTTTGAAACAGAAGATATCTATTTGATGATTGTGACACTCTCGGATGGAATTTTTGTGCAAGGTCAGATCCGATTGAAAGCTAATATCATAAGCTTTCTAGATTGTGCTTAAAGACACAAAACGCACCAGCGATGATAAAAAAAAGCCTTTTTGTTAGAGATCAGAATTTTCTCTGCGAATCTGTCTTGCTCTTGAATTGATTTTGTTTCTTCTCGGTGCAAAACAAGAGGTGGACAAAGATAAATTTGGTGTGGCACAACACGAAACAGCAAGTATGATGGTGATGGTGGATAATTTCTTGGTTCTATAGGTAGAACAAAAAAAATGATGACAACAGCGGTCGATTAAGTGGTGACTAATACATGAATAGAACTCGAAACTCTAGTCGATTAAACACTACGACCAGCAACACGACACGACGATGCAACCACAAACTCAACAAGAATTAACTAAGTAGTAACAACAAAAGCTCAAAATGTTTAAAGGTAATGGGAAATATGATGTGTGTGATTTTTTGTTGTATGGCTGTTTTTGGACTATAGGAGAAAAAAATAAGGGAGGAACACGAAATCTCTCATCGATGAAGCTTGCTCGATTACCAACCGATAAGTACAGGGGTGCTGCCCGATCTTTCGATGGGAGGGGATAACTTCGATTTGGACTGGAGAGACGTTCACGGCCCGACTACAGCCAAAACGGATGCACCTTAGCAACCGATACACCAACTCCAACGGTTAATCACGATCTTGTCGAGCACGATCAACCAAACCACGAGGGTAATTCCTACAAGCAATCGAAGAACAAGCAAGAATAAGATAAACAAGTAACTCAATTCACAAAGATGGGGTTCTAAATGAAGTAGAACGGATGGTCTAGCCGACGCATGCGTCTACAAGGTAGTAGCAATGGCTAAACTAACAAAATAAAACCCAATCGATTTGTGGCGGCTATGGGGGTATAAGAGAGGGGGAGAGAACGACCAGGACGTGGTTGGGGTCGTCCTCCAACCCTATGACGCGCCCCTATTAGGCCCAACTTGATACAAAGCCCAATGGCTATATAACGGTGACGCAGCACCGAGACAGATTCTGTCTGTCAAATTGTTTCGACGATTCCCGTCGACTCCGAACGCATTTGGACTTCAAACCGCCGCCATTGGAAAGGTAGTCTTCTTATCTTTCCAACCATATGTATAACGTCAAAAACCGAGCCCGTATGCGACCTGGGCGTCCGTTTTAATGCGGACTGGTCCTGGAGTCCGAATCTGACCCGAAACCGAATTCGATTGGGCCTCCCACTTGATTTGCAATACATGGCCGGCCCTCCACGTCTTTGAGCACCTCTCTAGCCATATCCTCATCATCTCCATGGTTCCTAACAATAATTAAATCATTAGGTAGTATTTTATTCCCAAAATTATATAAAGAAGGCATTAGAAACGAGCTCACCGATAAATTCCAAATTTGCGCTTGAGCTCTCATGATTGGACCATGAATATCAAATGAGGGAGTGTTAGTTGTATCCGTACGAGTGATGTCCTCATCACACCTCCACAGGAAAATAGTGAACCTAATCTTCGGATTCTTCCGTTCGAGCTTGTTCTTCGCGCTCAGCAAGAAGCCCGGCATGATCTTCCCTTCGAGCTTGTTCTTCGCGCTCGGCAAGAAGCCCGGTGTTGTCTTCCCTTCGAGCCTGCTCTTCGCGCTCTCTTTCCGGCTCTCTCTTTCTAAGTCTCTACGCTCGTGCTGCGAGCCGAGATCCTCCAGTGTGACTCGTGCGACGCCTCACGACCTCCTTCGATCCCAGCTCGAGGTTCCTTCATTGGCCACCCCTTCGGCCATGTGAGTAAGTGCACCTTCCTCTTGACCAATCGTGCCTCCCGGCCTCGATGCGGTGGAACCCGAAGGGTCACCAGCCCTCCTATTTCTGGTATATCCTCCAGCCATAACGTAGACCTTCTGTTCGATCCCCACGGTCGGCGCCAGCTGTTGTGGTTACAAAGGCCACAAGCAACGAGGATTGGGCCAGCCCAAGGTGTCCCGGAGATTTTATGGGCTTCGGGACTACGAAGGTCCTTGGGCTAGGCCTAATGGAAAGGAACAGAAAGACTACGAAGGCGATAAAAGTTTGAAGGGATCACGAAGGAGTCACGATGGACTCCAACGGACTTCTCTCATTTCCGGTACTCGTGTGATTACAGGGAGGCCGAGATGGGCTCATTAGACGGGCTAGAGAGAGTATTTATAGTCCATACTCTCTCAACCCTAATTCCCACATGAGCCCATACAAGTTACACGTACACCCTTCCTACTCTACCCACTCTTAGGCCGAATCCTTTCTTCATATGCTTGCCGGGCCTTGGCTGGGCCAATTCCTTCCCACCAAGTGCTTCTCCCGGACCTTGTGGTGCTTGCTCTAGGTCCGTATTGGGCCTAATTTCCCTCCGGGCCGGCCCACTGGGATAAGGTGGAGATCTTCCCCCAACAGCGATTGCCCGGAGAGATTTTTGTAGCGAGAGGATATACCCGGCCGGATTCTGAAAAATTCTTTAAGGCCTCTTCTTCTTGGAGGGCGTCCCATTGAGCTGTGGCGGTGAAAGTTCCGGCTCCGCTCGAGCTGTCTACCTCCACATCCCCAACTACCATTTTAGCCGACTTTGGTTCTCCGGGAGATTTGCGTGTTGTCCTAGGCCGGCGAGGAATTTCTTCCGTCCATACCGGTCCCGGTGATACCTCCGGAGGAATTTGGAACAAAGTAGCTTGGGGAGGAGGATTACCGGAAGATGGGCTTTCAGCAAGGGTAACCTGCTCCTCGGTTTCCTTGTGCGAGGCGGCGGGGGTTAATTTGTGGATGTCGCAATCTGAGTTTCCGTGATTGAAGCACCGGGAGCGGAAGCGGGGCCCTACCGGTCGGAGAGGAAGAAGCGAGGAGCGGGACCGATCCGAGATGCGCCGGGAGTAGAGGTAGAAACGCCGCTGGCAGGAGTTTTTGAAGAAGCTTTATTTCTTAAAAAACTAGCTATGCTAGCTTGGAAGTTCGAAGGGATCCTGTAAGAAAACAGATGTAATAAGACCGGGGCGAGGAGCTTTGGCAAGTGATTCAATTCGGACAAAATTATTAGTAATATAAAAGACTTACGAGGAAGCCTTCTTGAAGCCGGTGGAGGTCTTGATCTTCTTGGGCGGGCCTTGAGTGTCCCTACCAGTTCTTTCTGCGAGTCCTTTTTCCGCAGGATTGGTTTGTGGAGTTGGAACTGCCTCTACGACATCACCGGGACCGGTCCGGTGGCCATACCGGGACCTTTTGGGAACTTTAGATAAGGGATCGACCAAGGAAGGAGTACCTTGAGTTTTCCCCAATGAAGCTTCGAGGATGGCCGGAGCTGCTCGGCGGTCCCTTTCGACGGCTTCTTCTTCTCGTCGACGATCTTCAAGCTTTTGTGCCTCCGAGCGAGTATCGCCGGGAGCGAGAAGAAGGAGTAGCGGGTTTGCCAATGGTCAAGGAAGTAGTACGTTTTCTTGTACTAGGTGCTTGAACCACGGTCCCGGACTCGGTGATTTTTGGAGTTATGCTTGGAGGTAAAGGAAAGGACCGGTCCGAAGGCCTATGAGTCGAGCCGGCTTGAATAGCCAGGGGCGGTATTGTTGGCATAATCTTCTCCCCAAGTGTCATTGGGAGGAAGAGGAGGGTGACTCTGTAGTTGTTCATTTTCTGTAATTATGAAGATTGAATTTTCGTAAGAAAATGATGGTAATAAACGACAAAGATTTGAAGAAACAGAAAGAGATACTTACGAGGTCACGAGGATTGGATGAGCTGAAGGCCGGACCCACTTTCGTACATCCGGATAGATCTGGTTTTGGCTGGAGCATTTGCTTGATGCGAGCTTCTAATCGCTCTTTGTCGGAGACGGGGTTCCATCCAAAGGCATAGCGGTGTCTTCGTCAAAGCACCAAGCTGGGTGCTCTTGCCTTTTGAGAGGTTGAACTCCCCGCACTATGAAGCTCCGGAGAAGCTGTCTCGGCGGTGACACCTTTGACGTCCTTCAAGTATTTAATGCAAGCTAGGAGCGCAAGAATTTCGTTGTCTTCTTTGAGCTTTTCCCTAGTCTCTGCGGTAGGGAAATTCTTGGCTATCTTAGCGTCGAAGGCGGGAAGCGCTGGTCGGGGATTGTCGCAGAAGAACCATCCATTTTCCCAATGGGCTATGCTTTAATTCAAGGAAAGAGAAAAATATTCCTCTGCATTCCAGACATTGGATTCCTACTCCGCCAACTGCAGCTTGGCGGTCCGATGAAGGAAGTGGGCAAATTTGAAACAAATACTGGAATAACTTGAAGTGGGGGAGAACTCCAAGAAAAGCTTCGCATAGATGGATGAAAAGGCGATTTGCAGGATGGAGTTAGGGTTGAGGTTAACCAACTCCCATCCGTAAAAGAAAAGAAGTCCCCTAAAAAGGAACAGCGAGGGAAGATCAAGGCCGCGGAGAAAAAAGGCCTTGAAGACTAATTGTTGAGAATCGTCTATTCCCCATGGGATTTGGCCGGGAGAAGGGACGCTCCAATTCGGGATTGGTTGAGGAGGAAGATATCCGTCCCGAACTGCCTCATTGAGAGAGGTTTCGGTGACCTTGCTGTTACCAAGGTCTTGGATACCAAAAGGAAGGCGATCGCGAGGAACGGAGGAAGAAGACGCGGGGACGACGGTGGATTTCTTCTTGCCCATTTTGAGAGATGGAAAAGGAAAGCTTGAGATTGGTTTATGTGGAAGAAGAGAGCAAAAGAACAAAGGCGAATGGCGGGCGTGTATGAGCTTTTGGGAGCGAGGGTTGACCTAGGTCGACCTTTCGTTTCTTTTTATAGACACTCGGGATGGGCCCGGGGCTGAAAAGTTATTGGGCTATTTTGAGAGGCCCGATGGATTTTTATTGTTAATAACCTATGTCGTAACTATGCAATTATGACCTAACGGCCATCGGGAAGTTAATGATCTATTATTTGCGTTAATTATGACTTAACGGTCGTAAGAATAAGCCGTCGTGCTTTTGTAAAAGTAAAAGCGGTCTGAAATATGAGAGTTTTCAGATGAAAATTAAAGTAATACTGAGTTTTATAATTCAGTAGTAAGAAAGAGTTAAATTTTACATAACTCGGTGATAAAGGATGCCTTAGGTTGTGGGTGTTAATCATCCGGCTGATTATAGGCTTTGGAGACTCGAGTCGCTGTGAGAATATGGGGAATAAACTGGTCCGATCAACCAGAATTTTGGTTCTTAGTGAAATTTTCACTAAGCGGATTATGAGTTCATGCTGATTTAGACGGTCTGTTATATGAAACTGGTGTAAATATCCAGGAGATATGAAATTATGACCGGTATAACCGGTCCGAAAAATGTGTTCTTGGCAGAAATTGCTAAGAAGGATGTGATTTCATGTAAGATAGTAAAATATAGTCTATCCGAGAAAGACTCTTGCATTATTTGCGATCCTCAAATGATACAAGAGTCGGGGCTATACCTAATTAGGTGCACCTGATCGGTGCACCGAATCTAAGAGCGGTCTATATCGATCGTGGGAGATGGAAATTAATGGAAAGATAAATGGAGTGGTCTCGTAATGATGGCGTATCAAAGGATAATAATGAAGAATCAACTAGTGGACTCTTGCATTATTTGAAAGAAGTTCAAATGATCCAAGAGTCGGGGCTATACCCAATTGGGTACACCTGGTTGGTGCACCGAGAGAAGAATTTGCAATGGTTACCTAATTAGGTGATATGAAGAATAAACTTACTAATTTTTTGGCTTTTTGAAGTGCTTCGGAGAAAGAAGAACCATTGTAGCAGATTAGAGTTCTTTTTAATTTTGCCATGGAATCAAGACCAACATGCGGAAGACTGGTCGGTCTTATTCAAGGTCAAATCAAAAATTACTCGGGAGCTACTTGTCGTATACTTGCCTTATGGGTATACGAGATGATAAAGGAATGTATGCGCAAAGACACGGTAACAAATCAATGAAGATAAAGGTGATGGAGGTAGCGGACAGACTGGTTCCTGACCGGTCCGGAATAACGAAGATTCTAGTATACCGGTATGGAAACAAGGTGGATATCAAGACAGGCGTACAATGACTTGAGGAGCAAGTTATTGAGCGATTTGTAGTTTGATTAGGACTCGAATCAATAAAGAAAGTTAGAGATACAATTCCATATATGTAATCTGTGTAATTGAGTAAGACTCGCATGTAACCCCGACTCCCCGGATATATAAGGCGGAGCGAGAGGTCATAAGTACTAGTGCCGAGTTTAAGACTCGACAAGCTTACTTGCAAAGAGTGCATAGCCTTTGGGTAAAGTGTACCAACCTCTGCAGAGTGTATAAAACTATCCGGATGTCCGTTGTCACGGTATATTGACACGCCAAACCTTGAGCTCTCGTTGATTAGCCACAAATACTAAACCCCGATGTGTGAGTGAGCAGCCTTGTGCCGATGAGTTTTGGAAGTGGTGTTGGCACTGGAGTGCCGTAGCTGTTATGACCTTCGGTCGGAAGGCTCAACTAAAATTTATAGGAACTGTCGGGATCGATGAATATCTCCCGCAGGTCCGACCAACTAAAAGATACAAAATTGTTTTCCTCTTACGAAAACCCCATTGATTCCGTAGTGAGACCTTGCATTCGCGCTTTCTGCAGAACCCTTATCCAATCCTTGACTACCATCCTAAATACATGTATATTATTACCCTTTGCTAGTGGTAGAGCTTGTTGAGTACCTTATGTACTCACGGTTTGTTCATTGTGGTTTTTAGTGGACAAACTTTCGAAGAAATAGAGATGGTTAAGTTTCGTCGTATGCTCAAGTTGCTCGTGGATGATTGAAGTGTTCATCTTTTGCCCCTTTCCGCTACATACTCCGGATTGTCACTTAACCTTGTTTGGTAAGTTCTCCGTAAATCTTCGTATTTTAGTACTCGTATGAATTCGAGACTATCTGTTTGTGCGTATTAACTACCGATCCGGACATTGGTACATGATGCACAGTACCCCTTCGAGGGAGGGGTGTCACAATGGACATGGGTTGAGGATTAAACATGTAAATTAGAATGCATTTAACCTACTAACTTTCGATTAGGACATAGAATTATACATGGGCATAAGTATAGAATGTGTCAAAATAACATAAGCATCCTACCCTCCTTCCATGGATAACAAGCAAGTTCATGGTGAGCAACGACATGCATAAAATGTAAAGCTTTTACATAATTTGATATATAAGCTATATGGCAAGTATCCAATGCAAAACAATAACTTAACAAATCCTACAGGATACCAATAGTGCTACTAGCAATCCCATACACGAGCTCGTGTAAATGCATAAAAGACTCATAAACAACATGCTAATTTTTGTGCATCGAATATAGCCTCTACATAAATGAGCACATATAAGTCAATATGATAATTATACAAATTCAAAAATCGATATTGAGGTTAGTCATTCTAAATCCAGTAGAGAATGCCACTAAGCAACCCTATACAAGAATTTTGTTGAATAGCATGAACTACACATAATAAGTTATAGAAACAAATAAGCCATGATTTTTGGAATACAAATTCTAAATAAATCATTTAATCCAAATTATATACTCCCTCCTTTCCTATATGTAAACATTCCTAGAATCCTGAGGTAGAAAAATAGTCAAGGGAGAAAAGGTCATATATAACCCTCATTTTACACTACCTCATAAATTCTTCACCTACCCACCAACCCATCATTTTTTGTCTTATTCATACGAATGCTTACATTGTGGAACAAAATTTGTATCCTTAGAATGCTTATATAATGGAATGGAGGGAGTACCACATAAGCAAAGAATGCTAATTATATTAAACACATGTATAAATGCATCAACATCATGCACCAGGGGGTCCAACATGTTATGACAAGTTTCATGATTTTTACAATTTTTAAGAATTACTTATGCATTTTACAAGCTTAATAAGGTTCCATTTGTTTTTAACTAAAACTTTACATCTTTGCACAGAACCCTAGGCAAAAAATTCATGTTGTAAGGATTCCAAAACATCTTGGTTTGCATTTTTCTGACTTTTAAAATAGAAGATATGAATTTCGCAAATTTGAACAAAGTTTGCAAATATTATGAAAATGCCATTAGGTTTAAAATGGGAACAAGCGCCGACGAGATCCGGTCGGCGACCAACAGCATGGGTTTGGGAGCTGCCCTCTAGCCGGGAGGGGCAAGCTGGATGAGGCAAATCACCGAGCGGGGTACACGGGGGCGAGGCCTCACCGGAGAGGTATTGGCGGCGAGTGGCGGCGTAGGGTGTTTTCCTGCGACGTGAGTCGGCGTGTGCGGAGTTGGAAAAATTAGGGAAGACGTCCGATGAGATTCACCATATCCTGGAGGACACCGGTGTTGAAACAACGAGCCAATGAGGGTGGCCGGACAGGGGGTCTCATCGGCGGGGTGACGAAATCCAGCAGCGGTGGCACGACCTTTCTTCCATGATCCGACGACCTAGAAGCGAGAGAGAGCAAGCCGGTTAGGGTGGAGCAAGATGAGGTCGTTGCGCATCTAATTGCGCAAGGAGTGGAGGAGGGCAGCTTGCCTAGATCGAGCATGGGACGACGGGTTTATGGCTGCTGAAAACAGGGGAGGCGGCAACATTGGTAGCTCGCGCGCCCTCTGCGGGGAAAGGGACCCACCGGGAGTTGTTGATGCTTCACGGAGGGGAAAAGGATGTCTGCGCGGCTGCCGGGAGAGGTTTGGACTGCGTTTGGCGAGGAGGAAGCTCGAGCTCGGTGCCTTCGAGGTCTAAGGAAGTAGAGGAAGGGAAAATGACTATGCCGGGAGTCAAGATGGGCGATCATCGACGCGTGGGCAGGAGCAACGACGTGCACGATGGCCGCCTGCCCACTCTTGTTCGGTCGTCATGGGCGGCGGCGGCCGGAGAGGCTGCTAGTGGCCATGGCCACTATTGGGTAAGATGGCTCTATCCACGAGATTGCCAATCCATCCTTTTACTGATTTTTCTCTATAGCAATAGTTCTAGGACGAATTTTGACAAACAAATTTTTGTGCCCGGTCAGCGTGAAATGCTGAGCAACTTTTGTTACTGGCCAAAGTTCCAATTTTGCTTCCAAAATTTTTTAAAATTCCTTGAAGTTCTACAATTTTCCTGAATTAAGTGAATTTTTAGGAGCCTTTATCCATTACTAAAAATTATGGAAATATGTCCCTAAATTCTCTATTGATATTCCCCACAATATTCTGCAAAAACATTGGCATGTTGTTGTGGAAAAGTTTGAGGTATGGCACAAGCTAGTTTGAGCTTAATTTGAAATTCAAATTTCAGAACCCTAGCTCTTAATTGCTACCTATTCAAATTGGAATTTGGAAATGCAATTCAAGTATAATGCCACTGTTCACATATACTTTGTGACATGGGATGTCACAACCCTCCTCTCGAAATCTCGTCCCGAGATTATCATTCGGTAGATAGAAAGATAGGGGCATGTGAACGTTACCTCAAATGCGAAGCCAAAAACTCGGGGAAGGTTGAATTTAGAAATTCTTCTTGTTCCCAAGTAGCCTTAGTGATGCAAGCTGTCCCCGAGCTCTTGAGCACCATAGGGAAGTTGTTCTCGGGGATGGCGGACAAAGATGAAGGTTGGACGGAGGTTTTATTCTTGCCCATCGGGAGGAATGAGATGGGAAAGTTGGATGTTTGCTTTTCGGGAATGTAAGGAAACAAGGATTCAGATCGTAATGTCCAAAGAACATGGAGAAGTTGTGGGCGCGCTGCGGTGATTTGGTGGGTTTGACCTAGGGCGCCCCTTGGTATCTTTTATAGGTACCCGATGTAACATCCGGCCCAGGGCTTAATAGGATGGATAGAATACTCATGTCAACAAGTTGCAACTTCTTTTCCGGAAGCTCATCTCTAAAGAACTCTTAGGTTAAGCATGCTTGGCACTGGAGCAATTTAGGGATGGGTGACCGACCAGAAGTCTTTCCGGGTGTGCACCAGTGAGGACAAAATTGTGTAGAAAAGACTAGTGTTGATCTATGAGGGAAGTCTTGAGGGCCTATTAAGCTACCAGGAGTAAGCGGGCCCTGGCCCGGAGTGGCAGGACCTTACACCCGAGCTAAGCTCGGGGCTTGGAGTTACCGAGCTGTTTTTTATAGCCCAATGTGTTTTAACCCGGGTAATTTAATCACTTAGGCCTAGTTATGTGATTGTGACCTAACGGTTATAAGGAAATGGTCTTTCACGATTCTATTAATCGTAGGGGCTCTTTTGCAAGAGTTCGGCGGTCTAAAATTTGAAATATTCAGCTGCTTGACCATTGTGAGTGTTGAACTAGTCCGTTTGGCGTGAAGTTAGATCAAAGACAATAAGGTCTTGCCTAACGGGATCTATAAAATGAATGCCTTAGGCCCCGGGTGTTAATTATTTGGCTGATTATAGGCTTTGGAAACTCGAGTCAATGTGAGATAATGGGAAAAAACTGGTCCGATCAACCAGATTTTGGTTACGAGTGAAACTTCACTAAGCGGATTATGAACTCGAGCCGATTTAAGCGAGTCTATTATGATAACTTGATGAAAATGTTAGAGAATCAGGAAGACTAAGACCGGCTTGACCGGTCTAGACATGTGTTCTTGACAGCAGTAATTGGATATATCATGATTACGTAAAGAGTAGTACAGACATAGTCTCTTTAAAAGACTCGTAGCATTATTTGTGGCATTCAAATGATACAAGAGTCGAGGGCTATACCTAATTAGGTGCACCACATTCAAGAGCGGTCCGTAGAGATCGCGAGAAGTGGAAAGCAATGGAAATGGAAAAGTGGAGCGGTCTCGAAGAAATTGTATATAGAAGAAAATAATGAAGAATCGACTAGTGGGCTCTTGCATGGTGCACCCGACCGGTGCACCGGAGGAAAAATATGAGAATTTTCATCACCTAATTAGGTGGTGAAGGATAAAACATCAATTTTTTGGCTTTTTAAAGCCGTGTTGAAGAAATATTCTAAAATATTGGAGTTCTTTTTAATTTCACACTGGAATCGGACCAACATAGAGAAGACTGGTCGGTCTTATTCAAGGTCAAATAAAAAATTACTCGGGAGCTGCTTGTCGTATACTTGCCTTATAGGTATACAATTATCAAAGGAATGAATTATCGGAGACATAGTGGCATGGCAATGAAGATATGACTGGTGGAGAGGGTCCACGAGTGTGGTGCCCGACCGGTATGAAATAATATAAGGTTCTATACACCGGTATGGAAATAAGGCGGACGTGAAGACGGATATGATACAACTTGTTCAACAAGTAAAGAAGCAAGTCTAGTCTATTAGGACTCCGAATAAACAAGGAAAGCATAGAGATAGAACTTCCGAGTATGTAATCTTTGTAAACCGACTAGGACTCTGCATGTAACCCTATCTCCGTGGATATATAAGGCGGAGAACGGACCCTCGAAATCTCCCCGACAATTCGTAATTAGCAATATGCTAAAGGCAATACACAACATACATGATGTAGGGTATTACTCTCGATCGAGGGCCTGAACCTGTCTAAAATCTCATGTTCTTGTGTGTTTCGTGTGTTGCACCATTGAATTCTGAACTCGTGATGGACCGGATAGTTCTAGTGCTGAGATTAAAACTCAACACAACAAACAGGAAAGAAAAGATTTATGGTCGAGTAAATGAAGAGCGGTGGATTAATCGTCCCTCGACATGGTGGCCGAGCGGTGGATATATCCGCTCTCGACATGTCTACCGTGAAGGACCATCAACGCGGGTGTTGATATCGGTGCTGCCGACACCACATCCTCTGCCACGGCAAAGCCTCACGCGAGGAGCGTTGACTATCAGTGTGGCAGTGATCGCTTGAGAGGAAGAGCGGTAACTCCAGGCAGGGTAGGCAGCGTTGACTGGAGGCCGTCGACACAACAGATATGGTGGTTGCCACCAAATCTAGATGCGGAGCCCCGACAAAAACGACAAAATTGGGGTGGCGACGATCGCGGCGGTAACGAACTGGCACAAAGGTCGCACATATCTGCATGGTCTTTTTGCGCCGCTACCAACGACGACTGTGATGGCTATTATGGTGGCATGGCCCAGTACAAGCCCGTACGTGCAGGTATTGGGGTATCGTCCTTTGTTTTGTGGCAGTTTAAGACTGACTTCAATAATATGAGGCATTTTTGAGAGTCAAAACTCTTATTGCCTTGCCTGCACAGTAACATCTCCGCAATGTATCGGAAGACATATCTAACAGATAGATTGCATTTTCCTCTCGCTGCTGGGTCCGCGCTACCGTAGCTCGCCCCGTGCCCCTGCGGCACGCCGCCGCTAGCCCCGTGCCACCACGGACACTCGTCAGACCGCACGTTGCCGCCTACCAGCGCTCGCCCGACTGCACGCCGCGTCCCTGTCGTAGCTTGCCCGACCGCGCGCCACCGCCCGTGGCCGCTCGCCGTGCATTCCTCGCGCGTGCCCCTCCTTCCTGTGTCGGGCCGACGGACCTACCTCCCGCCTCGCACCGCCGCGCGTGCCCTCGTCCCTACGTCGCGTTTAGCTCGGCCTCCCGGCGTCGATGCAGCACGTTGAGCTCGAGCAGGCCACGACATCGTGCTGACAGACTCGACTCCCGACGTCGCGTCTGCGGACTCACCTCCCCATCTCGCACCGCCGTCCGCGCCTCTCATTCCCGTGTCGTGCTATTTTCCCACCTCCCCATGTCCATGCAGCGCATGGAGCTCGAGCAGACTACCTGCTACACGCGTCGCATCGACGGCCCTGCCTCCCCACCTTGCGTCCCTCCGCCCTGCCGTGCATTGCCGCGTCGTGCCCCGTGCCTCATCGACAGCAGCAGTGACGTTGATGTCAATCACGGTGTGTTAGCCCTCATCCTCACCGCACTCGCCGCTGCAACCCACGCCGGCGCCACCGCAAGCTCCAGCTTAGACCGCATCTCACCCCGTGCCCAGCTCAAATGTATAAGAGGAGAGAGGGAGTTTATTTTTACCTTCCCTCTCTTCTCTGAAGGAAAAATGCACTCTCATTTGCATCCTCTGTTGGAGGAAGAATGAGTGATGTGCAGTGCATCTGTGAGATGCATATATGCATTTAACTCCTCTATTGAAGTCAGCCTAAGGCGCAAAAGTGGATGAGCTTTATTTACCATTTTTACCTATTTTTATTATTTTTTGTAAGCCCAACAAGAATCCGTCGGTCACTGATAACAATTATTTAAATGGAGTGATGGATTTTACTTCTTTCACTAAGATCTTTTTATCTAGTACTAAAATTTTCTTTTATAAGTATCAAGAAATAGAATCTATTTTTTGACAAAAAATATCAAATGTTAGGAGCAATTGATCTTTTGGAAGGGCATACAATTTTCTCCATTTCGAGCTTGCGGTCAGGAACTCACTTAATAGCGTAGAGGAAAATAGGTTGACAACTGTTGGCAGATTTATTTCTATCTTCTTAGCATAGCATAGCACAATAATGTATCGATCTACAGAAAAGCAACGAAATGAACAACTACCGAGAACGCACTGGATGCCACGTCCATCTACCGTACACTTCAAGTACTGGTATATGTAGATCACTGGAGACGGTGGATCTAATGAACCAATGCCCGAAAGGAGTCTGATTTCATCATCATAAGGTTAACTATCCACCAGCGAAATGCACCACAATTGTTTTCAAAACCCCCTGCTAATGACCTGGTCCTTTGGTTCACTGTCGCTATGTTTGGGTATTTGCAACGTCTGAACCTGATCCCCATCAATCCTCTCACCCAGTTTCAAGTTTTATCTACTCCCCGTTGACATTGAAACTAATGTTTTTTCTCTCTTCGATACTCATTTTGTCGATGATATTAGGCATAGTGATACTGGTAATTGTTAGGGGCGACGATCCTCCAGTTCTTTTTCGTGAATAGAAACACGCCGAAAACTATACACAGAAAAGACACTTGTTATATGTATTCAGATAGGACAAAGTAGTTATGTTTGTTGTACACACACCACAACACATGACACTCCACACCACAACGATACACGTCTCATATACACGCGTATGACACACTCAAGGACATCTATTCGATTACACGACTCCTTATCTTATTATGTTCCTTTTGTTCCTTATTACACGGCTACTTATTATGATCTAGGAACGTTGTGATAGTATCAGAGACTGTTCGCAAGTATGCGGTGCTGCTTAGTGCTGGCCAGGGAGCTTCTCCTTGATCTTGTCCATGATGCCCTTCTTTTCTCCGGTCTCGTGGCCGTAAGTGCCGGTCATGCCGGTGTGTCCTTGCTGGCCATAGGTGGCGCCGGTACCCATCTGCCGCTGGTCGTCCTTGTGGCCACCGGGCAGCTTCTCTTTGATCTTGTCCTTGATGCCCTTCTTCCTCCGGCCACCCATGCCGTCATCCTCAGACTATCGCAAGCAAGAAAAGAAATTAAATGTTTTATTTCAATTATACAATAATATATACGTACTACTAGAGCTCAATTGCAATTACAATGTTTGTAACAATAAGACGGATAATTATATATATAAACAAGTGGCGTGCAAGTAGTTTACCGAGCTGGAGCTGGAGCTGCCGGAGCGGTGCAGGATGCCACCGGTCTTGTGCTCCTCCCTGGTGGGCTGGAACTGCCCACCCGTGCCGGCGCCCGTACCGGTGCCGTGCGTTCCTATGCCCATGCCACCGGTACCGGTGGTGCCATGGGTTCCCATGCCCATTCCTCCGGTTCCGCCGGTGCCTTGTCCCGCAACCGGGTTGCCGTACTCGTCGACGCGGCCGGTGGTGCCGTGGCCGTACTGTCCCTGGCGCTCCATGGCGACTACAACTAAGCTACTGCTCTCTCACACACCCAACTCGCAAGTGTTGCCTACTTATATTCCTGTGCTCACTAGATTGTCGCTGCAACTTTGACGATGATGAAGCAGGCGGAGCAGAACACCATTTATAGCTGTTGGAGAGCGAGGGGATCCGGAATTCCGGATCATGGTACCACGGCAGAGGCCAGAGGGGTACGTGTGCCCGCTCGAGTGGGTTGGCCGGCGGGGTGCCACTGAACAGCACGTATGGTTGCACAGGGACGTGTGCAGGGTCGGCGGCGCCACGTAGCTGGCGGTTCTGGAACGCCCTCGGACCCTGACGCGGCGAGCGAGACCAGA
This sequence comes from Chloris gayana, assembly GCA_031894775.1. NCBI lineage: Eukaryota > Viridiplantae > Streptophyta > Magnoliopsida > Poales > Poaceae > Chloris > Chloris gayana. The sequence goes on from JAUNZO010000193.1 coordinate 299,009, forward strand.
CACGAACCGGATAACGATGCGAGTGTGCATGTGCCTAGTGCATACACGCGGGGAAATTATGGAACCATGTGAGGGAGTTGCAGATTTGAGTTTTTGGTCTTTGGATTTATCCGTTTGCTACATTCTGGCCTCTATGTTTACTATTGGAGAATGCTAACGTGTTTATATGTGGTATCTTGTTAAGGGGAAAGCTCCATTCAAATATGAACACCTCAGGTCAAGATAAAGGGTCAGTGCATTATGTGGCAAGAGTAAAAAAGAACCTTAAAAAAGGAGTTGTGGGTCACAAAGAGGACTCGCAATTACAAGATCTAATCAACTCATCTTTAATTATGGATCCGAAAGAGGACTCACAAAAAATCATGAGAGACTTATCCAATTGGTTAAAGGGACAATTGTGTTTGTACCCCGGTTTCTACCTTAATTATGATTTTACTCCTCATTTTTCAACTTTGTGATTTTATCCTTGCGTTTTCAAAACGAAGACAAAATTTACCCCTACAAGAAGTAAAACATCGCAATAAAAATATTGTGATTTTACCCTTGGTAGGGGTAACTTGTCCTTCGTTTTGAAATAGCAGGGTAAAATCACAGAGTTAATTTATGGTTCTATGCTGCATATGCGGGTTTGCTTAAACCATTTTCTAGTAGGAAATAGCCAAATTCCATTCTGAATACAAGGCCCTAGGTCAAGGATAAGGGAATCTTATTTTTGATGCATGCCTGACGCTATTGTGATACATGTAATACAACCCAGATTACTTTTCAGTATTTACTGATGAGTGTTCATCAATGGAGAGAGATCCTACTCAAACCCTACTCAGTACAGGTTTAGGGATGCAAACTTTTTCACACTCAAACACAGACCACAACTTCTTGAAAATGAAAACAAGAGGTAAAACCACAACTGGGTATTGAACTAATGATAAAAACACAATAGCAGGTTTCATACAAACTACAATACATATAAGAATAATTTTCAACCAGACATCGATCATGGTAATACAAAAAGAAATAGTCCCGTTTGCTAAATTCTGATCCAATGCGGCGCACGAATTCGAGGCGGGAGGGAGGATTTGTAAAATCGGTGCCCATTTAATCATACTTTTGCAAATTCTCCCGACCGCCTACATCTCTCTATGTGCCCCCTCTTGGATCAAGATCACATGGTCCAGATTGATGTTCTTATAGTTCTAACATTAACCTGGTTCTCATAAGATACATTGCCATTTAATAATTGCGCTACGTAGTGTGGTGTTATGTGTAGGCAATGACCCGATGAGCTGGAACTGTACGTATTTTGGCTGACCTGAAACCTTATTGATTGAGCTTCCTGTCTACAGAAAATGATAAAGAGATCATCGGTAGGTGGTCGAGTGCTTGTTCTTTGTCGGATTTCTACAAACGAACGAATTACTTGATTCCTTCGAGTTGTTGGGACATCGGGTGCATCGCCACCAGATTTTGCTGCCGGTGAGTTGCTCGCTCGCTTAGATGTTTGGTTCATTTTGACGAGAATGCAGTCTGAACCCTGCATTTTGTAAAACCGATAGTGAGTGTGTCACACACCACAATTCAAAGAGAGGAGAGGGGCGGCAGCAACGCCTGGTTGCTGCTAGAAGGGAGTGCGCGCAGGGAGCAGCGCGTGCGTGGAAGAGAGGGAGAGAGGGGGTTGCGGCAGGAGCAAGAGAGAGATTAGGGTTTGACCCTTAACCGATCTTTATTGATAACTGCCCTCTCTTTATATAGAGAGGGTTGCTTAACTCCTAAGTTACAATTGACTTAACCTCCAAGTAATCTATGGGATAAGCCCATTAACTAAACAACTTAATGGGTCACAGCCCATTAGCTAAAAGACCTAGCCTCGCCACTTGTTTGCGGCGCCGGCTATAGGTGCGGCCCACCATAACATCTCTCCCGCTTCGATGGAATAGCTCGTGCTCGAGCTACGGTGTTGGATATAGTTCATGGATGGTGGTGATGTCCTCCCAAGATGAGTCAACATCCTATTGATCCTTCCATTTGATGAGAATTTGTAGAATACCCCAATATAATCTTACTCGTAGCGCCTTTTCCGGAGTTGGAACCACACGTTCTTCATGAAGAATTGGTAAAGGTGGAGCATCATCGGGAGGATGGCCATGAAATTTTTAAGAATCCCCACATGAAAGACATCATGGATTCGATCGTTAGCTGGAAGATCCAATCGATATGCCACATTGCCAATTCTTTCTAGAACTTTGTACGGTCCATAAAATCGTGGTGATAACTTTCCTTTTGGTGCAACTGCTATGGAGACAGACCGTTTGAGAAAAAAGACGTAGCCAAACCCAATCACCAATGCTTGAAGGATAATTAAGTATGCTTACGATTGTAGTATTTCTTTGCATAATCCTGTGCTTGCGAAGACGTTCTCGCACAACAACGAAAAAAGCATCACAATTTTCCATCAATGAATCCACTCGCAGAAAATCATGCTTGAACCCGAATCATAAGTTCGAAGTGCAGGAGGATCGCGACCATAAACCACTTTGAATGGTGTTTCTTTGAGAGAAGACTGATATGAAGTATTATAACAATATTCTGCCCATGGTAACCATTTAATCCAATCCTTTGGTGTATCCCCCGTTAGACAGCGGAGATACATAACAATGATCTTATTAGCTGCCTCGGATTGACCATCTGTTTGAGGGTGGTATGCGGAACTCATATTTAATTGCACTCTAGATAAGCAAAATATTTCTTTCCAAAATTTGCTAGTGAAAATGGCATCTCTATCACTCACAATAGAGCGTGGCATACCATGTAGTCGAACTATCTTATCAAAGAATACCTTGGCCACTGAAGTTGCCGTGTATGGGTCGGATATTGTGATAAAATGAGCATATTTAGAAAAGCGGTCTATCACGGTGAGAATAACTGATTTACCAGCAACTTTTGGAAGTCCTTCAATGAAATCCATGGATATATCTTTCCAAACTTGGTGTGGTACCTCTAGACTTTGAAGAAGTCCTGCTGGATGAAGATGTGAGGTCTTATTTTGTTGACAGATGCGACAATTCCGAACATAGTCCTGTACCATTCGTCGAGCATTAGGAACATGGAAATCAAGACGTAGCCGATGAAGAGTTTTTTTGCTCCTTCGTGAGCTGCCCGATGGATGTTGTCGAGTATTGTTTGTAGCACAGGGCAAGATGATGGTAGATAGACTCGCTTGTTATAAAGAATTAATCCATCCGAAGATCCCCAAGTGTCCGGTTGTTGTCCTTCCTCAATAGAAATCAGTAATGTGCTTAAGTCATTATCACTTAATATATATTGACTCAATTCTTCAAATATTTTGAACCGAGGATTTGAGATGGCACAAAGTTGGAGTTCGTCGATGCTCGTCGAGATAGTGCGTCGACCACCGTGTTGAAACGTCCTGGCCGATATTCCACCGCAAAATCATAGCCAAGCAATTTACTTATCCATTGAGTTTGTGGTATCATTGATAATCGTTGATCCAGGAGGTATTTTAAACTGTAATGATCGGTCCGAATGAGAAATTCGCGTCCCCACGGATATGGTCGCCAATGGCGCACTGCTTGCACAAGGCCAATTAATTCGCGCTCATATGCTGCCAATTTTGCATGTCGAGGAGCAATAGGGCAACCGAAGAATGCCAATGCCCCTGCACCTTGATGAAGTACAGCACCAAATCCTGTTCCCGAAGTGTCACATTCCACAATAAAGGATTTTGTAAAATCCGGAAGAGTGAGAACTGGTGCTGTAGTTAATGCCTGTTTGAGGTGCTCAAATGCAATAGTGGCTGCTGATGTCCAGAAAAATCTATCTTTGGTCAATAGTTGTGTCAATGGTCGAGCAATAACTCCGTAGTTTTTGATGAATTTCTAGTAATAACTAGCCAAACCCAGAAATCCTCTTAATTCTCTAACCGAAGAGGGAAGAGGCCATGCTGTAATAGCATTAATTTTCTCGGGATCTACTGAGATGCCTTTAGAGGATAAAATGTGTCCAAGATAAGCAACAGAACCGACACCAAATAAATGTTTGGACTTTTTAAGGAACAAATGATTTTCCCTTAAAATTTGAAGTACTTGTCGCACATGTTGAATATGTTCGGTCCAAGATGGACTATAAATAAGGATGTCATCAAAGAAAACTAGCACAAAATAGTGCAAAAATGATTTCAACACGTCATTCATCAAAGCTTGAAAATTTGATGGCGCGTTGGTTAAACCAAAGGGCATTACCAAACTCCAAGTGACCATGATGGGTGCGAAAAGTTGTGTTTTCCAATATCCTCATGGAACATGCGTACTGATGATACTCCGATCGGAGATCCAATTTTGTAAAATATGCGGCTCCCGATAATTCATCCAAGAGTTCAACCACAAGCTGGAATTGGGAATTTATCCTTGATAGTATTATCGTTCAATGCTCAATAATCAATACAAAATCTCCATGAACTATCATGTTTTTTGACAAGCAAAACCGGAGGAGAATATGATGAAGTACTATATTGGATGATTCCTTGGTCGAGCATCTCTTGACACCGTCGTTCAATTTCGTCCTTCTGCAGTTGTGGATAGTGATATGGCCTCGACCGGCCACTACCGGCGTGGGATCTTTGAGATGTATTCGATGATCATAACGACGGGAGATTGGTAGACCCGTTGGAGCAGCAAATAAGTCATGGAAATTTGTCAATAGAAATGACATAAGCTCCATGGATAATCCATCAAGTGCAAAGGACGTTGGATAAGTGCTGCCTCGTCCATGCCAAGTGATTTCCTTGCTCGTGACGCCAAAATTTCATAATAAGGAGATTGAAATCCCAAACAATGGGTCCTAGGGAGCTAAGCCATTGTACTCCGAGAACCAGGTCAAAACCTCCCAAGCCAATAGTGTAACAATTAATGTACAAGAATTCTCGATTAATTGATAATCCTAGGTTTCGACAATACCCCAAGCTAGAGATTTGGTCCCCATTAGCTATAGCAACATTGACCCCGAAAGGAATTGATTCAACCGAAATAGAGCCGTCGGCACGTGCTAGTATTGATGAAGTTGTGAGTAGAGCCGGAATCCAGTAGTGTCGCCATCGTGCATCCATTAATGCGAGCATCAACTTGCATGGTGCGATGAGAGTTGATGCCTGTGAGGGCACGCAGTGATATCCGGATGGAAGAGAACGCCTCCCGTGGTGATGCTGCTAGTGGATAGTCCTCTAGTGGCTGCTCCTTTGTTAGGACCACTGGTAGTGTTCAAGAGAACATTTGGGCCAATGAAATAGCTTCGGCTAGATTAGTTGGTTTGTGTAATTCCAGCTCAATGCATAGAAGTTCTGTTATACCCGCCACATAGATCATGGCCTCGATGAACGGCGGGAGGAAGTCCAATTGAGTCAATCCGGAGATGAATTGCTCGGTATACTCCTCCAACGAAGAATGTTGTTGTAGTAGTATTAAAGCCCCAAGGTGATTGTCGTTGGGTAGCGACCCAAATCATGCATTAATGGCTTTCGAGAATCGAGTCCAAGTTGGTACCCCTTCATATCGCTCAAGAAGCATCAACCAAGGTAGAGTTGCGCCTTTGAGGTGGAAGGCAGCTAACTCCACCCTTTCCTCGTTTGGAACTCGTTGCTTGTGGAAGAACATGTCGTAGCGAAAAAGCCAAAGAGAAGGATCTGAAGAACCGTCAAATTCAGGAAAAGACAATTTATAAGAAGAAGTACAACCTGTCCGTTGAAGAGTTGTTGGCAGCCCGGCAAGGTCGGTACACTCGTATCCCGGAGTTTGCCTCCTCGCTCAAGAAGTCCAATGATCCCTATGGCGCCGATGAATGTTGGTGTTGGACCCCCGCTGTAGGGCGCAACGGTGGTGGTCGATAGGCCGCCGGTGATGGTTGTGGTTCCTCCTCAAAGTTGGATGGAGAAAAAATTCGGATCACTTCCTCCTGCACCCGCTTGTTTAGATCTACGATCATCTTGATGGCTACACCCATTATTTCTTGATCGGATGCGTTTAGATCGAACTCTCCAATGGAATCCATGTCCGAAGGTGGCTCTGAATACTAAGTTGTCACACACCACAATTCAAAGAGAGGAGAGGGGCGGTAGCAACGCCCGGTTGCTGCTGGAAGGGGTGCGTGCGGGGAGCAGCGCGTGCGTGGAAGGGAGGGAGAGAGGGGGTTGCGGCAGGAGCAAGAGAGAGATTAGGGTTGGACCCTTAGCCTCCTTGATCTTTATTGATAATTGCCCTCTCTTTATATAGAGAGGGTTGCTTAGCTCCTAAGTTACAATTGACTTAACCTCCAAGTAATCTATGGGCTAAGCCCATTAACTAAGCAACTTAATGGGTCACAGCCCATTAGCTAAAAGACCTAGCCTGCCACTTGTTGGCGGCGCCGGCTATAGGTGCGGCCCACCATAACAGAGTGTGAATCAGGTATTGACAAATTGATGCCTAGGTACGTACCGCGAGCAAGGAAACTACGACTCATAGATATGCGGAAGAAAGGTGTTCACGGTGGTGCTGATTTTTCAGTAACTATGAAGCCGCGGAGCGGGTCTCTTTATTCAGATCTGTTTTAGAATGATATGAAGGTCCTACGAATGCATAGAGCTGCTGAGGGATACTGCAGTGTTTCGACCAACGTCGGTGTTTCCACCTTGCTTTTCTCCATCTCTTCTTGAACATGTCTTCTAATTTGGATTCGATCTAAGTATAGCTGCTTATTTCAAAATCGGTGGTAGTCCCAGTAAGATAAAACACCTTTTATTCGGTTTGAGACCAAGCTACATGAACTAAGGTTGGAAGAAGAGCTAGGGATTTTTTCTGCTATTCATATTTTTGGTAAAAGAAGAGTGGGGTTGAAAACACATGTGCCATCAGCGGATGCATGGCAATAGAATTTCACATTCAAAATTTAGTGAAGATAGAAAGACATGGTACATAGAAATGGATTACTTTAGCATATGTATATAATCAATAATATTCAAGATACATACTTTGTCAGTTCCAAAGCAAATATTTCAGGGCTACGCCAGATCCATATCGAGTACCGAATAATGAGTGCTTCTTCCAAGCAGATCTTCGATTTGATTATGCGCCAACAACATTATTTCTGTAATAACAAATATGAAGCATAAACAACACATACCATATCTTGCAAATATTCCTTGAAAATAAAGGTTCAGTAAAAGAATATATGGCGTCGTTAATTCCTTTTAGTAAAAAAATATTGATTCAAATGTAATATTACACCATGCTCACCAAATCTATATCTGAGGCTATGCAGCAATGGATGTGTCGATCATACTATACTGAAGGAACCATATAGAATGTACGTAGCATTAGGTTCAGTTGCATGGAAAACAAGCATCCTGGTATATATAGCAAGGATGATATGAATTTAGAGTGTACTTCACATAAATGGTATCCATCCACAAGAAAAAGAGATAAACAAACAACTTATCTAGTCCTGCTAAACATGGATTCTAATCTTGATATATATTTTTTTCTTTTCCACCGTATGCAAGAGAGCATGAACTACCATGTAGAACATAGAGAGGTATCATATTATAAAATAAATAATAGGAGTGACTATATATCTGTCGACTGATTTTGCCTCCAAAATCATGTCGAATTTTGGGAACACTTGGAATTGAACTACTGGAACAATGAAATTGTAATATTGGAACAATGGGCTTGCTTAAAGCATGTTTGTTCTAGTATTTCATAACATTGGGTTAGTTTGATTGTTCCAGTTATGTAGTTTGATTGTGCCAATAGTACATTTTCGTTACCAATTGCTCAATTCAAATGTTCCGGAAATTCGATAGATTTTACGGGAAAAATCTGTCGACGGATAAATAGCAAAGCTCATAAATAATAGATATCGTCATCTCTTAGATCATAAAAAAAGTGGGAAAACAAATGAAGTATTTACTAGCTGGCAATATGTGGAAAGCAAGAACAAATCATGTCGAGTCTTAAACTCGACACTAGTACTACCCGGTCCCTCACGAGCGTGGAATTCGATGGTGCAACACACGAAACACACAGGAAAGCGAGATTTTAGACAGAGTTCGGGCCCCTCGAATTGAGAGTAATACCCTACGTCTTGTATGTTATGTATTGCCTTTAGCGGATTGCTAATTGCAAGATCTCGGATAGCTTTCGGGTGTCCCTACTCCGCCTTATATATCCGGGGAGCTAGAGTTATATGTAGAGTCCTAGTCGATTACACGGATTACATATATGGGAGTTCTATCTCTAACTTTCTTTATTGATTCGAGTCCTAACAGACTACAAATTATTCCTTAACTTGCTTCTCACGTTGTCATACACCGGTCTTGATACCCGCCTCATCTCCATACCGAGTATATGGAATCTTCTGTCACTCCGGACCGGTTAGGAACCAGTCTATTGGCTACCTCCATCACCTTTATCGTCATTGATTTGTTACCGTGTCTTTGCGCATCCATTCCTTTATCATTTGTATACCCATAAGGCAAGTATACGACAAGTAGTCCCCGAGTAATTTTTGATCTGACCTTGAATAAGACCGACCAGTCTTCTGCATGTTGGTCTTGATTCCATGGTAAAATTAAAAAGAACTCTAATCTGCTGCAATGGCTCTTCTTTCTTCAAAGCGCTTTAAAAAGCCAAAAAATTAGTGTTTTTATCCTTCATATTACCTAATTAGGTAATCATTGCTTATTCTTCTTCCGGTGCACCCAATTGGGTATAGCCCCGACTCTTTGGTCATTTGAACTTCTTTCAAATAATGCAAGAGTCCACTAGTTGATTCTTCATGATTTCCTTTAATATGCAACCTTTAGAGACTGCTCCATTTAATTTTCCATTATTTTTCACCACCTGCGATCGTTACGGACCGCTTACATGCGATCATGGTGCACCTAATTAGGTATAGCCCCCGACTCTTGTATTATTCTAGGATCGCAAATAATGCAAGAGTCTTTCCGGGGAGACTATGCTTTATTACCTTTCATGAAATCATATACCTCTTAGCAATTTTCGCCAAGAACACATTTATTAGACCGGTCTAACCAGTCATATCACATTTAACTAAAAATTCTGGTTGAACGGACCAGTTTATTCCCCATATTCTCACATCGACTCGAGTCTCCAAGGCCTATGATCAATCGGATGATTAACACCCACAGCCTAAGGCATCCTTTAACATTGAGTTAGGTAAAGTCTAACTCTTTCATACTCGCTAAATCATGAAATTCAGCATTACATTAATTCCAATCCGAAAATTTCATATTTCGGACCGCTTTCTTATTCACAAAAAATCAGCGCGAGTATAGCGCTAATTACGATGGCTTATTCTTATGACCGTTAGGTCATAATTAGCGCAAATAATAGATCTTTAATTTCCTTATGGCTGTTAGGTCATAATTGCACGATCACGACATAAGTCATTCAATGCTAAATCCATCGGGCCTTCAAATAGGCCGATAACTTTTCAGCCCCGGGCCCATCTCGAGTGCCTATAAAAGAAAACGAAAAGTCGTCCTAGGTCAAACCCATTCTTGAAAGTCCATACGCGCCCACCTTTTGTTCTTGTTATTCGTTCTTCTCTTTCGCACAAGCCAACCTTAGATTTCCTTCTTTCGTTTTTCAAGATGGGCAAAAAGAAATCCTCTCGCTAACCCTGCGACTTCTTCCTCTCGTTCCTCGTGACCAACTTCCGTTTGGTGTTCGGGATTTAGGTAACAACAAAGTCACCGAAGCATCTCTCAATGAGGCGGTTCGTGACGGATACCTTCCTCCTCAACCAATATTGAACTGGAGCGTCCCTACCCCCGACCAAGTCCCATGGGGAATAGACGACTCTCAGCACTTAGTTTTTTAAAGCTTTTTTCTTCCGTGGCCTTGATCTCCCTTGCTGCTCCTTCTTTAGGGGTCTTCTTTTCTTTTACGGATGGGAGTTAGTGAATCTTAACCCTAACTCCATCCCGCAGATTGCTTTTTCATCACCTCTACGAAGCCTTCCTTGGAGTTCTCCCCCACTTCAAGTTATTCCAATATCTTTTCCAAATCCGCCCACTTCCCTCTTCGGACCGCCAAGCTGCACTAGGCGGAGTAGGAATTCAATGTCTGGAGTGCAGATGAATATTTCTCTATTTCCTTAAATAAAAGCATAGCCCAATGGAAAAATGCGTGGTTCTTCCGTGATAATCCCTAGCCTGCACTCCCTCCCTTTAGCGCTAAGGTAGCCAAAAACTTCCCTTCTCCGGATACTAGGGAAAACCTCAAAGAAGATGGAGAAATCCTTGCACTCTTGGCTTGCATCAAATATCCGAAAGAAGTCAAAGGCGTCACCGCCGAGACAGTCCTTTGGAGCTTCATAGTGCGAGGAGTCCAGCCACTCGAGAAGCAAGAACACCCAACATGGTGTTTCAACGAAGATGTCGCTATTCCGTTGGATGGAACTCTTCTCCCCGATAAAGAGCGGTTAGAAGTCCGCCTCAAGCAAATGCTTCAATCGAAACCGGATCTATCGGGATGTTTGAGAGTGGGTCCGGCTTTCAGCTCGTCAAACCCTCAAGATCCCGTAAGTATCTCTCTCTTTATCTTTGAATCTTGTTATATTTTAATCTTCATCTTCTTATTCAAATTCAACCGCTCAATACAGAAAATGGATAACTTCAAGAGCCACGCCCCTCTACCTCCTAATGATACTTGGGGGGAGGACTATGCGGGCAATATCGCTCCCCTCGCTGTTCAAGCCGGTCTTACTCAAGGGACTTCGGACCGGTCTTTCCCTCTGCCACCCAAGCATAGGTCCGAAGATATCCAAATCCGGAAAAGTGGTCCAAGCACCTAGTACGAAGAAACGTACTACTTCTTTGACCATCGACGGACCCACTATATCCTCTCGCCGCGCCTAGCGATACGCGCACGTAAGCGCAAAAGCTTGAAGACCGGCGAAAAGAAGCGTAAGCCGTCGAGAGGGATCGCCAAGCCGCTCCGGCTGCTTTCGAAGCCGCTATCGGGAAATCTCAAGGAGCCCCCTCACTTACATATCCTTTATCCAATGTACCTAAGAGGTCCCGGTATGGTCGCCGGACCGGTCCAAGCGACGCAGAGAACCAGCCCCATCGCCGCAAGTCCATCCAGCGGCTAAAAGGACAGCAGAGGGGACCATTGAGGACACTCAAGGTCCCTCCAAGAAGATCAAGACTTCCACCGGCTTCAAGAAAGCTACCTCGTAAGTCTCCTATATCATTATTCCTTTCCGAATTGTTTTCATCCCAGTCTTATAGTGCTTGCTTCTTTTCGCAGAATCCCTTCTAATTTCCAAGCTAGTATAGCTAGCTTTTTAAGAAACAAAGCTTCTACCCCAGCTCCAACCGGTAGTGCTTCCACTACCACCTCCGCTGCACCCCCAGCCGGTGCCGGGCCTTCAGTAGCTCCAAGTGCGGCACCCGCAAAGGAAATCCCCGCCGCCTCTAGCGCGAAGCTTCATCCCAAATCACCGAAGACCAAGTCGTCAATATTGGAAGCTCATCTACCAGCAACATCTCTCCCCAAGCGACTCTATTCCAAATTCCTCCGGAGCTCTCATTGGGACCGGTCTCGTGTGGAAGAAATTCCTCGTCGACCTAGGACGACACACATGTCTCCAGGAGAACCCAGGCTGACAAAATTGGTAATCGGAGATGTGGAGGTGGACAGCTCCAGTGGAGCTAGAAAGTTCACCGCAACAGCTCAATGGGACGCCCTTCAAGAGGAAGAAGCCCCGAAGAACTTCTCCGAGTCCGGCCGGTACATCCCGCTTCTTCAATGATTCCTTCAAGCAATTTCTTTTTAATAATTGAATCTCTTACTTCTTCTTCCTTTTAGGTTCTTCCGAAAAACTCCGAAGCCAAAAATGCAATAATCGCTCGTCTGGAGGAAGAGCTATGCACCAATCAAGAGCGGTTGGTTAAACTTGAATCTCGGACCGCCGATCCGAAATCCAAGGAAATTGACCTCGTCGAAGAGGGAGGCCAACCTCGATGAACACCCATCGGCTGATGGACGAGCGCCGGCAAGAGATTATTAAACTCCGCAAAGAAATCCAAAGTAATACTCTTAATCTCATTCGTACATCCCATATTTTTCTCCTCCTCTCGTCTCTCTCTCGACCGGTCTTACTTGCCATCTTCAGCACTTGAAAATCTTGTTGCCGAGCTAGGAGGCGGAGGAAATTCTTTCCGAGAAGGCAATTGCTCGAAACAAGCTCTTCGAGAAGGCTCTCGGGTTGAAGAACAGCAAGCAGCTCGAATTGGAGAACTGGAAGGTGAACTTACCACCAAGGATAACATCCTGGCGCAAACACTACGCTCCAACAAGATGCTAGAAGCCGATAAAGCTCGTCCGAAGGCCGAATTAGCTGAAGCCCTAGAGGCGATCAAAACAGCACAAGCGAGACAAAGAAAGCGCTCCGAGGACTGCCCACGGATCTGCCCAGCTTGCTCTCAAAGCAAAAGAACGCGAGATCCAGCGTCCGATAAAAGTTGAGACCAAGTCGAGGGAATCCAACGTTAACATCAAAGGCAGATTTAGAGCTGCGGAAATCAGGCACGGACGTAAGTTCCTTCTTCCTTATTTCTACTTATGAAACTTCTCGAAAATACCGGTCAATGATAATCTTTTCTTATATTTTTGCCTTCTTCAGAACTTGCTGCAGATACAGTGCGAACGCTGGAGTATCTAAATGGCTGCCGGACTATTGATCCTAATGAAGTAGATCTCGAGACTGCCATTTGGGCCTTCCCCAGAAGAATTAGAGAGCATTCCAAGATGGTTGTTGCTGCAGGAGGAGGCCATATAGCCGCTATAATCCATCTTGGACTCCGGTCTCGGATTGTGATTTCAACTTCATCAAGGATGTCGCCCACCCGGACACTATCGAAGATCGGTTCAATGAGCTGAAGAATTCACTCATTGGTACTGTTTCGGAATTGATAGAGGATGTTCCTCTTGATCCAACAGGTGTTCCTCTCGAATGTAGTGCCAGCGGACTTTGCTCTGGATCAAGATGCTCGGGATGTAGCAGCCGCCGCTAAGCGGACAGTAGAAGATGCATTTGAAGATCTAGATGCTGATTTACCACTATCTTCTTCTGATTCTAAAGAAACGCTCGGACGATAGATTAGTCGAAAATCCTAAGACTCGGTGATACCGGTACTTCCAGCGGTCCTGCTTAGTAGATTTTGTCTTAGGGCCAGCTTATTTTTGTAATCAAACATCTTGATCATCATGCTACTTATGTTATTTCGATGATAGTGAAGTTTCAATATCTTCTTCTTTTCCTTATGAATACTGGTTTCAAAATGTCACCATCGTACTTACTAACTTCTTTGCCTAAGCCATGATAGTTATTTTAGCTAAAACTAACTATGATCAAATTCTGGCTCTAATCAGCACAGATGACAATTCGTAGTTAGAGCTCACTTTAACAAGATCATGTAACATAGGAAAAAAGCTAGGTTGTAAGATCTAAGATTTCACAGATCGCTCTTAATACATCAGACCTACCAATCAGCATTCATAAAGAAAATACTACACAATTTCCTTTCCTGAATATACCAGTCTTAAGCTGAAAAACAGACCGTTCTCAACACAACAGTCTCATCGACTAAATGGCTGGTCTTATTATTCAAGAATAGCACAATATCATAGACTCGCTCTTAACATAGCAGCCCCTGGCTCAATAATTTAATTCAAAATTAAAATATTGAGACACAAAAAAGCAAACACATTCACATTAGTATAAAATTACTTTATTATAATATGAAAAAGAAAAATTACAAGAAGTACTTTTAAGTATAAAAACGACTGAAGCTGTTCAATGTTCCAAGAATTTGGAATTTCTTCTTCCTCCAAGGTCATAAGCCTATAAGCCCCTGGTCTGGAGACCGATTTAACCGGAAAAGGTCCCTCCCAGATCGGTGACAACTTATGTCTGTTCTTGTTGGATCGAATCTTCCGAAGAACCAAGTCTCCTACTTGGAACTCTCGTGTGCGAACATTGCTATCATGATAACGACGCAATCCCTAATGATATTTGGTTGCTTGAATCAAAGCTTGATCCCTCAATTCTTCCGCAGCAATCAGCTCAATCTGCGCCGATCTTCATACTTCTCTTCGTCGTAATATTGTACCCGAGCTGACACCATATTCACTTCCGTAGGTAGCATAGCTTCAGCATCCATATACTAGAGAGAAAGGGGATTGCTCCGTAGCCCTACTAACATTAGTGCGTAGTCCCGAAAGCACCCGGGCAATTCCTTAACCCACTTTCCTGCGTACGGCTTCAAAAGGTAAAAAATTCTAGGTTTAAGACCGATCAAAATCATGCCATTAGCTCGTTCCACCTGTCCATTGCTCTGCGGGTGTGACACCGATGCATATTGTATCTTAATTCCCAAACTATCAAGCATAATTCTTGAAAAACTCGAAGTGAACCGAGGCCCATTATCGGTAATGATATCGTGCAGGACTCCAAAGCGCACGAAGATGTTCCGCAAAAACTTGATCGCTCGAGCCGTAGTCGTACTGGTAACGACTTCAGCCTCAATCCACTTAGAGAAATTATCTACCGCCACAAAAATGTGCGTGAATCCTCCCGACGCCCTTTTAAACGGTTCGACAATATCCAACCCCCGAGTAGAAAAAGGCCAAGTCATTGGAATCAACCGCAACTCGTGAGCTGGAGCATGGGGTCGTCTCGGCGAAAAATTGACATCCCCGATAATTCTTAACCACTCCGTGCGAATCGTCCATTGCTCGTCGGCCGATAAAATCCTTGCCCGAACACCTTCCCAACGAGTGTCTTCGAAGAGGCATGATTGCCACAAATCCCCCGTGCACGTCTTCAAGCAATTGAATGCCATCGAAACCGATACACATTTCATCAAAATATTAACTCCACGCCTATATAACTCTCCTTCGAGAATTAAATTACTGCGTGCTCAAACCTCTAATCTTTGCTTCTCCACCTTATCTTCTGGGGTTTTACCGGATCGCAAATAGTCAAGGTATGGGGTACGCCAATCAGAATCAATAATCATAACGTCGAGTGACCGAATATCTTACGGTAAAATTGTTCCTTCAACGTTGATTACATTCTCTATCTTATCCGGTCAGACCGCTTCCTCGGATCGGTCCTTCGAGACTACTTTCTCCGCCTGGTCCTCCAAGACTGCTTCATCTACGATTTCCGTAATAGTAGCCTTGCGCTCCATGTTTATGGATGGCTTATCCAATACTTGAAGGAAGACCCCGGGTGGAACCGCCTGACTTGACGACCCCGGTCCGGCTAACTCATCCGCAGCAGAATTGTTTCCGCGCAGTATATGAGAAAATTGCAGACCATCAAATTTATCTTCAAGTTTCCTAACCTCTTGTCGATAAGCGATCATATGATCATCATGAGCATCCCACACCTTGTTAGCTTGACTTATTACCAACATTGAATCAACATATATGTCTAACCGTCTAACTCTTAACGAAACAACTACCCAAAGCCCATGAAGTAAAGCTTCATACTCCGCAATATTGTTCGAAGCTTTGAAATACATTTGTAAAACATATCCGAGTGGTTCTTTCTGCGGGGTGAGAAGCACGACCCCAGCCCCCGCGCCTGAAAGCTGCAGGGACCCATCAAAGAACAACTCCCAATACTCCAACATCTGGACCCCCTGCGCGATTTGCGTCTCCAACCACTCGTTACGAAATCAGCTAAGAATTAAGCGTAGCAACTATCGAGATACAAAACCAACACGGGATAAACGAGTAACATAGGAATTCTACTCATGCATCTAGGGTGTCAAGCAATTCCTATAACCTAATGCACAATCACGACGCATTAACTGTGATAAAAGAAAAGACTTTAAAAACATAGGTGGGATGCACCAGGGCTTGCCTTGATTCGAGTCGGGGTTACCTTCCTCGAGTGTCTTGGTCGACTTTGAAGTGTCCGTCTCCTGTCTCGACCTCGGACGGAACCTCGATCACGCGGGACCTAGGTCGACCAACAATACGTTGCGACTTAATGATCATGCATGCATGAATGTACATGAGATGATATGCAACGATTTTGTTAACCATGATCGTTAATTAGCAATTAGCAATTAATATTTCCTCAAGTTTATTAATTAACAATTTATAATTAATCTGATTCCTTAATCAATAATAACAATTAATCATGCTCGTTAATTAATACTTAATTATGGTCATTAATTAATAACTAATCATGCTTATTAATCAACAATGAATAATTACCTAATGACATGTGATAATACATAAAGTACTATATTGGGATCACATGAAATGACGGTGTTTATGTTGAATTTTGGAAAACAGTTTTCACAAACACTTTCGTCTGCAGTATCTCTAATTTTTAAAGAAATTCATTTTTCAAAATTAAATAATAAATAGCATAAAATAATAGATTATCTTAATCGAAGAAAGGTAATTAATTAAACTATGAAATTATAATTTCTCAAAATAGGCATTTGAATACATAATCAAATAGGAAATAATTTTATGAGTCTAAAGAACTTTGTTTGGCATTTTTCTGATTTTTCTGGAATTTTCTACGAATATCCGAAAATGAATAAATTCGTAAAAGAATTAAGGAGCCTTTGGGCCAAAAGCGGCCAGGCCCAACCGGCACCGCAGATGGCCCGGCGACGCCAGGCCTACCGGCCCGCGCACGGCCCGGACGCCGGGGCGTTGCGTCCATGGCCGCTGTGGCCGGAGGTGGCGGTGGCCGTGCCGGAGTTGGTCGAACGGCGACAAAGCTCAACGGAAAAACTCACACACGATCCTCGTGATATGGGGAACCCGGTGGTGGAGTCGCCGGCACCGGAGGACCGCCGAAGAAGCGCCGTCGGCGAGAGGCGGGCGGAGGAGAGGTTCGGCGACGACGTGT
Organism: Chloris gayana; assembly: GCA_031894775.1. Taxonomy (NCBI): domain Eukaryota; kingdom Viridiplantae; phylum Streptophyta; class Magnoliopsida; order Poales; family Poaceae; genus Chloris; species Chloris gayana. Next base: position 315,974 of record JAUNZO010000193.1, read on the forward strand.
GCTCACCGTGGTTGACCAAAAGATGAACGGCTTCTTGTTAGGGCTCCAGAGGATCATGGCGAAGGCCGGCACATAGGTGGTGTAAGCCCTGGGTGGTCGGAAATTGGTCCGCAACATGGAGGCGAGGCGGCGGTGCTCCGAGCTTGGGGAAGAACGATGAAATCCGCCCGGACTCGTGAGGGAACACAAAGGTGATGTTGACCGGGAGGTGGAGGAATGTCTAGCGCATGACGGAGAGCAAGAATCGTAAGAAAAGACGCACCACATATCACAAATTTCATAGGACGGCGGCGGCCAATGGTGATGGCGTTCGGGAGACAATTCGCATCAATCTCGATGTTCCAGGGGACGAAGCGCGAGCTGGTGCTTGGGATAGCTGCGAGAGGGAGCTTACGGAGCTTCTAGTAGTGGCGGCTTGAGTAGGGACAGTCGGAGATGAGCTGCCGGCGTGGGAGCAGGGAAGGCGGTGGTGGCGGTGTCCTGTGGCGACGAGCAGGAAAGGGAGAAGATGAGCATTGGCCGGGGCTTTATCCCCGGGGCGAGAGGGTTGAGGTGGCGGGGTGGGTAGGCTGCGTGGCGCGGGAGGAGGAGGGCGCGCGGCCGGAAGGAGCTGCGTGGCCTGGTAGGCGGCGGGGTGAGGCGGTTCCGTGAGAGAGAGGAAGAATAGAGATTGACTCGTGAGGCTTTGGCCATTTTAGAAAAACACCCTCGGGTTTTTGATTAATTGAAAACGACCTTTCCGAGTGCTCAGAAAAATCCAAGAAAAATTAGGGGTGTTAATAAAAACATTTCACACACTTTTCTTTTTAGGTCCAGGTTTAGATTCCAAATTATTTTCGGATTAAAAATTCATAAGTAAATTAATAAAAGAAGCTTTGTTTTTTTCTTGTAATTATTTTACAAAGGAAAATAATTTCAGGGAATTTTTATAAATCTTTATTCAGGATGTTTAAGAAATAGAAAATGTTAAACACATTATTTTCTCTTATTTAAATTCTTTTTAAGCATTTCCTTTAATCTCTAGCTAGTTTGATATTTTATGTGCATTTTCTTAACACAAAAGTAAATATTTTTCACAAATGCACATGATGACATGCTCATGAATGACATGAAATGCATGCTTATTATTTGGGGTTGTTACAATATCCTGGGACGTTTCTTCCGGGTCTCCAGACTGCTCCGGCGACGGACCCGTGGCGAGGGAGCGGTCGCGAGAACGCTTCTGCGGCCCGACTAGTACCAGCGGCGTTTGCGGGATGATTCGCGGCTGAAGGCTGTGGAGGTTGTTCATCTCCGTCCGCTTCATCTGTTTCGTGGCGACGGCGATCGGATTCGTCTCTCGCCATCCTAGCTTCTTCGGCAGCTGCTTCCTCGGGAGTAAGCTCTTGAAGGATTGGACCCGTCATGAATACTTGGAAGAAGGCTGGAGATCCTTCCTCGAAGTCTTTATCAAGACCGGGAGAAGCTGCGAGCGTTACGGACCGGGTACTGGTGCAGGGCACGAGCGGTCCGATGATTCACGCTAAAGCTGCGTCGGATCCGCAAGGTTTCGAACAAGAGGTGTCAACCGTGGTAGGTGATCGCGCTTCGAAGGCTGCGGCCCGACTACAAGTCGGATTCGTCGGACGTAACTTTTCGGCGGAATCGGCTTCAAAGTCAAGAGACCCGAAGCGGATCTTGAAGCCGGCACGAAGTCGACGACGAGCGAAGAGGCCATCAAACTCACTCGGAAACTCGCCGGGACCCCTATCCGGCGCGCCAAATGTCGAGTCTTAAACTCGGCACTAGTACTACCCGGTCCCTCACGAGCGTGGAATTCGATGGTGCAACACACGAAACACACAGGAAAGCGAGATTTTAGACAGGTTCGGACCCCTCGAATTGAGAGTAATACCCTACGTCATGTATGTTATGTATTGCCTTTAGCGGATTAATAATTGTAAGATCTCGAGAGAGTTTTCGCGGGGGGGGGTCCCTGCTCCGCCTTATATATCCGGGAGAGCTAGGGTTACATGCGAGTCCTAGTCGATTACACGGATTACATATATGGGAGTTCTATCTCTAACTTTCTTTATTGATTCGGAGTCCCAACGAGACTACAAATTATTCCTTAACTTCTTCTCGCGTTGTGATACACCGGTCTTGATACCCGCCTCATCTCCATGCCGGTATATGGAATCCTCTGTCACTCCGGACCGGTTAGGAACCAGTCTATTGGCTACCTCCATCACCTTTATCGTCATTGATTTGTTACCGTGTCTTTGCGCATCCATTCCTTTATCATCTGTATACCCATAAGGCAAGCATACGACAAATCAAATCACACGGTTCCTCCTCCACACACGCTTAGAGGTTTCAACATCCGGACCGTCCCAATGCTTGGCCGGTTTAGTGAGGGTGACGGTTAGCGAGTCAATGGCCTCCTTGTTGTTGGCCACCGCCTTGAGGATGGTGGCGTTGTTCTTCTCCATGGAGGTGTGCTGCTCCGGGTAGAATCTCCGGAATGTCGAGAGATCGGTCCGCGCGGTGTCCTTGGAACTCATGGCAGCAGCGAGTTAGGGAATCACCCGGAATCTGAATACCGGATGATATGCTGCACCTTCACCCTAGCTAGGGTTAGGTGCGGCGGCGGCTGTTAGGGCTTGCGGCGAGGGTGCTTGCGGCGTGCGGCCGAGAGAGGGAGAGGGCGGCATGCGGCAGGGAGAGGAGAGGGAGGCGGCAGCTGGGTAGCAACGAGAGAACTTCTCTTTATTGCTTAATGAGATCATGTACAATACCCCTGTTGATATAGGGGAAATCGTAACTTGAACCTTACTCCAACTTGGACATTTTCCAAACCTATTACAACTCAAACTTCCTAACTTAATCTAGACTTCCTAAACTTATCTCAACTTCCTAAAACCTGATCTCTTTATTTTTGGCAATTCATAATTCTTGCCCCTAGCCACTTTGGAAGGCCAGCCCCGCGCCCAAGGAGGGCCGCGCACAAGTCCCTGCCGCGTCACGGTCGGGGCATGCCCTCCCTAGCGGCGCGCCTAGGGCAGAGGCAGCCCCAAGACGTCGGGCTGCCCTTGGCTGGGTCGGGCCGGCCCATAACAATCCTTTTGTAGACTATAATGCCTAGCATCACCACCACAACCTGACATCGGACAATTTCAGCATTATAGTCGATTATTTGCAAAGGGGGAAAGATAAAAAAGGAGAATAATATTTCTGATTAAAAAGTATGGTGGATGCAAGAACCGTAAAAGAAAAGAATTAGCAGGTAAACAACAGCAATGATGTTTGAACCAAACAAAAGAGTTGATATGGATCTTCACCATTTTCTCCCTTCAATTATTATGAGCAGTTAGCCTATGGAGAAAATTAGATTGAATCGAGTAGCACACTCATCTACCAAGAATGTAGGTAATTTTTTCAGTATAATTATGGTGACATTACATAGGCCTTGCGAATCCAATAATGAGTGATATGTTTTTTCTTTGTCCTTCTAAATTCAAATGAGAAACAAAAATTTTCTTACACCATGCAACCTTATGGGCAGGAATAAGAAAATTGGAGCAAGGTGACAAATCAACCATTCGAGACAGTATCATACAATGCAGCCTTATGAAGAGGGGAAAACTCTTGATAAAGAGGGGTAAACAGTATAACTCAACAATCAAGCCTAAGAAGAAATATGTGGTGAAAAAAGAAGGTATGCACAAGTAGATATCATTTTCAGCAAAGAAAAAGAGTACATAAAGCTAACAACTAAACATAACTAAGTATCATATCACAATAGAAGACCACTTCAAATGATGCTGTATTACAAGACCTAGCTCTATATAATTATCAAAGAATAGTAAGCACTTCCAGTTTTCCACAAAAATAACTGAAAGAAAGACCCTGTGAAGTCAAAATACATAAATACACATCAATGCAAGTTTTTGATAAGAAATATTGTACTGAAATCTCACCAAGAAAATTCAAACGAACTTATCATCAAACCTAGAGGTACTAATACGTATAGATCGAGTGGGTTCCCAAAAAACCTAACTAAATGAAATAATCAATCCTGCAAACAATCTCATAAAAGAGAAAAATTGGAGATTTATTTACCAGGGAATTGTAATCTTATGACAATACTGAATAAAATATTTTTGCAGGGCACAAAACAAGCAAGGCAAAGATTACCATGCAAGCACTAAATACCCATATTCATCCATGAAACTTTCTGTTTAACTGAATGTGAAGGCAGACAACCATGTTAAATATGGCTATAAGTCTAAGTATGGACTAAAAATGAATATACCAGTACTTCTTATTTCTAGACTTGCATTTTTCACAACCAGATTAAAAATACGGTCATAGCTAGAGAATCCTGGAGGCTTGTAGCCCTTTAACATATAATATGGCTGCAGATACATGAGGACCCAAATTAATCATTATAAGATCATGTTTAATATAATTAATAATAAGCAATAAAAAAATACCTCACAGCCATTGCTCCAACCTAGGAGTTGTCAGCAGCGGTGACCTAGTACAAGCAGAAAACGAAGTAAACGAATCTGTAGTCGCCGTACCTCCTCGTCGGAGCGAAGGGGGTCGCCGCTGTCCACGGCTGCTCGATGTACGGGGCCCGCTGCTGCCCATGTGGTCGCCGGAGAGGCCGCCGCCGTCCTTACCTAGAGGGGGCCGGCGCTGCCGATGTGGTTGCCAAAGAGGGGCCACTGCTGCCGAGGTGTTTGGCAGCTTGGCCTTTATGCACACACCACCACATCCCATTGGCTGCCATCGGAGAGAAAAATAGGAGGGAGCTCGCACCGGATCGAAGAGATGGAAGATGAGAGAGAGAGAGAGAGAGGAGGAGGAGGAGGAAGAAGAAGAGGCACATGCCTGTCGTATTGAGACCGTCTCCAAAATCTTCCCAAAAAATTCACCCCTAAAACATATTTTTGTTAGCACCCAAAAAATTGTTAGGGGCTATCCCTAAAAAATGGTCAAGAATACTTTTGATTGGGCCACATCTGCATTTGGGGCCACAACAACGGTAATTCTCTTGCAAATAGAAGGATTGGGGGCCCCGATTTACCCCTATTTCTAGCTACAAGTGAGGAGATTTTAGGGGAGAACTAAATGTAGGGGTGGTTTTGGGAGACTGCTGGAGATGAGTTTTTATACTTAAATCCCCTACTATTTGATTTAGGGATAGTTTTTGGGCCTCTCTTAGAGATGCTCCGACAACAACGTGCGGGACGAGGCACCACTCAAGCGTGGGAAAACGTTCGAGATATATCAATTTTTTTCACCGATGGGGTAGAAACGGAACCACGCTACTCGCCGCGGATTTCAATCGAGCGGTGAAAAAGGCATCACTTACGTGGTGGGCTGGGTCACGTGGGTACTCGCTGGGGAATAGAGGTTCTAAACTATTACTACAAGAAAAAATATATGAACTACATTTCGGTAATAAAACCTAGTCCCGTACGGATCGGGAACTATGGTGCAACACACGAACACACGGGGATTTCGAGATAGGTTCGGGCCTAGGGCTGGGCGTTCGGTTTATGCGATTATTACGGTTCGGTTATTTCGGTCTTATGAAAATTCGGTTTTAACAAAATTTAAAACCAAATTTTTTATATAAAATTCAAAACCGAACCTAATTGACCGAAATATTTTGATTCGGTTTTCCGTGACATCCCCTCCGGGACACCTAGGAATCGGTACACGGGGACACTCGACGAAGCGAGTTACAACGAAACATCAACTCATACAAGCCGAATATATACATCATGGTATAATACAACTAGGTTTTCGAAATACAAACATTCTTGCAGCGGACTATAACATTATTAAAGTTTAACATCCTACGAGTATTCAGCGGAAACTTGTACTTTATACAACAAAACACTATTAGACGATCAACATGATGCACCGAGCCCTTCGTACATCACGGTCCTTCCTCTTCATAACGTTGGGATCCGTTCCCATTGGTGGGAACCACACTCGGGACACTCCACTTCCAGGAACTACCGTACGAGCTGTGGAAGTACGACTCGATTCCTGAAAAACATAACGAACAAACCCCGAGTATTCTAATACTCAGCAAGACCGACCCGTCAACATGGCACGCTAAGGCCGACGCCTAGTATGCAAAGGCTTTCCGGCTGTGGGCTTTACTCCTTTGCGAAAACAGCATTAAAGGTTGAGTCCTTACTTTCAGTATTTTAGCTCACGTTAAGTTCATTAACCTCTAGGTTTGCAGACTATCACTATTGCAATCAAGTTGCAGGAAAAGATTAATTCCAACCAACAAGTCCTTTCATCCATCTTCCTTCATCTTTCACTTGATTAACTACGATGTGACACGGTGAACAAGCGGTACTCATTACTGCGAGGGACAGCGATTCGAATCGATTTCACCAGCTGGGAAAACCCGTTTACACGGCGTATACGCACCCCTTTGGTCGCATACGACAACCTTTCACGCTAACTCCCGACGGTGGCCGGGTTAGTCTCCCATCCGCCCGAGAACCCGGGGACCCCACGCGATACCCGTCCTCGACGTTATCCGTGAGCGACCACCCATTCCTCTCCCTTTGAGACATGAGGCCTCGCCTCATTCTCCAGCCAATTAGGGGATGAGCTACGTCCAACCACCGAGGCAATTAGGTTACATCGGCTTCCCGGCCCCATAAACACCAGTATGTAAATCGGTACGTTCAAGACTTGCTCAACAGGGCCAACAACGGTACGGTCCTTGATCGACACGGACGGGGCTACCACCTTGCAAGACCTCGTCTTTGCCCTTTCTCCTACAGGGCCCGTCCGATCTCAATTTCATCTTCATCTTCATTCTTTAACTTTAACTTATAAGACATCAATCAACTTAAAGCCTCCATGCTTTAAGATCGGACCGTACCATCTCGCGAGCGTGCTCAGCACCACTCGATTTCTAACGTAGCCCCGTGAATTAAGCGTAGCATCTATCGAGACACAAAACCAACATGGATAAACAGGTAACATAGGAATTCTACTCATGCATCTAGGGTGTCAATCAATTCCTGTAACCTAATGCACAATCACGACACAATTACTATGATAAAAGAAAAGATTTTAAAAACATAGGTGGAATGCACCGAGGCTTGCCTTGATTCGAGTCGGGGTTAGCTTCCTCGATGTGCTGGTCGACTTTGAAGCTTCCGTCTCCTTTCTCGACCTCGGACGGAACCTCGATCACGCCGAACCTAGGTCGACCAACAATACATCGCGAATCATAACCATGCATGCATGAATGTTCATGAGATGATGTGCAATGATTGAATTAACCAAGGTTGTTAATTAGTAATTACTCATTACTTAAGCTTATTAATAATTAACGATTAATCATGTTCGCTAAGCAATAAGTAACAATTGATCATGCTCATTAATTATTGCTTAATCAAGGTCATTAATTAAAAATTAATCATTAATCATGTTCATTAATTAATGATTAACCAGGTTCATTCATTAATAATTAATCATGTTTTTAAACAACAATAATAAGTGCTTAACGACATGTGATAACACTTAAGCTATTAATTTGGGATCACATGAAATGACGGTGTTTATGTTGAATTTTGGAAAACAGTTTTCACAAACACTTTCGTCTGCAGTATCTCTAATTTTTAGAGAAATTTATTTTTCAAAAACAATTAATAATTAGCATAAAATAATAGGTTATATTAACTAAAGAAAGGTACTTAATTAAACTATGAAATTATAATTTCTCAAAATAGGTATTTGAATACATAAATAAATAGAGAATAATTTTATGAATCCAAAGAACTTTGTTTGACATTTTCCCGATTTTTCCTGAATTTTCTACGAATATTTGAAGTTTGAAACAAATCCCGATAATAGATAAATTCGCAAAAGAAAACAAAAGCCTTTGGGCCGAAGCGGCCGGGCCCATCCGGCACCCGGGGCCCAGCTGCTCGGCCGGCCCGGAGGCCGCGCGCGGCCCAACTCCGGGAACACCACGGCCATGGCCGTGGTGGCCGGAGCGCGGCGGCGGCTCGCCGGAGGGATGCGGGAGGGGTGAGGCGGGTGGTACTTTGGCGCCGGAGATACGAGTGGGACATGGGGAGTCCGGGGCGGGGTCCACGGCGGCGGGGGTGGCCGGAAATCACACCGGCGGCGAAGTGCGAGCCGGAGCGACCTTCGGCGGCGTCGCTAGGTCGCTACGCTCGACCAAATTTGATGAAATAACTTCGAGAAGCTTTGTTGTAGCGTGGAGAAGACCGTCACATAGCTTATTAACGGAGAGGAGGGCCGGCACCATGTCGTCGCCGTGGAGCTCGGACCGGCCTGAACCGAGGCGGGGAAAAACTATTGCGAGCTCAAATAAATTGATGAAAAGAACTCGTATAAGCTCGGATTGATGCCTACGGGGAATTCGCAGCATAAGGAGCAAGAATTACGCGAAGAGAAGCACCATGTGTGGAGAATTTCGTCGAGGAATCGGTGTTGGTCGCGGATAGAGTTACGGAGGATTTTGCGAAATACTCCGAGCTCGGTGGGTTGCTTCACACGAGGTTTCTTCTCTCGGCTCTAGGGAGGCGAGGCGCATCATCCGGTGGCGGTAGCTCACGCGGGGATGGTCCGAGACGGCCGGACAACGGAAGACCGGGAGAGGCGGGGCGGTGGTGTCCGGGTGGGAAAGAACCGAGAGAAGAAGAGGAGGGGAGCTCGGGCCGGGTTATTATCCCAACGTCCGGGGGGTTGAGGCGGTAAGGGGGCTCGCGTGGCGCTCGGGAGAGGGAGGGCACGCGGCCAGGAGCTGCCGGCGCGGCCTGGGGATAGGCGGTGCTGCGCGAGAGATAGGAAGAAGAGGATGACAGTGGGGCTCCGGCGACTTTACAAAAACACCCTCGGGTCTTTGTCTAATTGAAAATCACATTTCTAGCACTCGAAAAATTCCACGAAAATTCAGGGATGTATTTGAAAGTATTTTAAACATTTTTCATATTAAGACCAGGTTGAGATTCCAGATTGTTTTCGAATTAAAAATTCAAAGATAAATTAACGAAAGAAGCTTTGTTTATTTCTTGCGAAAATTTTCACAAAGCAAAATAATTTCAGGAGAGTTTTGTAAATCTTTATTTTTTATATTTGAGCCAAAGAAAATGTTGAACATAAATTTTTTCTTTTTCTTTTATTCCTTTTTAAGCATTTCCTTTATTCTTTAGCTAATTTGATATTTTATGTGCATTTCTTTATCACAAAAGTACATATTTTCCAAATGCACATGATGACATGATCTTGAATGACATGAAGTGCATTTATTACTGAGAGTTGTTACATTTTCGATTTTAACCTAAATTTGAAAAATAACATTATTTCATATAAAACTTTTAAGATATTAATTAGAAAAAAAGATATGATAATAACAAATCAAGTAAGTCTTAAACACTAATATATGTGATGTTGAGTGGCAATTAAATCTTTGTAGACCAATCCTTCTTCTAGATAATTGGCAATTATGCACGTAGCAAAATAAACAAATAGTTTCTAAGGTATGATATAAAAGAAGTTCGGTTATTTTGGTTATTTTGGGTTTGCAATATTAAAAACCTAAATAATTTCGGTTAACCTAATTACTCAATTTTAGTAACTGAAATATATTTCGGTTAACCAAATAAAGTAAAATATCGATAATATCGGTTCGGTTTCGGTTTCGGTGTTTGGGTTTCGGATTTTTTGCCCAGTCCCCACAATCGAGAGTAATACCCTACATCCTGTATGTATTGTATTGCCTTAGTATATTACTATGATATAAAAGAAGTTCGGTTATTTTGGTTATTTTGGGTTTGCAATATTAAAAACCTAAATAATTTCGGTTAACCTAATTACTCAATTTTAGTAACCGAAATATATTTCGGTTAACCGAATAAAGTAAAATATCGATTATATCGGTTCGGTTTCGGTTTCGGTGTTTGGGTTTCGGATTTTTTGCCTAGTCCCCACAATCGAGAGTAATACCCTACATCCTGTATGTATTGTATTGCCTTAGTATATTACTATTGCGTATCTCTGTTTTTGAGGGGTCCTTGCTCGGCCTTATTTTTCCGTGGAGACAGGGTTACATGCGGAATCCTAATCGATTATAATGTTTACATACTTAGAAACTCTATCTCTAGGATTCCTGATCAATTCACAGATCCTACGCGGCCGGTCTTGTACTTTGATTGAAGATTACGCCAAGCTTAAGTCGGTTTAATTGCCCATCTCTATTTCCATACCGGTATATGGACCTTCGCTATCTTTTATCGGTTGGACACCACCTTGTGGGCCCTCCCGACCGGTCATACATCTTCAATATGCCATAATGTACTTCATGAATTATTCTACCTAGTGAAGCCCCCGATGCTTTCTTGAACGGTCGAACAATGTCAAGCCCCCAAGTAGCAACAACCAGGTCATAGGTATCGTACGCAATTCATCAACAGGAACACGAGATTGGCGCACAAAGAACCGGCAGCCTTCACATACCCCGACTACTTGCTTCACATCATCAACTGTTGTGGGCCAATAAAATCCCTGTCCGAACGCCTTAGCAACCAATGTCTTCGTAGATACATGATTCCCACAGATGCCACTATGAATTTCCTCCAATAATTGAAATCCATCGGTCGTAGAAACACACTTCATCAACATATTATCGCATCCACGCCGGTAAAGTTCATCATCAACTAACAAATACTACCTAGCCCGGACTTCCAATCACCGTCGAGCAATCCTATCTTCCGGCACCACCTATGATTTAAAATACTCAATGTATGGACTGTGCCAATCGAAATCAACTATCATAACTCCATCTTTTGGGACCACTTCACCGGTCTGCACTTCTAGAACCGCCTCACCGGTCGCTTCATCGGTCCGAGTAGGGATGGCAACGGGAAATTTTCTGCAGGTTTTGATGTCCTATCCCTGTCCACGACTTAAAAGTTTTCTCCTCGTCGTTGTCCCCGTCCCCGCTCACGGGTGAAACTTCGACCCTGTCCCCGTCCTCGTGCGGGTGACGGGCACCGGAAGGACCCACGACGAGGCTCGCACGAGCGATAGGTCGGCACCGGCGGCGGACAAACCGATGTGTGCGGCGGACAAATCGCGTGCACATCATGCGGCGGACCGAAAAAGACAGCGAATTAATCGGCAAGGGCTGCGAGATCAATCGTGCGCACATCACGCCGCAGCTTGGCACCGGCGACGAACGCTTCACGCGCGCATGGCGTGGCAGCCCGGCACCGGTGGCGAACGATTCACGCGCACATGGTGCGGCAGCCCGACACGGACGACGGACGGACTGGTCGTCTCCACACAATCGGAACCGGATGTTACGTGCGCACCTCCTCCTTCGGCTGCACTTGCTTCGACCTGTACTTGCACCACACACAATGACACAAGCAATGGGAGAGATGAGCATAGAAAGGATGCGATGGCGGCTGGTTCACGGTGAGAAAAGGATTTAGGTTTAGCTAATGGCTTATGTAACCTAGGCCCGGTGGGCTCGATTCATGAAGCCCATTATGCTATCGGGTGAGTGGGGAAATGGGGACGGGTGACGCGTTCCCATACCCGCACCCGCGTACCTAACAGGGAGAGGATTTTTCCCATGACATTCCACGTGGGGTGAAGTTTTGACCCATCACCGTCCCCTAATAGGGTTTTTCCCCGTCGGGTAACGGGTAACGGTACCCGTTGACATCTCTATGTCCGAGCTTCAAGAGCAGCAGTATTTTTAACAATCTTGACTGATGACTTCTCCAAAACCAGAAGAAAACTGCTCGGCGGTACTGCCTGCCTTGAAGAACAGAGCATGGCTAACTCATTTGCAGCAGCATTCTTACTGCGGAAGATATGAGTAAAGCGAAGACCATCAAACTTATTCTCAAGCTTCGAACTTCTTGGTAGTATGCTATCTTATTTTCATCGTTAGCCTCCCACTCCTTGCTGATCTGATTGATGATAAACGCAGAATCGTCATACACGTCCAGTCGCTTGACACCGAGCGAAATTGCCACCCGAAGCCCATGAAGGAGAGCAGCGTATTCCGTCGCAGATGTTGGATGTGTCGTATACTTGCCTTATGAGTATACAGATGATAAAGGAATGGATGCGCAAAGACACGGTAACAAATCAATGAAGATAAAGGTGATGGAGGTAGCCAACAGACTGGTTCCTGACCGGTCCGGAATAACGAGGATTCCATATACCGATATGGAGATGAGGCGGGTATCAAGACCGGTGTATGATAACTTGAGAAGCAAGTTAAGGAATAATTAGTAGTCTTTTAGGACTACGAATCAATAAACAAAGCTAGAGAAAGAACTCCCATATATGTAATCCATGTAATCGACTAGGACTCGCATGTAACCCTAGCTCCCCGGATATATAAGGCGGAGCAGGGACCCCGAAAACTCTCCGAGATCTTGCAATTAGCAATCCGCTAAAGGCAATACATAACATACATGACGTAGGGTATTACTCTCAACTCGAGGGGCCCGAACCTGTCTAAAATCTTGTGTTCCTGTGTGTTTCGTGTGTTGCACCAGCGAATTCCACGCTCGTGAGGGACCGGATAGTACTAGTGCCGAGTTTAAGACTCGACATTTGGCGCGCCAGGAAGGGGTCCCGGCGAGTTCCCAACGAGTTCGATGGCCTCTCCGTTCGTCGTCGACTTTGTGCCCGGCTTCAAGATCCGCTTCGGGTCCCTCGACTTTGAAGCCGATTCCGCCGGAAAGTTGCTTTTGATGAATCCGACTTGTAGCCGGACCGCAGCTTCCGAAGAGCGATCACCTGCCACGGTCGGCACCTCCGGCTTAGAACCTTGCGGATATGACGCAGCTTTAGTGCGAACAATCGGACCGCTCGCGTCTCGGACTAGTACCCGGTCCGTGAAGATAAGCCGCTCCCACGAGCTTGATAAGGACTTCGAGGAAGGGTATCCGGCCTTCTTCCAAGTATTCGTGACGGGTCCAATCCTTCGAGAACTTACTCCCGAGGAAGCAGCTGCTGAAGAAGCTAGGATGGCAAGCGACGAATTTGATCGTCATCGTCGTGAAATAGATGAAGCGGACGGAGATGAACAACCTCCACAACCCTCGGCCACGAATCCTCGCGCGAACGTCGCCGGTACTAGTCGGGCCGGAGGAAGCGTTCCCGCGACCGCTTCCCCCGCCACGGGCCCGCAGCCGAGCCGTCCGAGGACCCAAAAGAAACGTCCCTAGGATATAACAGCCGACGTGGATGTCGCAGCGGAAGGCGCCATCGTTCTTCAAGCGAGCATTGGACTTAAGCTCCATGGAAGTGGAGTTAAATGGCGCCCGGGTCTTCACGTCGCCGATCCACAACATCGTGAGAGTGAAGCAAATCCTTGAGAGAATACCGGAAGAAGTCTTCAATGCAACGCCGAGGTTGCAACGCGCTTTAAATTTGGTAGACGCAGCTGCTCTACAAACAAATGAACTCGTTCACGATAGATCGAAATCTTCCGGCCGCTCACGTTCTCGCTCGGAGTGGCTCGCGAGAGCCCGGTCCGAAGGAGCTTCTTCGGCGGAAGGCTTGGGCCTCAACATACCCCGATCGCGAACGCACATGAACGAGCTCCGGACCAAGATTTGCGCGTACCACTCAATGGCAATCGTGAGGCTCGTAACGTCCTCATCGATCGTCGTGTAGAGAGAACGGAAGTGCGCCGGAGACAAGAAGAAGATTAGAGGCATTGGACCGGTCATGTGGATGATCGTCCGCGGGATCTTGCCCCGCCTCGCCCGCATGTGACTAATTCGCCTCGGCGTGGACCGGCCGCTTCGGCGCCGCCCCCGGGGAAATCCTCCGCGCAATGATCAATGAGGGCAAGGCAACCGACATGCTCATCGGGATGACCGGCCAAGAAGAGACGATCGTCGTGATACCGGAGACCGAGACAACCGAGACGAGAGATGGGGAGCCTCGACGAGATAACAATGATTGCCAAGCGGCGCCTCCGCCTCTGCCTCGCCTCCTCCTTCACGGATCGCACAACCGGCGAACAATGACCGCCGGGATGGTTCAGGAGATAGGTATCAAGATGATCGATACTACGACTACTCCGATGATGATAGGGATCGTAACTACCGGCATTACCCTCGTCGACGATCCCCTTCACCGGTCCGGACCGGTCCGGAAGGTGATGAGTACTCCATGATCCCTGCTTTCACGCGAGATTTACGCATTTGCAAATACCCCGGGGATTTAAGCCTGGGGTCATTGATAAGTACGACGGCAAAGCACCTCCTGCCGAGTGTCTTCGCATGTACACTACCGCCATCCGGTCGGCAGGAGGAGATACGTTTGTGCTAGCTAACAACCTCCCCATGTGTATGGAGCAGGCTGGACGCTTGTGGTTGCAATCCCTACTCGAGAGATCTATCTCTTCCTGGGGTGACCTCACCAAAAAGTTCATGGAGAACTTCCGGGCGACTTGTGAGAAGCCAGGGAACTACTTCGACCTCAACAGTCGAAGCGAAGCCCGACCGGACTCTCACAAACTTCATCCGGCGTTTCGCAACAAGAATAATCCCCAATGTTCCCGATCAGCAAGTAATTGCGGCGTTTCAATCTAGCGTCCGAAGTGAAGCATTAGTTCACAAGATTGGAAGGCGAAATCGGAACCTTACCATGACGGCGTCGAGTGCTTCAAGATAGCGAGATGACTACGCTGCCGGTGAATCAAACGTGGTCAATTTGTGCTTGGAACAAAGGGAAGGAACCAAAGCATGACCAAAGGCAACCAGTCTGGATCCAAGAATAACAATAAGCGCAAGGCTGATCACCTTGTTGCAGCTGTCGACCGGTCTCATGGAGGAGATCGGCCGGCACCTCCTAAGAGAGGTCCAAGAGAACGATTGTCATTCGAAACACTTCCGGAGGGCCCTTGCATGATTCATAATGGGAATCATAAAGCTAAGAAGTGCTTCCTGTTAAGACCGTTCGCTCAATTTGCCTTAAAGGTTGCACCCCGATCTGCTCATAGGAGCCAGAGAGACGACAAGGGCAAGGATAAAGAGCGCGATGACAATGAGGATGACGAAGGTTTTCAAGAACCGGCTTGGGAGGTGAACATGATCTATGGAGGCCCGAATGCGTACGAGTCAAAGCGAAAGCAAAAGTTGACGCTTCGAGAGGTTAATGCCATTGCTCCCACCACTCCCGAATACCTACGGTGCTCCGAGGTGCCCATTACGTTCGAGCAGGGCCGATCATCCCGAGGTACTCGCCAAAAGCTGGTAAATATCCGCTCATCCTGGCCCCCATCGTTCATAAGGTGCGATTGAAGAGAACTTTCATTGATGGAGGAAGTTGCTTGGATATCTTGTTTGCTAAAACTCTGCTAGAGCTTGGCCTCTCCGTAGCTTATTTGGATCGCAGCGTTTCACCGTTTCATGGTATAATACCCGATCGGAACAGCTATCCTTTGGGGCAGATTTCTCTGCCGGTGACTTTTGGGACAAAGGAGAACTACAGGAAGGAGAATATTATCTTCCAGGTAGCCGACATTGATTCAGCGTATCATGCGATACTTGGAAGACCGGCTTTGGCAAAGTTTATGGCCATCCCGAATTATCGGTTCTTGATGTTGAAGATGCCAGGGCCAAATGGGGTCTTATCGTTCCGGGTGATCTCAAGACCGCTTATGCTTGTGAAGTACATAGCACCGAGCTGGCCTCTCGAGCCAATTCGGAGGATGAACGTCGAGAAATCGGAGAAGCAGCCGAGGCTCTAGAAGTACAGGCAAGGTTGGAAGATGAAGTTCCAATCAAGAAGGTCGCAAAGGAAAAACCGAAAGCTAATGCGGTCGTTTTCAAGACTATTCAGCTTGATGAGTCGGACCCCTCCAAGGTCACCCATATAGGGGCTGACTTGGGGGCTAAATAGGAAAGCGCGCTCATTCTTTTCTTCCAGGAAAATAGGGATATCTTTGCATGGCAGCCTTCCGACATGCCGGGTGTTCCTAGGGAGAAGATTGAGCACGCACCGTTAGTGCGTCCCGATGCGAAGCCGATCAAACGAAGCTCCGGAGGTTTGCTCAAGACCGCAAGGAGGCCATCAAGAAGGAAATAACTAGGTTATTAGCAGCTAAGTTCATTAGGGAGGTGTATCATCCAGATTGGCTTGTCAATCCAGTCCTTGTACCAAAAAAGAATACTAAAGAATTAAGAATGTGTGTTGATTATACTAATCTCAACAAAGCTTGCCCCAAAGACCCTTTCGCTGCCTCGGATTGACCAAGTCATTGATTCGACCGCTGGCTGCGAGCGTCTTTGTTTCCTCGATGCCTATTCAGGGTATCATCAAATACCACTAAGAGTTGAAGATCAAATAAAGACCGCGTTTATCACCCCATTCGGAGCATACTGCTATACGACTATGCCTTTTGGATTAAAAAATGCCGGAGCTACGTATCGGCGCGGTATACAACGTTGCTTGGATTCGCAATTGGGAAGGAACGCAGAAGCTTATGTTGATGATATAGTGGTAAAATCTCGAAAACCGAGGATCTTCTCTCGACCTAGCAGAGACCTTCGAGTAATCTACGGAATTTTTCCATGAAGCTCAACCCCGAGAAAGTGTGTGTTTGGAGTTCATTCCGGGAAATTACTCGGGTTACCTAGTGTCATGGCGAGGCATTAAAGCTAACCCCGAAAAAATCCAGACGATCATCAACATGAAACCCCGAGTTGCTTGAAGGATGTTCGGAAGTTGGCGGGTAGTATGGCTGCTCTCAGCCGTTTCATCTCAAGATCGGGAGTTCGTGGACTTCCATTCTTGAAGTTGCTTAAAAAGCAAGATAAGTTTGAGTGGACAGACGAGGCACAGAGCCGCGCTTGATCAGCTCAAGGAATACCTTAGCAACCCTCCGGTATTGGTACCACCAAAACCAGATGAGACTATTCAGTTGTATATTTCCGCAACAACCCATGTGGTGAGCACGGTTTTGGCGGTCGATCGGAAGGAAGAGGGACATCTGCAATTGGTGCAACATCCGGTATATTTTGTAAGTGAAGTTCTTACTGAATCACGGATGCGATATCTCCGAGTTACAGAAGTTAATATATGCTGTAGTGATAACTTCTCGAAAGCTGAAACATTATTTCCAAGCGCATCCCATTGAAGTTAAGACTGGGTTTGCCATTGGGGATATTGTGCGAAATCGAGAGGCAATGGGCCAGGTTGCTAAGTGAGCTATAGAACTTGGCCAATATGAGATTACGTTTTCTTCGCGGACAGCTATCAAGGGACAGGCTTTAGCTGATTTCATAACGAGTGGTTGGAGACGCAGATTCCGCAGGGGATCCGGACGTTGGAGTATTGGGAGATGTTCTTCGACGGGTCCCTGCAGCTTTCGAGCGCGGGGCTGGGGTTGTGCTTCTCACCCCGCAGAAAGAACCATTGAGATATGTCTTGCAAATGCATTTCAAAGCTTCGAATAATATCTGCGGAGTATGAAGCTTTGCTTCATGGGCTTCGAGTAGCTGTTTCGTTAGGAGTTAGACGATTAGACATATATGGTGATTCAATGCTGGTAATAAGTCAAGTTAACAAGGTGTGGGATGCTCACGATGATCATATGATCGCTTATCGACAAGAGGTTAGGAAACCTGAAGATAAATTTGATGGTCTGCGATTTTCTCATATACTGCGCGGAAACAATTCTGCTGCGGATGAGTTAGCCGGACCGGGGTCTTCAAGACAGGCAGTTCCACCTGGTGTCTTCCTCCAAGTATTGGATAAGCCATCCATTAAGATGGAGCAGAAGGCTACTATTACGAGAGATCGCAGATAAAGCAGTCTTGAAGAACCAGGCGGAGAAAGTAGTCTCGAAGGACCAGTCTGAAGAAGCGGTCTTATCGGATAAGAAGAGAACGTAATCAACGTTGAAGGAGCAATTTTTGTCGGAAGATATTCGGCCACTTGACGTTATTATTGATTCTGATTGGCGTACCCCATACCTTGACTATCTGCAGATCCGGTAAAACTCCAGAAGATAAGGTGGAGAAGTAAAGATTAGAGGTTCAAGCACGCAGTTATTTAATTCTCGAAGGAGAGTTATATAGGCGTGGAGTTAATATTCTGATGAAATACGTATCGGTTTCTAATAGCATTCAATTGCTTGAAGACGTGCACAGGGGAATTTGTGGAAATCATGCTTCTTCGAAGACACTAGTTGGGAAGGTGTTCGGACAAGGATTTTACCGGCCTACAACGACGGACGATGCGCACAGAGTGGTCAACAATTGTCGGGGATGTCAATTTTTCGCCGAACGACCTCATGCTCCAGCTCACGAGTTGCGGTTAATTCCAATGACTTGGCCTTTTTCTACTTGGGGGCTGGATATTGTTGGACCCTTTAAAAGGGCACCAGGTGGATTCACGCATATTTTTGTGGTAGTAGATAAGTTCCGTAAATGGATTGAGGCTGAAGCTGTTACTAGTACGACTACGGACCGAGTGATCAAGTTTACGCAAAACATATTCGTGCGCTTTGGAGTTCGGAGTTCTTCAAGGATTATGCTGAAAGTTTGGGAATTAATATACAATATGCGTTAGTGTCACATCCGCAAAGCAATGGACAGGTGGAACGAGCTAATGGAATGATTTTGACCGGTCTTAAACCTAGAATTTTTTACCGATTGAAGCCGTATGCAGGAAAGTGGGTTAAGGAATTGCCCTGGGTACTTTGGGGACTACACACTAATGTTAGTAGGGCTACGGGGCAATCTCCTTTTTCTTTGGTGTATGGATCTGAAGCCATGCTAAATACGAAGTGAATATGGTGTCAGCTTGGGTACAATACTATGATGAAGAGAAATATGAAGATCAGCGTCGAGGTTGAGCTGATTGCTGCGGAAGAATTAAGGGATCAAGCTTTGATTCAAGCAGCCAAATATCATCGAGGATTGCGTCGTTATCATGATCGCAATGTTCGAACACGGGAATTCCAAGTAGGAGACTTGGTTCTTCGAAAGATTCAATCCAACAAGAATAGGCATAAGTTGTCATCGGTCCGGGAGGGACCTTTTCCGGTTAAATCGGTTTCCGGACACGGGGCTTATAGGCTTATGACCTTGGAGGAAGAAGAAATTCCAAATTCTTGGAACATTGAACAGCTTCGTCGTTTTTATACTTAAAAGTATTTTTTGTAAATTTCTTCATATTATCATAAAGTAATTCTGTCTAATGAGAATGTGTTTGCTTTTTGTGTCTCAATATTTTAATTTTGAATTAAGTTATCGAGGCAGGGGGCTGTTTTGTTAAGAGCAGTCTTTGATATTGTGCTATTCCTGAACAATAAGACCAGTCATTTAGTCGGTAGGCTGCTTGTGTTGAGAGCGGTCTGTTTCTTTTCGATTGAGACTGGTATGTTCGAGAAAGGAAATTGTGTAGCATTTTTCTTATCAATACTCGATTGGTAGGCTGCTGTGTTAAGAGCGATCTGTGAAATCTTAAATCTTAGAACCTGGCTTTTTTTCCTATGTTACATGATCGTTTTAAAGTAAGCTATAACTATGAATTGTGATATGTGCTGATTAGAGCCAGAATTTGGTCATAGTTAGTTTTAGCTGAAATAACCATCATGTCTTGGGCAAAGAAGTTAGTAAATATGATAGTGAAACCAGTATTCATATGGAAAAGAAAAGCAACCAGTATTTAAAATAATGCAAACAGCATGATGATCAAGATGTTTGATTACAAAAGCAAGTTGGCCCTAATACAAAATCTACTAAGCAGGATCGTTGGAAGTACCGGTATCACCGGTCTTAGGATTTTCAACTAATCTATCGTCCAACGTTTCTTCAGAATCAGAAGAAGATCGTGGTAAATCAGCATCTAAATCTTCAAATGCATCTTCTACTCGTCCGCTTAGAGGCGGCTGCTACATCTTGAGCATCTTGATCCAAAGCAAAGGCCGCTGGCGCTACATTCGGAGGAACACCCGTTGGATCAAGAGGAATATCCTCTATCAATTCCGAAACAAGTACCAATGAGTGAATTCTTCAGCTCATTGAACTGATCTTCGATAGTGTTCGGGTGGGCGCCATCCCCGATAAAGTTGAAATCACAATCTGAGACTGGAGTCCAAGATTGGATTATAGCGGCTATATGGCCTCCTCCTGCCGCAGCAACCATCTTGGAATGCTCTTTGATTCTTCCGGGAAAAGCCCGGATGGCGGATTCGAGATCTATCTCATTGGGATCAATATCTTGACCGCCATTTAGATACTCCGAGTGTGCGTACTGTACCTGCAGCAAGTTCTGAAGAAAGCAAAAATATAAGAAAGGATTATCACTGCAGACCGGTGTTTTAAAGGAATTTCGCAAGAAGAAATAAGAAAGAATTAACTTACGTCCGTGCCTGATTTCTGCAGCTCTGAATCTGCCTTTGATGTTAACATTGGATTCTCTCAGCTTGGTCTCAACCTTTATCGGACGCTGGATCTCGCGTTCTTTTGCTTTGAGAGCAAGCTGGGCAGATTCGTGGGCAGTCCTCGGAGCGCTCTCTTTGTCCGCATGCGTCGTTTTTACTGCTTCTAAAGCTTCGGCTAATTCGGCCTTCAGGCGAGCATTATCAGTTTCTAGCATCTTGTTGGAGCGAAGTGCTTGCGCCAGGATGTTATCCTTGGCGGTAAGCTCGCCTTCAGTTCTCCAATTCGAGCTGCCTGTTGTTCTTCAACCCGAGAGCCTTCCTCAAGCGCTTGTTCCTGAGCAGTTGCCTTCTCGGAAAGGATTTCCTCTTCCTTCTTATGTGCGGCAACGAGTGATGAGGACATCACTCCTTTGGATACAAATGACACTCCTCCGTTGAACATTCAAGGACCAATCACTAGAGCTCGCGCCCGACAATTAAATTTAGAGGTGAGCTCGTTCCTAAGTCTTTCCTTTCATAATTTTGAGAATAGTTTGCTATCTAATGATTTTATTATGATTAGGAATCAAGGAGAGGACCATAATATGAATGGAATAGGGCTTGGAGGCGTGGAGGACCAGCAAGAGGCGCAAGTCATTGTGGAGGCCCAATCCAAGTCGACTTCGAGTCTGTTTCGGAGTCCAGGAACAGTCTGAATTAAAACGGACGCCCAGATCGCATACGAAGTCGGATTTGGACGTTCTACATATGGATGGAAAGATAATTTCATAAGCGTTCCAGTGGAACCGGTCTCACGTCAAATTTCATCCGGAGTCGCCAGGAATCATCGAAACATTGGAACGTCCAGAATCTGTTTTTGGTGCTGCGTCACCGTTTTTGGCCTTTGGGCCGTGTATCTCGTGTGAGCCCATTAGGGGAGCGTCCAGGGGGTTCTTGCACGTCCCCAAGTCTTTATTAACAGCAGCCGCCACCCATGTTAGGGTTGGGTTTTGCTTAGATTATTCTGCTTAGACAGTTTCGCCGTTCATCGGTTTGTGAGACCCCAACTTGTGAGTTTAATCATACATCTGCAAATTTGGTTGCGTTCTTTCTTGTTCTTGCTTGTGTTCTTGATTCGCAGGCAGGGATTAGCCTTACGGGCGAGGTCGACCGTGCAATGCCGGTTGATAACCATCGAGGACGTGGTGCTGCGATTGCGGGGTTCGAACGTGTTGTTCGGGAGCCGGATCGACGTGTGTCACATCTTCGCCAAATCAAGAGTTATCCGAACCTTTCGGAAGATCGGGACCCTAGTCCACATCAAGTGGTATCGGAGCTTCAGGTGCAACCGTCGGGTTCGCCCTACCTTTAGTTTAGTTTGTTTCTTTATTATCCTATCATCCACGAAAAAGCCAAATTTTTTTTTTAGTTTTAGGGTTCATCCTGTCCAAGCCGTGTTTAGCCTTTGCATGTTTCAATTTCAGAGTCCGTAGTGTTGAGTTTGTGTTCTAGTGATTGTTTTGTTGCTGGTTTAGTTCGTGTTCTTGTCGTCGGTTTGTGCCACCTTGAAACCCTAGCCGAATTACCTCAAGTTTTGCTTTGTCTCGAGAGTTTTTGTCACCTCCGCTGCATCCACCATAGTCCCACCCTACACTCCCACCCTTTTTCATCTCGAACTCAACACCCCACGAACAAGACCTACTCCTGTTTCCGTTGCATATATTAATCGTCGAAAAAAAACAAAAAAAAATCCTACCCGATTGCAATTCGGTCCACCGAAACCCTAATTCGGAGTCCCTTCCTTCAAACAGCCATAACTTTCGCATACGGACTCGAAATTAGGCAAAAAAATTTTTTGAAATTGGGTAGAAAAAAATTTCGCCTCTGCTCGTCCCCGCTTCGCCGGGCAGGAAAAATCTAGAAAAAATCAAAAAAAATAGTTAAGCCCACTGATCCGAAGAAAAAAGTTTGGAACCCGTCGTCGTTGCATCTTACGAGAAAATCTGTAGGCCACATTCCTTCTCTGTTTGACCTGAAACTTTGTGTGGTTCCTATTTTGTTGCCTCTCGGTGGAAGAAAAATATCAAAAAAATAATATCAAAAAAGAAAAATTTGTGATTTCTACTAGTGCTAAAAGACAAAACAGGGTTTTGGCCTCGTTTTTTGTGTCTAGTTGTCTGTTCTTCCTTGCTAGTTCCCTTTTCCTTTGTTTCCTTTGTGCCTGTCATCCTTGCTTTGTCTGCACTACTTGTTCTAGGATACGTGTAGACCAGCAACTAAGGACAAGTAGCTTTGGACATTTATTCGAGCATTACTATCTGTTTTTGAATTGTGTTCCACTCACATATTTGGCCTTCCTAGCTCCACATACTACTTCGGACAACACAGGTTTTGACCCTTGCAATCGTGGTACACGCCTTCTAGGTATCCTTTGCCTTGCTTGGTAAGACCCTTGTAAGAACTTGGTGAGACGTTTCCATTTGCTTTTGTGAGAGTCACCACTATCCACCTTCACTCGTTTGTTCCTGTTTTGGTATTTGCTATGGCAGGAGATGCTGCGGACGCTGGTACCCCTAAAGATTTCCACGAGTGTGTTAGTCAAGGGCAGCTTCGGTCTGTTCTTGACGGGGCACGTGAGGAGATGACAGAAGCTGTTAACAAGGCCGTTACCGACGGCATCAACAAACTCAATCTCGGCAACCAGATTGAGAGGATCGATAAGCGTTTGTCCAAGATGACGAGACACGGTTAATACTCTAGCGAAGTGGCGACAACGTTGGTCGGCAAGCTGACGGAGGTGGAGAACCGTGTGAAGATCCATGAAGATGAGGCCGGTAGCAACGCCGGAGGAAATAGAAAAGATGACACGGTGAATGATGCCACTTTCGACGCCGATGACGCAGCTATACGAGCACAAAGGCTTCACCGGCGTCTACAACATAATACCCAAGGTATGGGAGGCCTACATCGACAATAAGGTAACAATAATCGAGTCCCCGATGATCCTTATGCTAAGATTAAGTTTACCATTCCACCTTTTTCGGGGCAATATGATGCGGAGGGTTACCTAGATTGGGAGATGACGAGTAGAGCAAAAATTTAGTGGCCACCTAGTTCCTAAGCAGCATAGAGTTAGACAAGCCACTAGTGAATTTAAAGATTTTGCTATCATTTGGTGGAATTCTCTAACTGCTGATGATATTCCTGTAACTTGGACTCAACTTAAGGAAGCTATGCGTGATCGTTTTGTCCCTCCTTCTTATCATAGAGATTTACGCAAAAAACTTCAGCGCTTAGAACAAGGGGATAAATACGTGCAGGACTATTATGGTGAGCTTCAAAAGGGTTTACAACGCTGCATGATAGTAGAGGATAATGAGAGCTCTATTGTTCGTTTTTACTCTGGTTTGAGACGTGATATACAGGATATTGTTGATTATAAGGAGTTTAACACCATCAACCAGTTGTTCCAGTTTGCTATGCTTGCAGAGAAAGAATTGCGGGGACGGGAGAAGCAACGAGAGGAGCAGCAGTACAAGCGAGGCCTTCTTACACCCCACGGTCGACGCCGTCTTCGGGGTTTTCTTCCCGGCCGTCTCCACCAGCAAGCAAACGGCCTCCCGCGTCCGCGAGTGGGGTTATGGCAGCCCCACACGCACCTCCTACACGCCCTGCAAATTCAGGTAAAAATTCTGTGCAGGGTCCTGCTCAAAGTGCTTCATCGGTCGCCTCGACGGGACGCACTTCCAACATTCAGTTCCACCGCTGCCATGGACTGGGCCATGTGCAGAAGGATTGCCCAAGTCAGCGGGCATACGTGGCCACCGAGGATGGAGGATACATCAGCACCTCCGACATAGAAGATGATGATGAAGACGAAGTCGCCGACGACACCAACGAGGGCCATGTACTTGGTGGAGAAGACACTTCGGGTTTCATGAACATCATTGTACAGCGTGTACTAAGCACGCAAATTCAGACTTCTGAAAAGATACAGCACCACAACTTGTTCCAGATTTTCTTCGTCATCAAGAATCGACGCACACGTGTGATCATTGATGGAGGAAGCTGCAATAACTTGGTGAGTTCAGATCTGGTTGAGAAGCTTGGTTTGGCCAAACGACCACATCCTCATCCATACTACATTCAATGGTTAAATGACTCGGGAAAAGCTAAGGTAACACAAACTTGCCGAGTTCCTTTTTCCATTGGTGTTTATTCGGATTATGCTGATTGTGATGTGGTTCCTATGCAAGCTTGTTCACTTTTATTGGGTCGTCCTTGGGAACATGATAATGATGCTACACACCATGGTAGAAGTAATAAATACACTTTTATGCATAAAGGACAGAAAATTACTTTAGTACCTTTGACCCCTGCTGAAATTGTAGCAGCTGATAGAGAACGAGCTGCTTCTTTGAATAATTCTAAATCTGAAAATCAGCAAGTTGCTAATTCTGTTTTCCCACCTATAAAGGATAAGTCTGCACCTATTTCTAAGGGAGATGGAATTAATTTGAAAGGTCGTGTTATGCTTGCTACAAAATCAGACCTTGCTGAAATTTCTAGTGATGATATTTTTTATGCTTTGATATGCAAACAAGCCTTGTATTCATTTGATGATATTGCTAGCTCTTTGCCTTCTGCTATCACTGACCTTTTGCAGGAGTTTGAGGATATTTTTCCAGCTGAGATTCCTCCCGGATTACCACCTTTGAGAGGAATAGAACATCAAATTGATTTGATTCCGGGAGCTACCTTGCCAAACCGTGCTGCTTATAGGACCAACCCCGAGGAGACAAAGGAAATTCAGCGACAAGTCCAAGACCTTTTGGACCGCGGGTATGTACGAGAAAGCCTTAGTCCTTGTGCTGTTCCTGTACTTTTGGTTCCTAAGAAAGATGGTAGTTGGCGCATGTGTGTTGATTGTAGAGCCATTAACAATATTACTATTCGCTATCGTCATCCTATTCCTAGGCTAGACGACATGCTTGATGAGTTATGCGGTTCTCTAATTTTCACTAAAATTGACTTGCGTAGTGGTTACCACCAAATTAGAATGAAACTTGGAGATGAATGGAAAACAGCTTTTAAAACTAAATTCGGATTGTATGAGTGGTTAGTAATGCCTTTTGGGTTAACTAATGCACCTAGTACTTTCATGCGCTTAATGAATGAGGTTTTGAGGGCTTTTATTGGGTGTTTTGTGGTGGTTTACTTTGATGATATCTTGATTTACAGCAAGTCTTTAGATGAACATATGGATCATTTACGTGCTGTTTTTACTGCTTTAAGAAATACACGTTTATTTGCTAACCTTGAGAAGTGCACCTTTTGCACCGATCGAGTTTCTTTTCTTGGCTATGTTGTTACTCCACATGGTATAGAGGTGGATGACAAGAAAATTGACGCTAGTGCTAGCTGGCCGCAGCCCCAAACCATCACACAGGTTCGAAGTTTTCTTGGTCTTGCAGGTTTCTATCGCCGCTTTGTCAAAGATTTCAGCACTATCGCTGCACCGTTGCATGAGTTGACAAAGAAGGGTGTTGTGTTTCAATGGAGCAAAGCACACGACGAGTCCTTTAGCTCTTTGAAGGACAAGCTTACACATGCACCGCTGCTGCAACTACCAGATTTCGGTAAGACTTTTGAACTTGAGTGTGATGCTAGTGGTATTGGCATTGGTGGTGTTTTGATGCAAAATGGCAAACCTATTGCTTATTTTAGTGAAAAGATAACTGGCCCTGTTCTGAATTATTCTACGTATGATAAAGAATTATATGCTCTTATACGTTCTTTGCAAACATGGCGTCATTATTTATGGCCTAAGGAATTCGTTATTCATTCCGATCATGAATCGCTTAAGTATATTCGTTCTCAAAGTAATTTGAACCGTAGACATGCTAAGTGGGTTGAGTTTATTGAGTCTTTTCCTTATATTATCAAGCATAAAAAAGGGAAGGATAACGTGATTGCCGATGCTTTGTCTAGACGATACACTATGTTGTCACACCTTGATTGTCGCATTTTTGGGCTTGAATCAATTAAAGAACAATATGCTCTTGATGCTGATTTTAAAGATGTTTTGCTGCATTGTAGAGAGGGTCGTACATGGAACAAGTTTGTGATAAATGATGGATATTTGTTTAGAGCTAACCGTCTTTGCATTCCAGTTGGTTCCGTTCGTCTTTTGTTGTTACGGGAAGCGCATGGAGGCGGATTGATGGGACATTTTGGTGCAAAGAAGACGGCGGATGTGTTGGCCACATACTTCTTTTGGCCACAGTTGAGAAGAGATGTTGAGCGCTTTGTGGCTCGCTGCACTACTTGTCAAAAAGCGAAGTCTCGCTTGAATCCACATGGTTTGTATATGCCTCTTCCCGTTCCTTCAATACCTTGGACGGATATTTCTATAGATTTTGTTTTAGGACTGCCTAGGACTAAGAGGGGGAGGGATAGTATTTTTGTTGTCGTGTGATAGATTTTCTAAGATGGCTCACTTTATACCTTGTCATAAGAGTGATGATGCTATTCATATTGCTGGTCTATTTTTCAAAGAGATTGTTCGTTTGCATGGTATGCCTTCTACTATTGTTTCAGATCGTGACGCCAAATTCTTGAGTCATTTTTGGCGCACTCTATGGAATAAGCTGGGAACGAAGTTGTTGTTCTCTACAACATGTCACCCACAAACTGATGGCCAAACCGAGGTAGTGAACCGCACATTGGGCACCATGTTGAGAGCTATTTTAAAGACAAATCTGAAGATGTGGGAGGAATGTTTGCCTCATGTGGAGTTTGCATACAATCGTGCAACACATTCGACCACCAAGGTAAGTCCTTTTGAGGTAGTGTATGGTTTTAATCCCCGTGCTCCTATTGATATATTGCCTTTGCCTACTAGTGAGAGAGTTCACTTTGATGCTAAGGAACGTGCTGAGTTTATTTTAAAAATGCATGAAACAACTAAGCACAACATTGAAATGATGACTGAAAAGTATAGGATTGCTGGTAGTAAAGGTAAAAGGGAAGTTAAATTAGAACCGGGTGATTTAGTATGGTTGCACTTGAGAAAGGATCGGTTTCCTGAGTTGAGAAAGTCTAAGTTAATGCCTAGAGCTGCTGGTCCTTTCAAGATAATTGAGAAGATTAATGATAATGCATATAAACTTGAGTTGCCTCCCGAGTTCGGGGTTAGTTCCACTTTTAACATTGCAGATTTGAAGCCTTATTTGGGTGAGGAGCATGAGCTTGAGTCGAGGACGACTTCGATTCAAGAGGGGGAGGATGATGAGGACATCACTCCTTTGGATACAAATGACACTCCTCCGTTGAACATTCAAGGATCAATCACTAGAGCTCGCGCCCGACAATTAAATTTAGAGGTGAGCTCGTTCCTAAGTCTTTCCTTTCATAATTTTGAGAATAGTTTGCTACCTAATGATTTTATTATGATTAGGAATCAAGGAGAGGACCATAATATGAATGGAATAGGGCTTGGAGGCGTGGAGGACCAGCAAGAGGTGCAAGTCATTGTGGAGGCCCAATCCAAGTCGACTTCGAGTCTGTGTCGGAGTCCAGGAACAGTCTGAATTAAAACGGACACCCAGATCGCATACGAAGTCGGATTTGGACGTTCTACATATGGATGGAAAGATAATTTCATAAGCTTTCCAGTGAAACTGGTCCCACGTCAAATTTCATCCGGAGTCGCCGGGAATCATCGAAACATTGGAACGTCCAGAATCTGTTTTTGGTGCTGCGTCACCGTTTTTGGCCTTTGGGCCGTGTATCTCGTGTGAGCCCATTAGGGGAGCGTCCAGGGGTTCTTGCACGTCCCCAAGTCTTTATTAGCAGCAGCCGCCATCCATGTTAGGGTTGGGTTTTGCTTAGATTATTCTGCTTAGACAGTTTCGCCGTTCATCGGTTTGTGAGACCCCAACTTGTGAGTTTAATCATACATATGCAAATTTGGTTGCGTTCTTTCTTGTTCTTGCTTGTGTTCTTGATTAGCAGGCAGGGATTAGCCTTCGGGCGAGATCAACCGTGCAACGCCGGTTGATAACCATCGAGGACGTGGTGTTGCGATTGCGGGGTTCGAACGTGTTGTTCAGGAGTCGGATCGACGTGTGTCACATCTTCGCCAAATCAAGAGTTATCTAAACCTTTCGGAAGATCGGGACCCTAGTCCACATCAACGAGACTTTCAAGTGCTGAGATAAGGAGTAAGACCGGTCGGAGAGAGAGGCAAGAAGAAAAATATGGAATGTGCGAGATAAAATTAAGAGTATTAGTCCGGATTCTTTGTGGAGCTTGATGATCTCTTGCCGGCGTTCCTCCATCAGCCGGTGGATGTTCAACAGATTGGCTTCCGTTTTCAGCAGATCGGTTTCCTTGGATTTCAGATCGGCGGTCCGAGACTCAAGTTCAACCAATCGCTCTTGATTGGTGCATAACTCTTCCTCCGGACGAGCGATTATAGCATTTTTAGCTTTGGAGTTTTTCGGAAGAACCTAAAAGAAGGAAGAGGTAAGAGATTCAATTATTAAAAAGAAATTGTTTGAAGAAACCATTGAAGCGGAAGGATGTACCCGGCCGGACTCGGAGAAGTTCTTCGGGGCCTCTTCCTCTTGGAGGGCGTCCCATTGAGTTGTTGCGGTGAACGTTCTAGCTCCACTCGGAGTTGTCCACCTCCACATCTCCGACTACCATTTTGGCCGGTCCGGGTTCTCCTGGAGATTTGCGTGTCGTCCTAGACCGACGAGGAATTTCTTCCACCCGGACCGGTCCCGGTGAGAGCTCCGGAGGAATTTGGAATAGAGTTGCCCGGGGAGGGAGGTTGCTAGCAGATGAGCTTCCAATATTGACAGCTTGACTTTCGGTGATTTGGGACGAAGCTTCGCACTTGAGGCGGCATGGATTTCCTTTGCGGGTGCCGCACTTAGAGCTTCAAAAGGCTTGGCACTAGCTGGGGGTGCAGCGGAGGAGGTAGTTGAAGCACTACCGGTTGGAGCTGGAGTAGAAGCTTTGTTTCACAAAAAGCTAGCTATACTAGCTTGAAAATTAGAAGGGATTCTACGAAGGAAGGCAAACGATATAAGACCGGGGTTGAAGCGGTTCGGAAAGATTGGTGATATAAATGACTTATGAGGTAGCTTTCTTGAAGCCGGTGGACGTCTTGATCTTCTTGGCGGGACCTTGAGTATCCTCATTGGTTCCCTCTGCCGTCCTTTTGCCGCTGGATTGACTTGTGGTGCTCGGGACTGTTTCTCCTGCGTCACCGGGACCGGTCCGGCTGCCATACCGGGACCTCTTGGGAACATTGGATAGGGAATCTGTTAAAGAGGGGGTTCCTTGAGATTTTCCTAAAGCAGCTTCAAAAGCGTCCGGAGCAGCTTGGTGTATCACCTAATGCAGCGAGAAGATGAAGTGGGTCCGCCGATGGTAAAGGAAGTAGTACGTTTCTTCGTACTAGGAGCTTGAACCACCTTTCCGAATTTGGATATATTCGGAGCTATGCTTCGGGAGGCGAGGGAAAGACCGGTCTGAAGTGCCTTGAGTAAGACCGGCCTAGACAGACGAGGGAGCGATGATTGCCCGCATAGTCCTCCCCCAAGTATCATTGGGAGGTAGAGGAGGGTGGCTCTTGAAGTTGTCCATTTTCTCGTATTGAGTAATTGAATTTGCATAAGAGGATGAAGGTTAAAAATAACAAGATTCAAAGATAAAGAGAGAGGTACTTACTCGGATCTCGAGGGTTAGACGGGCTGAAAGCCGGACCCACTCTCGGGCATCCCGATAAATCCGGTTTTGGCTAGAGCATTTGCTTGAGGCGGGCTTCCAACCGCACTTTATCGGGGAGAAGAGTTCCATCCAACGGAATGGCAACGTCTTCGTCGAAACACCATGCTCGGGTGTTCTTGCTTCTTGAGTGGCTGGACTCCTCGCATTATGTAGCTCCAAAGGACTATCTCGGCGGTGACGCCTTTGACTTCCTTTAGATATTTGATGCAAGCCAAGAGCGCGAGGATTTCTCCATCTTCTTTGACTTTTTCCCTAGTATCCGGAGAAGGGAAGGTTTTAGCTACCTTAGCGCTAAAGGGAGGGAGTGCAGAGCTGGGGATTGTCACGGAAGAACCACCCATTTTTCCACTGGGCTATGCTTTTATTTAAGGAAATAGAGAAATATTCATCTGCACTCCAGCGTTGAATTCCTACTCCGCCTACTGCAGCTTGGCGGTCCGAAGAGGGAAGTGGGCGGATTTGGAAAAGATATTGGAATAACTTGAAGTGGGGGAGAACTCCAAGGAAAGCCTCGCAGAGATGGATGAAAAAAGCAATCTGCGGGATGGAGTTAGGGTTGAGATTCACTAACTCCCATCCGTAAAAGAAAAGAAGGCCCCGAAAGAAGGAGCAACAAGGGAGATCAAGGCCACGGAGGAAAAAAGCTTTAAAAACTAATTGCTTGAGAGTCATCTATTCCCCATGGGACTTGGCCGGGGGTAGGGACGCTCCGGTTTAAGATTGGTTGAGGAGGAAGGTATCCGTCACGAACCGCCTCATTGAGAGATGCTTCGGTGACTTTGTCTGTTACCTAAATCTTGAACACCAAACGGAAGTTGGTCGCGAGGGACGAGAGGAAGAAGATGCAGGGTTAGCGAGAGGATTTCTTTGCCCATCTTGAAAGACGAAAGAAGGAAATCTCAGAGTTGGCTTGTGTGGAAGAGAAGAACGAAGAGCAAGAACAAAAGGTGGGCGCGTATGGAGTTTCAAGAATGGGTTTGACCTAGGTCGACTTTTCGTTTTCTTTTATAGGCACTCGAGATGGGCCCGGGGCTGAAAAGTTATCGGGCCATTTCAAGGCCCGATGGATTTACCATTGAATGACTTATGTCGTGATCGTGCAATTATGACCTAACGGCCATAAGGAAATTAAAGATCTATTATTTGCGCTAATTATGACCTAACGGTCATAAGGATAAGCCATTGTAATTAGCGCTATATTCGCGCTGATTTTTTGTGAATAAGAAAGCGGTCCGAAATATGAAATTTTCGGATTGGAATTAATGTAATGCTGAATTTCATGATTTAGCGAGTATGAAAGAGTTAGACTTTACCTAACTCAATGTTAATGGATGCCTTAAGGCTGTGGGTGTTAATCATCCGATTGATCATAGGCCTTGGAGACTCGAGTCGATGTGAGAATATGAGGAATAAACTGGTCCGATCAACCAGAATTTTGCTTTTCTGTTAACTTAAGACCGACTTAAGCGGTCTTTAAAGGAAATATGATGTGACTGGTTAGACCGGTCCGAGAAATGTGTTCTTGGCAGAAATTGCTAAGAGGGATATGATTTCATGGAAGATAGTAAAGCATAGTCTCTCCGAGAAAGACTCTTGAATTATTTGCGATCCTCGAATGATACAAGAGTCGGGGGCTATACCTAATTAGGTGCACTTGACTGGTGCACCGTATCCAAGAGCGGTCCGTAGCGATCGCGGAAGGTTGAAAATAATGGAAAAAATAAATGGAGCTGTCTGTAATGATTGCATATCAAAGGAAATAATGAAGAATCAACTAGTGGACTCTTGCATTATTTGAAAGGAGTTCAAATGATCCAAGAGTCGGGGGCTATACTCAATTGGGTGCACCTAGTTGGTGCACCGGAAGAAGAATATGCAATGATTACCTAATTAGCTGATATGAAGGATAAAAGCACTAATTTTTTGGCTTTTTAAAGTGCTTCGAAGAAAGAAGAACCATTGCAGTAGATTAGAGTTCTTTTTAATTTTACCATGGAATCAAGACCAACATGCGGAAGACTGGTCGGTCTTATTCAATGTCAAATAAAAAATTACTCGAGGGCTACTTGTCGTATACTTGCCTTATGGGTATACGAGATGATAAAGGAATGGATGCGCAAAGACACCGTAACAAATCAATGAAGATAAAGGTGATGGAGATAGCCAACAGATCGGTTCCTGACCGGTCTAGAATAATAGAGGATTCCATATCGAGATGAGGCGGGTATCAAGACCGGCGTATGATAACTTGAGAAGCAAGTTAAGGAATAATTTGTAGTCTGTTAGGACTACGAATCAATAAAGAAAGCTAGACATAGAACTCTCATATATGTAATCCATGTAATCGACTAGGACTCGCATGTAACCCTAGCTCCCCGGATATATAAGACGGAGCGGGGACCCCGGAAAACTCTCCGAGATTTTGCAATTAGCAATCCGCTAAAGGAAATACATAACATACGGAACGTAGGGTATTACTCCGAACTCGAGGGCCCGAACCTATCTAAAATCCTGTGTTCCTGTGTGTTTCATGTGTTGCACCATCGAATTCCACGCTCGTGAGGGACCGGGTAGTACTAGTGCCGAGTTTAAGACTCGACAGGATGCTCGAAAGTGCATTTGAAGCACGTATCATATCGAATCCTTCGGTGAAGCACTCCAGCCCCCGCACTTGAAAGCTGCGGGGAACCATCGAAGTACTTCTTCCAATACTCCAAGTTCGTAATGGTTGGCGAAACTTGAGTTTCCAGCCACTGTGTAAAGAATCCGCTCTGAAGATGCAACTAGGCCCCCTAGTGGGTTTTCGTGATAAATGACAAAGAATTAAAAACTCTAATGTGTTATTGAGTGTATGCGCAGGATATCAATGAAACAATACCCACAATGTGAGAAAGTACGCCCCTCATTCAAAAGTTGATCAAAGTACTCAAAAGCGAGAGCCTCAAGTTTAGATTTGTAGCTTTTTGAGTATAGGTGTGCCAAACTAT
Source organism: Chloris gayana (assembly GCA_031894775.1). Lineage (NCBI taxonomy): Eukaryota > Viridiplantae > Streptophyta > Magnoliopsida > Poales > Poaceae > Chloris > Chloris gayana. The sequence continues at coordinate 349,181 of JAUNZO010000193.1, forward strand.
TAAGATGAAACTATCTTACGTGTAGGGAAGAATGTGCTCTAGCTACCTTCAAACATCTTGGAACCCAAATACCAAAAATCCAAAGGTTAAAAGCCTACCAATTCCACTTTTCATCGCCTAGGGTGGAAGTTCCGTCCTGAGACGGAAGTTCCGTCGGTTCCGGAGAATTTGGCACGGAAGTTCCGTCCCGGGACTCTATCCTATTCAAATCTCAAATGACAGAAGTTTCGACGTGTCCGACGGAAGTTCCGTCAATTTCGGAGAGTTTGAGACGGAAGTCCCAACTCGTCGGAAGTTCCGTCCTAGCATTTTTCGCCCTTGACTTTCCGGGGTGACGGAAGTTCCGTCGGGTCAATTATTGACCTATCAACGGCTCTTTCCGAGCCCAAACTATATATAGCTTTGACCAACCCGTGAGCAAAGTTGCTGGTGCTTTTTGAACTCACAAATGTTGCTCAAGCTCTCTCTCTCTCTCTCTCTCTCTCTCTCTCTCTCTCTCTCTCTCTCTCTCTCTCTCTCTCACTTCCCTCTATTCCCTTTGAGATCCAAGGCCATTAGAGAGAGCCCCATCTTGATTCCAAGCTTGATAGCATCATCCCAACCTAGAGCACATCTTCCCTTAGCAACTAATCTCGTTTTCACTTGTTACTCTTGGAGATTCGTTCTCCTAGATTGGCTAGGTGTTACCCTAGAGCTACCAAGCTTGTGGTGAGCCTTGGGAAGTTTGTGAAGGTTGTGATTCGCCTCCGCAAGGAAAAGAATCGAAGGAAGAAGAAGAAAACCAAGTTTTACCTTTGTGGCCACTTGGGGAGGATTAGGGTTGAAAGAGACCTGGCTCTTTGTGATCTCCTCAACGGAGACGTAGGAACCTCTTTGTGAGGGGTCCGAACTTCGATGAAAAATCCCCGTGTCCCTCTTGCTCGTTTTGTCGTGTGCTTATTTGTTTTCACTTGGGTGTTTATCACTCGATCTACTTGTGTGCTATGTGTCTATTGAATTCCTGCAGGTACAACACTCTCAAGAGGTTAAGGGAAGTTTCCATTCAAGTGGAATCGTAAGATTCCATCTCCTTTGTCGATCCCTAGGTTTTCTTGACGGAAGTTACGTCGAGGACGAATTTAAACCTTTTGTTTTAAATGTTGTGATTTTCAGGTTTTTAGCTAAATTGCCTACCCCCCCTCTAGGCAACTTTCACCGCCAAAGCATGTCCCTTGATCGCCGTCCGTGGAGAGAAGGTTACTTCATACTGGCCAAGCTTAATTGCCCACTTGACAAATGTACTAACCGGTTCACGATTTTTCACCACATCTCCAATTGCAAAAGCGGTCTTAACCTCGATCGGATGCGCTTGGAAATAATGCTTAAGCTTTCTCGAAGTAATAACAATAGCACAAATCAACTTCTAAATCTGAAGATAACATACCCTAGACTCCGTCATGGCCTTCCTCCCGTCGATCGACCGTCGAAACCGTACTCACACATGCATGGTGGCTGAGATATATATTTGGATGGTTTCATCAGGCTCAAGCGGTATAAGGATCGGCGGATCGCTCAAATAACTCTTGAGCTGATCGAACGCAACCTCGGCTTCGTCTATCCATTGAAATTTATCCTACTTCTTGAGCGATCCGAGGAACGGAAGACCCTTGATTCCCTGCCTCGAGATGAAGTGACTTATCACAACCATGAAGCCGATCAACTTTTGTACATCCTTTTGAGAATGGCGGGGGGGGGCTCCATATTGACTATCGTCCGAATCTTTCTCGATTCGCCTCAATTCCTCGCCAGGATACCAAGTAGCCAAGCAACTTTCCGGATCGAACTCCAAAAACACATTTGTTTGGGTTAAGCTTCATGGAAAAGTTCCGTAGATTGCTAAAGGTCTCTGCAAAGTCGAGAGAAGATCTTTAACTTTTCAGGACTTGACCACTACATCATCAACATATGCTTCAACATTCGACCGATCCGAGAATCAAGGCAGCGTTGCATACCGTACTCGGTAAGTCGTGCCAGCATTCTTCATACTTGAACAACATAATAGAATAGCAGCAAGCTCCAAAGGGGTGATAAATGTTGTCTTAATCTGGTTTTCAACCTTCAACGGAATCTGGTGATAACCTAAATAAACATCAAGGAAGCAAATACGCTCACGATCAGCGGCCGAATCAACAACTTGGTCGATTCGAGGCGGCGCAAAAAGGTCCTTGGGACAAGCCTTGTTGAGATCGGTATAATCAATGAACATTCTAAACTCTTTAGGATTCTTTTTTGGTACAAGGATTGGATTAGGCAGCCAATCTAGATGATACACCTCTCTAATGAACTTAGTAGCTAGTAATCTAGTAATCTCATTCTTGATGGCCTCGTTGTGGTCTTGAGCAAATCTCCGAAGTCTCTGCTTGATGGGCTTTGCATCGGGATGCACCTTCGGTGCATGCTCAATCTTCTCCATAGGAACTCCCAGGTATGCCGAAGGTTGCCATGCAAAGATGTCCCTGTTTTCCTGGAGGAAAAGAATGAACGCGCTTTCCTATTTAGCCTCCAGGCCAGCCCCAATGTTGCCGACCTTGGAGGGATCCGAAACATTGAGCTAGATTGTCTTGGAAGCCACCGCATCCGGCTTGATCTTTTCCTTCGCTGCCTTCTTTGCTGGTTGTCGTATACTTACCTTATGGGTATGTTATGATCCAAGGAATGATTATTCAATGATATGGTGGCTTAATGAAGAAGATAATACCGATCGGGAGGGCCAACGAGTGGTGCCCGACCGATACGTGAATCATAGCGGAGTTCCATACACCGGTATGGAAATAAAGGCAAACTCAAGACCGACGAGATGTCACTTGATCTTCGAGTAAAGGAGCTAAATTAGTCGATTAGGACTCTTAATCGGTAAGGAATGTTCAAGATAGAGTTCCCGAATATGTAATTCATGTAGCCGACTAGGTCTCCGCATGTAACCCTAGCTCTCTAGATATGTAAGGCGGAGGTGGGACCCCTCAAAAACAATCCGGACATACGCAATTAGCAATATGTTAAAGACAATACTCAACATACGGGACGTAGGGTATTACTCTCGATTGAGAGGCCTGAACCTATCTAAAATCTCGCGTGTTGTTATGTGTTCCGTGTGTTGCACCATCGAATTCCACGCTCATGAGCGACAAGGTAGTATTAGCACCAAGATTGTTCCTCGGCATTTGGCACGCCACCCGGAAGGGGTCCCGACGAGTTTCTTGGCGAGTTCGATGGCTTCTTCGTTCGACGTCGGCTTCGCACCGGGCTTCACAAATACGCTTCGAGTCCTTGGACTTCAAGGCTGATTCCGCTGGCAAGCTTCCAATTGATGAATCCTGCTCGCAATACGGCCGCTGCTACTAAAGTGTCATCACCGGATACGATCTTGATCTCCGGTTTGGATTTCGACGAGTCCGACGCTACCAATCTCGTGGCACGATCAATCGGACCTATCGAGTTTCCCTTCGGTATGGCGAATCGAGGCCAAGATCTTGACCGCTACCCGATCCGTAGCGATGATATGTCTCGTGAGCTTGAAACCGACTTTGAAGAAGGTCCTCAAACCTTTATCCAAGTATTTATGGCTGGAACAGTCCTTGAGCAACGTACACTAGAGGAAGCGGCCGCTGAAGCCGCAAGAAGGGCTCGGTTGGCCGAAGATGAACGTCTGCGAGAGGAAGCTGCTAATGAAGCCGCGAATGCTGAAGATTCACGCCCTCCGCCGGTAGTACCGGTCGAGGAATCCACCTACGGATGTCAATGCTCTAGGAACTAGTCAAGCTCGAGCTTTAGGGACTAGAGTTCCCACTAGTGGAGCACCTGCTGCTACGAACCAGCCTCTTGTTGCGTCGGATGTTGATGGACGGGATAATTCACCTTCGTGTAACAGTGGCGGGAATCACGCTAGAAGAGGTCGTAGTCGACCAAGCGGGGTCCTTAACATGGATGCCTTGGAAGCTGACTTTAATGGTGAACAAGTCTTGATGTCATTCCTTCACAATATCGTGGGGTTAAGCAAATTCCCGAGACTATTACGGAAGAGGTACTTAATCGTATGCCGGGATTGAGACGTGCTGACTTTAATTCAAGTTACACACGATGATCTTTGTTCAAAATAAAGTGCGGAAGCATTCACATAACACGACGATAGATAGATAACTTAAGTAAACGATGCCGGCCTAGGCCATGGCTCACTCATCATGGGTCGGGGAGCTAGGAACCCACTCGATGGTCCACTCTTTGGGCTCCTCTCCATCCCACACAACCTTACCATAACAATCGCAATACTCGACTTGCGAGAACCACGAAAATACACATGTAATGGCAAAGCCTGTGTATCTAGCATACTCCGTAAGTCTTACCTGTCAAATTGGCCATCTAAGACCGACGACTAGATGCATGGGGTTTGACCGGGCTCACTTGGACATTTGCAAAAAAACAGCTCCTAAGTACTTATGTTTGCATTTTTACACTTACCCATATTAATAGGGTTGTTGCATAAACATAACTTTAGTGAGCATAGCTAAGCATACAAAAGTTGCAATACAAATGAGTATCAATATAAAACAATGAGTATCAATATAAAATAGTGAGTAATGATTTCTCCTCGAATTACTAAGCATTGCAAACTACATGAATCATGTGGTTCTCATTAACCGAGAGGAACAGCGATAATTATCGATTTACATCCTGTAGGAAAAACCCAAGCACACGATATACATATCGGTTAAGAACACGTATGGCCACCGTTCGCGAGGTCATCATAAAGTTAGGGGTGGGGCTACCAACTCCGAGTACACGTTCCCCTCACTACACCGTTCAACAATGTGCCTAAGGCTTAACCCGTGTACTTTCCAACGGTCCTCAAACCCGTGCAACCACCGTGCCATATACATCACCTCTGGATTGGTAAGGTATCCGACCCACTTCATAAATCACAACTTACGTAGGTTTACCGATCCCCATAAGAAAGGTATGAACTTGGTACACAACTCAAACTTGTTCGTGAAGCCACAATGGGAGGTTCTCAACTCTTACCAATTTAGCACATTTAAGTGTAACATGAATAAAGGTGGTGTCCAGCCCTAACGTAGTTTCCAAAATCTAAGCATAGCATTGCTAACGATAGATGACTCGCATAAACTACATGGCTCATATAGGGTGATATGTAAGAGGGGTTTTCATTCAAGTCCTATAATGTAACGCACATCCATCATCCTTAATTATAGTGATGAAAGAAGACTTTGAAAATAATAGGAATGCACCGGGGCTTGCCTTGAGAGTAGTCAAAGTTAGTAGCTTCACAAGCGTTGAGATCGGCGACAGCGTTGATGTTGTTACCTATGAGAAGAAATGCAATGCATAAGCAACAAAGAATACAAGGACAAATGTATATGATTTATGCGTAGGTGTTGGTTCTACTCGTGTCATGTCTGGATGAATGAATGATTTCAAAGGCACATGCAATAGAAACTTATCGATACACAATGTTTCTATTTTAACTACTCCCTCTATTCCTTTATATAAGCATTCTAAGCATTCAAATTTTGTTCCAAAATGTAAGCATTCCTAGGAATAGGACAAAACTTGATGGGTTGGTGGGTAGGTGAAGAATTGATGAGGTAGTGTAAAATGAAGGGTATATATGATATTTTCTCTCTTGACTATTGCTTCCTCGGGATTATAGGAATGCTTAGAAATAAGAACGGAGGGAGTAGTACTTAGCAAACTATGAGTGACAAAAGTAATGTAACAATAACGGTCATGACAAGTCTTCAAGCATGCTGTGCATAAACCTCACTCAATTTCAGAGCTAAGTTGGAAAACATATGTGAACATTTTTAATTGTAGAGCATAAGTGAGACATTTTTATCATCGCATATGATGACGTTTAAGCAATATGCTTAAGAGAAAATTAATTAGACAAGAGACATAAGCATATGAACCATGAACATGCTACACTTCTAACCATCAGGGACCATATATGCTAGATGAACTGTAGATATGATGAAATTTACACGGGAGATATAAAATATATGCATAAACATAGAAAATCATGTGCTGAAATTTCCATTTAAATGATTTAATCAAATCGATAGGAAAATAATTACTTCTGGTGCTCAAAATAAAGCATGAGATTTTATACAAGTGTAATGAGCAATGAATAGTGGATCTACCAAGTTTCATGCAAAAATAATTTACACATAATTAATATAAATTTATTTGCTAAAAATACCAATAATGCAATAGCTTAAAAATATGCGAGTAAACATAGAAATGCTTGTGCAGGGTGTTCATGTATGCTAAGATGCACATGCTTACCAAGCTTCATATTTAAATGATTTTTATTTAATTAGTTATGAATTTATTAATCTTACAAAGGTTCCATCTTAAATGATTTTTAACACTATCTAAAGGATGAAAACTCAGGAGCTCATGTACTTTTTGAAAAGTTCATGTTTCATATATTCGAATGAAATTTAGTTTGGGCATTTTGGACTTTTAAATTGCAAGATCTAGAAATTTTAAGGTTTACTAAAGTTTGGACATAATTACAAAACTGCCACTATCGGATTTTGAAATGGGGGTTGCGCGCGCTCCGGCAAGAGGCGGCCGACGCCGATGAGCTCGCTCTCGGGGGCGAACCATGGGGAGTTGGGTACTAGGATTTGGGGAAAATGATGCTTGCGTCGAGTGGAGGAGCTTGGTGGGGGTCGTGAGGGCGGGGGCTAGCCGGAGGCGGCCTCGCGGCAAGCGGTGGCGCCGCGGCGGCTTCGGCCGCATGGAGCGTGTAGTACAAGGCACGAGAGGGGAAGGGAGTTGGACATGAAGAATCACCCGACGATGGAGATCTATGGCATAGGGTTGGTTGACGTGGAGGGTGGCCGGAGATGGGGTCACGTCGTGGAGATGAGGTTCGGCCGACGACGATAGCTCCTTTCTCCTCCAAATTCCCGACGGCCCGAGCTGTGTGAGTGGCAGAGTGGTAGGTGGGAGTTGGGGAAAGGTCTTGCGCGCCGAATTGCGGAGGAAGAGGCGACCGAGGAGGTGCCTCGCACGAGCCGGACGCGGAGGCAGCCATGGCGGTCGTGCAGGGCGGCGGCGGCTCTTTCCTTCGTTGCGCGCCGTGGAGGGGAGAGATATAGAGATGTGGCGGTGTTGTGAGCTGGAGAAGGATGTGCAGGCGTGGTTTGCGGTAGGAGGCGTGCTTCGGGAGGCAGCTCCCGGCCGGGCATCGCTTTTCTACTACCGACTTTAGGGGAGGTTGGACCGGCCGTTCTCGTTGGCCGGTGGGTACATGAACGGTTGGAAGGGCAGCCTTGGGGCGTGCAGCGACGTGACGGGGCAGGCGCATGCGGGGGCGGTCGTGGGTGGCGTCGGACTAAGTGAGGCCGCTATTGCCCACTGGACAATGTCCGAAATTCGAATTTGGTTTGCGGAATTTTGTTGGTTCCGAATTTAATTCAATACTCAATTTCTGTTGCTGATAAAATCAAACAAAAAATCAGGGAGGTTCACCACGATGTTATCTACAATTTCTCTTTTGGGACAATTTCAAATTTTGCCTCCGGAGTTTTATAAAAATTCCGACCAAGTGTTGTTTTGAATTTGAATTTGAATTTTTAGGGCTTTCAAAACATTGCTAAAAATTTGGCAAAAATGCCCTAAATTCATCATTGCTAATAATTTCTTATTTTCCTTTTTCTGAAATTCTTGTTGGGTAATTAAACTATTTCTTGCCTAATTGGGTGATTAGAGGTTTAAGCGACTCGATTAGCACTAATCGTGACATAGGATGTCACATGTATGGAACAAGCTGGTCGCCTATGGTTACGATCTCTTCCCAAGGAATCTATTTCGTCTTGGGATGAACTAACCAAGAAATTTGTTGAGAATTTCCAGCTTACTTATGAAAAACCGGGCAATCTCTTCGAGCTTAAAAATATCGGACGAAGTCCGATGAGTCCCCGATCGATTACCTTAGATGATTTTGTGCCAGGAAAGCCTCGATTCTCAATGTCCCGATCAGCGGGTGATTGCTACGTTCCAAGCCGATGTCCGAAGCGAATGCCTTGTCCACAGGATCGGTCGGCGTAACCACAACCTTACGCCGACGGTGTCGGAGTGCTTTAAGATAGTAGATGATTACGCTGTTAGTGAGTTCAGCGTCATGAATCTATGCGGGAACAAAGGGAAGGAGCCAAAGCAGGACCGAGAAACTAGTCCGGTTCCAAGAATAATAAGCTCAAGGTGGATAATTTTGTTGTCTGTAGTGGACCGGTCTCATGGGGAGACCACCCAAGCATGCCCCGAAAGGGGTCCAAAAGAACGAGTATTGAAAAGCCCTACTATTCATAATGGAAATCATAAGGCCAAGGATTGTTTTTCTCCCGAGGCCTTTCGCCTCGTATGCGTTGAAGGTGGGTCCTCAAAGCCGACGGGATTACAAGGATGGCAAAGGTAAGGACCGGAAGGAAGACGATGAAAAGGATGATGATGATGATGAAGGCTTTCGGGAACCACATAGGGAAGTGAACTTCATCCGTGGCGGTCGTCACACTTATGAATCTAAGCATAAGCGAAGCTTGCATTGAGAAAGATTAACGCTGTTGCTCCAGGTGACCCCCGAGTATTTGTGGTGGTCTAAGGTTCCCATTACTTACAGCAGAGCTGATCATCCGGAAGTCTTGCCCAAAGCCGGTTGGTACCCGCTCGTGCTAGAGCCCATTGTTCGGAAGGTTCGATCAAGGAAAACCTTCATCGATGGAGGAAGTTGCTTAGACATCCACTTTGCAAAGACTCTTCCGGATCTTGGTATCTCGGAAGATAATTTGCAGATTAGCATTTTGTCGTTCCATGGCATTGTGCCTTGCCGAAATAGTTATCCTTTGTTGCATGTCACTCGTCGGTGACTTTCGGTACCAGGGAGAACTATAGAGAGGAGCTCATCTCGTTCCAGGTGCTCGATATAGACTCCGCATACCACGCTATACTTGGTAGACCGGATCTCGCGAAGTTTATGGCAATTCCGAACTATTAGTACCTCATGTTGAAGGTGCCGGAACCCAATGGAGTCTTGTCATTCAGGATCGATATCAAGACCGAATATACTTGTGAGGTACACAACATTGAATTGGTCAATCGAGGCCAATTTGGAGCTAGAGCGTCGAGATGTCGGACAGAGCCGCTGCAGCTGTTAATGCAGCAACGGAAGCGCCTCTTGAGGAGGAAGCACCAGCAAAGAAGATGGCGAAGGAGACGCTCAAGGCGGATGCGGTGACTCCGACCATCCAGCTCAACGTTGCAGACTCCTATAAGGTCGCCTATATTGGGTCCGACCTTGGGGATAAATAGGAAAGCACGCTCATTCTTTTCCTCCGGGAAAACAGGGATATCTTTGCGTGGCAGCCTTCAACATGCTCGAGAGTTCCTAGGGAGAAGATTGAGTATGCACTTGTTGGTGCGTCCTAACGCGAAACCAGTTAAGTAGAAACTCCGGACGTTTGCTCAAGACCGCAAGGAGGCTATCAAGAAGGAGCTTACTAGGTTATTAGCTGATAGGTTCATTTGGGAGGTGCATCATCCAGATTGGTTGGCTAATCCCGTCCTTGTACCCAAGAAGAATACTAAGGAATTGAGAATGTGCGTTGATTATACTGATCTCAACAAGGCTTGTCCTAAAGACCCGTTCACACCGCCTCGGATCGACCAAGTTGTTGATTCGACCGCTGATCGTGAATGTCTTTGCTTTCTAGATGCTTACTCTGGATATCACTAGATTCCTTGGAAGGTTGAAGACCAGATTAAGACCGCTTTTATCACCCCCTTTGGAGCCTACTCGCTATACAACTATGTCATTCGATCCGAACAGCGACTGCACGACTTACCGATGTGATATGTAATGCTGCCTTGATTCTTAGATCGGTCGGAATGCTCGAAGCATATCTTTACCCATATATTAATTATGCGGACGTCGTCACCGGTGCGGACGTCATCACCGCTCTTAACCCGTCGTCCCCTCCCTATTCCATCGCCCCCGACCCCGTATAAAAGAGCGAAGCTCACCGGTCCCAAGCCCTAATGTAGTAATGCGTCGCCATGCGTTCCCTCCCCAGCCGTCGCCGCCACCGTCGGCCTCCATCGACGCCCTCCCCGTCCCGCCACGCCTCCCGTCCGCCTCCCCTCCTCGTGCCTCGCTCGCCTTCCTCCCCAATTCGTAGCAGCTGCCATCGCACACGGATGGAACCGAAGCTCCGCCAACACCCTCCCCGTGGCGTCGCGCCTCCTCGCCCTCCTCCTCTCCTTCCTCCCAAAGTTGTAGCAGCCATCGTCGCCTCTCCCCGGCCCCAAGCCAAAAACGAGCTAAGGATCCACATCCGTGAGATTGGTCCTGTCATATCCGTGGAGACGCCACCAAGATTCATGGACATCGAGACCTTCCACGACGACTTCCTCAAGGGCATGCTTTCAATCCGTAAGATCTTGCTCGCTTTCCTCCCTCCCTCACACACCGATGGCCCGATTTTATTTAGTATGGGTCAGATTTGGAGATTTGTTTGGTGATATTTGGTATGTGATTGTGCGTGCAGGAAGGGGAACAAGTTGTTCCAAACAACTATGTGGTGGCGATCCTGTAGTGGAACACTCGCGTCTCATGTTGCCATGGTAAGCCAAAAAAAAAAAGACAATTACTCATATCTCGTATAGAAACGACAACGATGGCTAGGTTTTGTGACAGCCTTTGTCCCTGTGAGTTCATTTTGTTGCATTGTCAATTGTTCATATAACATTAGCAGGCCTTCCAAACATATATCATGATTGTCATCTACTATTCTGTTCTGTTGAAGATTTGTTGACTATATTTTATTGTCTCCTATGCTATGAACTCACATAATATGTTAATTTTATTGAGTTCACATAATATCGGAGTTCTTTTTCAAGCAAATCAATCTGTGTCCATGATGTTGAGTAGCCAGTGCATCAGAAAGATATAGCTGATGTCTTTTACCTTTTTATGATTAGGGTATAATTAGTTTATTGCAGTTTCCACATGTAGCTGATGCACGAAGAGGAGGGACAGGAAGTCTATGTGACACCACTGTCTTATGACGTAAATTAATTATTTGTTTGGCTTATGAAAATGCAGATAGTTCACCTCTCAAATATCAGCACTATAATATATTGGCTGTAAGAAAGTTATTGATTAATTATCTGAAAATTATGTGACGGGACGAAGACTTTAAACTACAGAGTTTAAACTGCTATTTTTGCTGCCCTAAAAAAACTAATATGAGATAATGGCATGTTTTAACCACCTTGCATCTTGCAGGTAAGGTTCCTTGCATCCCTCTCTTCCCAGTCCCCAGGAATAAATGTATGAAGGTAGCCATTTTCATGGACTTCTCTGATATTTTTTTAACCCACATGGGTATGGAGTATTGTCCATGAGCCAGGGCATCTGTATTCAATCAAGGTGAGAGATCCTTCTGAGCAAAGGGTGCATTAGTAAACTGATGTGGTTGATCTTAGATGAAGAAATAATGGCTAAAAAGAAAATTTTAATTAACCAGTATGGCTTAAGGCAGCTACGTGAGTGACTACCTACATCATGAAACAGGTAGAGAACTCTATTTGCATAGAACTATAGATGCTTGATAGTTCATGGTTTGATAATTGTTTCATCGATTAAGCCAATAGCTTCCCCTTTTAAGTTTTAACCGTGCCACTACAATGTGTTCTTACAAGTCCTGCTAATAAGACATTTGAAAGTATACCTGAAAGAGACATATTCAACATTATTATTCAATTAATCATTAATCTGTGCATGTCCATTAACTATTATTCAAAAATTTGTGGACCTTTTGTGATAGAGAAACCGATATTTTTCTCCTGCATGTGCTTGTGATTTGAAAGAACTGTCATAGCGGGGGATTAAAAAAACTACTGAAGATTATCTTAAGTCCCTGCTGGTTCTGTGCTAGCATTATTGTAGCTACCAGAAACTTAATTTAGTGTCTTTGCATTGGCATGGGCCTACCACCAGAAACTTAATTAACCATTGCTGAAAACTAGACTATATTACCTCTATTAAATTGGTGCAGGATGTTTTCTGTGGATCAATAGTTCATAAATTGACATTGAAATGGTGAGAACAAACATCTTTCCTTTTATGTCAACCCTGCCTGCAAGGTGAGCAGCGAGCTCTGTGCTGGTCTGATGCATTTGATATAACCGAATTTGTTCCTTTGAACTCATTCAGTTTCCTCTCAACTGGTTTGTGCATGAATATTTAGATCATAGGAAATAGTTTATCGAAATGGTATATGCACTATATCTCTGGACATATAGGAAACAAAAAAGACCTGAATCATCGGTTTTCTTTAGCTTGACTTATAGTTGAATCATTGCAGCTATAGTTGTATTGTTCCTATTAAATATTGCCTGCAACAGAAAACTGTTGTTCTTTGCTAATTTACACCATTCACACAACATGCTCTTAAAATTTTCAGGTATACTTTCAACATGATTGAATTCTTGCCAGAAAGAGGGTATGGCCTTTAGCCAAAGGAGCAGCAGTACCAATTTACAAAATGTATGTTACGATCCCTAATTTTTTTTATGGGACTACAATTAAAGATTTACAAATATAGCTCCAAGAGAATGATTAGTTCTCTTTTGTGGACATGAATTTTTTTCTCAGGCCACTCGACTTTTCTGTTAAAATATTGTTGTAGCGCATAAAGGGAATATGCTTTTGAGAAGCCAATTTTATATGTTCATAGGTCTTTGTGTAAGTCTTTCTGGTATATTTATATATGTTGATTCAACAGTTTGAGAAGACTACGATTAGTTGGGTTTTTTAGCAGTTCGTTCTCTGCTGCTAAGACCGATTGACAAGTTTTATTGTTATGCTCGCAAACTTCTATAGTTTATACCACTAAATCTTGGATGATATGGTCATGTTTGCAGCAGCTGACCTCAACTGCAACCTAACAAGTGCAAGCTACTGATGTTTTACCATTGACTTTGCATGAATACTGACAAAATAATGAAGAAAACAAGAAAAATAAGGCAGCTTATGGATGTTTATGGTGACTCCGTGCTGGTTATCAGTCAGGTCAATAAGGCATGGGATGCACATGATGATCACATGATGGCATACCGATAGGAGGTCCGGAAGCTTGAGGATAAGTTTGACGGTCTGCGTTTTACTCATGTTTTGCATGGACATAATTCCGTTGCAGATGAGTTAGCCAGGTTGGGATCTTCAAGGCAGGCAGTACCACCTGGGGTATTTCTTCAAGTTTTGGACAAACCATCTATCAAGATTGCACAAAAGGATGTTGTTCCTGACGTACGGACCGGTGGAGCGGTTGCGAAAGCAGCACAGACTGTTGGAGCAGTCCGGGAATTAGTGCAGCTCATGGACATCGTTCCCGAGGTTGTAGATATGACAACCGACTCTAATTGGCGCACCCCATATATTGAATATTTACGATCCGATGTTGTCCCGGAGGATAAGACCGAGAGGCATAGGCCGAAGATTAGAGCTAGGAGCTATTTGCTCGTGGAAGGTCAAATGTATCGGCATGGAGGTGATAACATTTTGATAAAGTACATAGCCGCGATCGATGGTATCCAGTTGTTGGAGGAGATTAATAGTGATATTTGCGGAAATCATGCATCTTCAAAGACATTGGTCACCAAAGTATTCAGGCAAGGATTTTATTGGCCAACGGCGGTTGATGATGCACATATAGTGGTGAAGGTTTGTGAAGGTTGTCGGTTCTTTGCGCGCCAATCTCATGTGCCTGCTCATGAGTTGCGCATGATACTCGATGACTTGGCTGTTTGCTACCTAGGGGCTAGACATTGTAGGACCGTTCAAAAAGGCGCCCGGAGGATTCACTCACTTGTTTGTCGCGGTTGATAAATTCTCCAAGTGGATTGAAGCAGAAGCGGTCACACATACGACCACCACGCGAGCAATGAAGTTCCTCCGAACATCTTTGTTTGATTTGGAGTTCCACACTGCATCATGACGAATAATGGACTGCAGTTTACTTTGGAAGTTTTCAAGGATTATGCAGAGAGCTTGGGTATAAAGATTCATTATGCATCGGTCTCGCATCCGCAGAGTCAAGGCAAGTGGAACAAGCAAACGGGATGCTTCTAACCGGTCTTAAGCCAAGGATTTACAACCGCTTGAAGCCGTATGCGGGGAAGTGGGTGAAAGAGTTGCCATGGATCATGTGGGGGCTGCGTACGAATACCGGTCGCGCTACAGGATCTGTCTTCATTTTCTCTTGGGTATGGATGAGAGGCAATGTTGCCTACCGAGGTTAACATGATTTCTACTTGAGTTCGAGTGCTATGATGAAAGGAAGTTGATGAACAACGTCAAATGGAGTTGATTGCTATGGAAGAATTACGAGATCACGCACTAGTCCGAGTAGCTGCATATCATCAAGGGTCGCGGAGATACCATGACAGCAATGTTCGAGCCCGAGAGTTTCAAGTGGGCGAGTTGCTGCTCGAGAAGATTCAATCTAACAAAAACCGACATAAGTTGTCACCGGTCTGGGAAGGGCCGTTCATCGTTAAATCGGTCTCCGGACCTGGTGCATATAGGCTTATGACCGAGGATGAAGAAGAGATACCAGATTCATGGAATATTGATTAGCTACGTCGCTTTTATACTTAAGTTTTTTTGTATTTTGTCCTTATGTACCGCTATGCTTTTGATAGCCCTTTGATAATATGAAATATATCAAGTTTTGCTTATCTCGCATAGTGTTTTGTGTCTCGAAATTTTAATTTTACATTAATATACCGAGCCAGGGGGCTGCTATTTGATAGCGGTCGGTAATAATTTGCAATCCGAGTATTAAGACTGGTCATGTTTTCTATACGGCGCGATTTTGCTATGTAGACCGCCTCTATGAGCTATATCCAGGGCTAATTACAGCTAGTGGTCATGTCATAGTTGGGTTGCGTTGAAATTAACCATTGTTTATTGGTTATGGACTTGACTAGTTAAATTAGGATGCTAATTTTGTGATCTTTTAAGTAGCAATGACCAGTTATTAAAGTTAAGTTATTTCTTACGTTTTTGAACTACTTGAAAACTACTCGTGTCTGGACCGCTAGAAGTCATCGATCTCCGGATCGACGACCAACAGTCGTCAATCGTCTCCTCCGAAGATGATGAAAGCATGTCGAAGTTCAAGTCTTCGTAATTGTTTACAATAGCTTGTCTCGAGGCTTTGGCAGCTTCAGCGGCTTCGTTCACGACTTGATCCAAAGTTCGAAGGGCGGCCTCTTGATTCAACATACTCCGATCGGGTCCATCATTATGTCTTGGACAAGATCGGTCACGGTTCCAATGAGTGAGTTCTTCAACTCATTGAACCGATCTTCGGTTATATCCGGGTGCGCACCGATCTTCACGAAGTTGAAGTCACACTCTTCAAGCTGTCTTCCACGACTGGATCGTCGCTGCGATTTGAGCACCGCTCGAGGCGACTACCATCTTTGAATGCTCCCGAATGCGCCAAGGAGCATTCCACAAGGCGATCTCGATGTTGATATTATCGTTTTGAGGGGTTCGACCCCTTTCGGATATTTGATGACCCTTCGCTGTCCGCCGGGAGTTCTATAAGAATGAAGTATGGAATGTTAGTGTTATCGACCGGTATTTAAGACCGGTTATGACAAGAATAAAGGGGAGGAGACTTACGCATGTTCTAAATCCTCCTCCTTAACTTTGAGGGCTTGCTCGGGAAGACTCATGGGCTCTTCCGATGGCTAAATCCTTCTCGGATCGAGCAATTTTGAGCATTTTCTTCTTCCACTACTTTTCCCATTATCTTACTTCGACTCGAGTCTCCAAGGCCTATAATCAGCCGAATGATTAACATCAAGCGCCTAAGGCATTCATTTCATAAAATTTCACTCAGTGCAAGACCTAATTGTCTTCGATCTAATCTGTTCTCTACATCCAAGCACATTAGCTTGGCTCATACCATGTTCGACGGCTGAAAGCTTTGAACTTCGGTATGCTAGTACTTTTGCAAAAGAGCCCCCACGATTATTAGAATCACGTCGGACCATTTCTTTGTAACCGTTAGGTCACAAACTCATAAATGGGCCCGAGTAATTAAATTACCCGGGTAAAACCGTATTGGGCCGTAAAAAGCAGCCCAAGTAACTCCCCGCCCCGAGCCCAACTCGGGAACCTATAAAAGGATTCCAAGGGGCAACCTAGGTCAAACCTATTCCCAAATCCATAGCAGCGCGCCGCAACCGATCCCGAGTTCTTCGTATTTTGCGATCCGAGCTCCAGTTTCATTAGATTCCCAAAAAACCAATCTTCAACTTTGCCATCTCAATCTCCTCGATGGTTAAGAAGAAGAATTCGGTCCAGCCTTCATCTTCCTCTGTCGTCCCTCACGATCGGGTACCTTATGGCGCTCAAGAACTAAGGGACAGTTGCATCGGTGAGGCCAATCTTGATGAAATGGTCCTTGACGGAATCCTTCCCCAAAAACTAATGCTGAACCGGGCTGCCCCCGCACTCGGTGACGTTCCATGGGGAGTATATGATTCTCAACACGTAGTTCTTCGATCTTTCTTCCTTCGTTGCTTTGATCTTCCTTTCTGCTCTTTCTTTCGTGGCCTTCTCTTTTACTATGGATGGGAATTGGTGAGCATGAATCCCAAATCCATCCTCCACATAATTTCTTTATTCATCTCTCGCGAAGCCTTCTTAGGCATCCGCCCCCATTTCACCCTTTTTCGGTATTTATTCCAAATTTGTCCCCTCCAATCCATCAACAAGCCCTACGCATGTCGTATACTTGCCTTATGGGTATACGAGATGATAAAGGAATGGATGCGCAAAGACAAGGTAACAAATCAATGAAGATAAAGATGATGGAGATAGCTGGTAGACTGGTTCCTGACCGGTCCGGAATAACGGAGAATTCTATATACCGGTATGGAGACCGAGGCGGATATCAATACCGGCGTATGATGACTCGAGGAGCAAGTTAAGGAGTAATTTATAGTCTATTAGGACTACTGAATTAATAAAGAAAGCTAGAGATAGAGCTCCCATATATGTAATTCATGTAATCGACTAGGACTACGCATGTAACCCTAGCTCCCCTGGATATATAAGGCGGAGCCGGGACCCCCGAAAACTCTACGAGATCTTGCAATTAGCAAATCGCTAAAGGCAATACATAACATACGGGACGTAGGGTATTAATCTCAATTCGAGGGGTCCGAACCCGTCTAAAATCTTGTGTTCCTGTGTGTTTCGTGTGTTGCACCATCGAATTCCACGCTGGTGAGGGACCGGGTAGTACTAGTGCCGAGTTTAAGACTCGACATTTGGCGCACCGAGGAAGGGGTCCCGGCGAGTTCCTAGCGAGTTCGATGGCCTCTTCGTTCGTCGTCGACTTCGAGCCCGGCTTCAAGATCCGCTTCGGGTCCCTCGACTTTGAAGCTGATTCGGCGGAAAACTGCTTTTGATGAATCCGACTCGTGTCGGGCCGCGGCTTACGAAGCGCGATCACCTGCCACGGTTGGCACCCTTGGCTCGGAACTCGGCGGATCCGACGCAGCTTTAGCGCGAACAATCGGACCTCCGCATCTCGGATTGGTGCCCAATCCGTAATGATAAGCCGCTCTTGCGAGTTTGTTAATGACTTCGAGGAAGAACATCCGGTCTTCTTCCAAGTGTTCATGACAGGACCGGTTATTCGCCAACTTAATCCCGAGGAAGCTGCTGAAGAAGAAGCAAGGATGGCGAGAGAAGAATACGATCGTCGTCGTCGTGAAACGGAAGAAGCAAATGGAGATGAACAACCTCCACAACCTTCAGCTGCGAATCCGCACGCAAATGTTGCTGGTCGGGCCGGAGGAAGCGTTCTCGCGATCGCTCCCCGAGCCACGGGCCCATTGCCGGACCGGTCCGGAGACCCGGAAGAAACGTCCCCGAGGATATAACAGCCGACGTGGGTGTCGCGGTGGAAGGCGACATCGTTCTTCGAGCGAGGGCTTTGGATTTGAGCTCCATGGAAGTGGAATTAAATGGCGCTCGGGTCTTCACTTCGCCGGTTCACAACATCGTGGGAGTGAAACAAATCCTTGAGACAATACCGGAAGAAGTCTTTAATGCAACACCGGGGTTGCAACGTGCTCTGAATTTGGTAGATGCGGCTGCTTTACAAACAAATCAACTCGTTCATGACAGGTCGGAATCTTCAAGCCATTCGCGTTCTCGCTCGGAGCGGCCTACAAGAGCCCGGTGCTGAAGGAGCTTCCTCCGGAGGAAGGCTTGGGCCTCGACACACCCCGATCGCGGATGCACATGAACGAGCTCCGGACCAAGATTTGCGCGTACCGCTTAATGGTAACGGTGACGCTCGTAACGTCCTCATTGATCGCCATGCGGAGAGAAGGAAGAACGTCGGAGACACGAAGAAGATGAGAGGCGTCGTACCGGTCATGTGGATGATCGTCCGCGGGACCCTGCCCCGCCTCGCCCGCACGTGACAAATTCGCCTCGGCGTGGACCGGCTGCTTCGGCGCCGCCCCCGATGGAAATCCTCCGCGCGATGACCAGCAAGGACATGGCAACCGACATGTTCATCGGGACGACCGGCCGAGACGAGATAATCGCCGTGATACTAGGGATCGAAGGGGACGCGACAACGAGAGACGAAACGGGGAGCCTCGACATGACAATACTGATCGCCAAGTGGCGCCTCCGCCTCCGCCTCCGCCTCCCCCTTCGCGGACCGCACAACCGGCTAACAACGATCGTCGGGATGGATCAGGAGATAGATATCAACATGATCGATACTATGACTACTCCGATGATGACAGAGATCCCAACTACCGGCATTACCCTCGTCGACGATCCCCTTCACCGGTTTGGACCGGTCTAGAAGATGACGAGTACTCCGTGATTCCCGCTTTCACGCGAGATTTACGCATTTGCAAATACCCCGGGGATTTAAGCCCGGGGCCATTGATAAGTATGATGGTAAAGCACCTCCTGCCGAGTGGCTACGCATGTATACCACCGCCATCCGGTCGAGCGGAGGAGATACATTTGTGCTAGCTAATTACCTCCCCATGTGCATGGAGCAGGCTGGACGATTATGGTTGCAGTCCCTACCCGAGAAATCTATCTCTTCTTGGGGCGACCTCACCAAAAGTTCGTAGAGAATTTCCAAGCGACTTGTGAGAAGCCAGGGAATTACTTCGACCTCAACAGTCGAAGAAGCCTGACGAACCTCTCACAGATTTCATCGGACGTTTACGCAACAAGAAAGCCTTAATCCCCAATGTTCCTGATCAGCAAGTAATTGCGAGTGTTTCAAGTCGGCGTCCGTAGTGAAGCCTTAGTTCACAAGATTGGAAGGCACAACCCAAACCTCACCATGACGGCGTCGAGTGCTTCAAGATAGCGAGATGATTATGCTCGCTGGAGAATCAAACGTGGTCAATTTGCGCGGGAACAAAGGGAAGGAACCGAAGCATGACCAAGGCAACCGGTCTGGATCCAAGAACAACAATAAGCGCAAGGCCGATCACCTTGTTGCAGCTGTCGACTAATCTCATGGAGGAGACCGGCCGGCACCTCCTAAGAGAGGTCCAAGAGAACGACTGTCGTTCGAAACACTTCTAGAAGGCCCTTGCATGATTCATAATGGGAATCATAAAGCCAAGGAGTGCTTCTGTTAAGGCCATTTGCTCGGTTTGCCTTAAAGGTCGCGCCCCGATCTGCTCATCGGAACCGAGAGAGATGACAAGGGCAAGGACAAAGAGCACGATGACAATGGGGATGACGAAGGTTTTCAAGAACCGGCTCGAGAGGTGAACATGATTTATGGAGGCCCGGACGCTTACGAGTCAAAGAGAAAGCAAAAGTCGGCGTTTCGAGAGGTTAATGTCGTCGCTCCCACTACACCCGAATACCTACGGTGGTCCGAGGTGCCCATTACTTTCAGCAGAGCTGATCATCCCGAGGTATTGCCAAAGGCTGGTAAATATCCACTCATCTTGGCTCCCATAGTTCACAAGGTGCGATTGAAGAGGACCTTCATTGATGGAGGAAGTTGCTTGGATATCTTGTTTGCCAAAACTCTGCGCGAGCTTGGCCTCTCCGTAGCCGACTTGGAGCGCAGCGTCTCGCGCGTTTCACGGTATAATACCCAGGCGGAATAGCTATCCTTTGGCGCAGATTTCTCTGCCGGTGATCTTTGGGACGAAGGAGAACTACGGGAGGGAGAATATTATCTTCCGGGTAGCTGATATTGATTCGGCGTATCATGCGATACTTGGAAGACCAGCTTTGGCAAAGTTTATGGCCATCCCGAATTACCAATACTTGATCGTTGAAGATGCCGGGACCAAATGGAGTTTTGTCGTTCCGAGGCGACATCAAGACCGCTTACGCTTGTGAAGTACATAGCACCGAGTTGGCCTCTCGGGCCAATTTAGAGGATGAACGCCGAGAAATCGGAGAAGCGGCTGAGGCTCTAGAAGTCTAGGCAAGGCTGGAGGATGAAGTTCCGGTCAAGAAGGTCGCAAAGGAGAAATTGAAGGCCGATGCGGTGGTTTCCAAGACTATTCGGCTTGATGAGTCGGACCCCTCCAAGGTCACCCATATAGGGGCTGACTTGGGGGATAAATAGGAAAGCGCGCTCATTCTTTTCCTCCGGGAAAATAGGGATATCTTTGCATGGCAGCCTTCGACATGCCGGGTGTTCCTAGGGAGAAGATTGAGCACGCATCGTTGGTGCGTCCCGATGCGAAGCCGATTAAACGAAGCTCCGAAGATTTGCTCAAGACCGCAAGGAAGCTATTAAGAAGGAAATAACTAGGTTATTAGCAGCTAAGTTTATTAGGGAGGTGTATCAGCCAGATTGGCTTGCCAAACCGGTTCTTGTACCAAAAAGAATACTAAAGAATTGAGAATGTGTGTCGATTATACTGATCTCAACAAAGCTTGCCCCAAAGATCCTTTCGCGCTGCGTCGAATTGACCAAGTTGTTGATTCGACTGCTGGCTGCGAGCGTCTTTGTTTTCTTGATGCTTACTCGGGATATCATCAAATACCGCTAAGAGTTGAAGATCAAATAAAGACCGCGTTTATCACCCCCTTTGGAGCATACTGCTATACGACTATGCCGTTTTGGATTAAAGAATGCTGGAGCTACATATCAGCGTGGTATACAACGTTGCTTGGATTCGCAATTGGAAAGGAACGCGAAGCTTACGTTGATGATATAGTGGTAAAATCTCGAAAAGCGAGGATCTTACTCTCGACCTGGCGAGAGACCTTCGATAATCTGCGGAATTTTTCCATTAAGCTCAACCCTGAAAAATGTGTATTTGGAGTCCGCTCCGGGAAATTACTTGGGTTACCTAGTGTCATGGCGAGGCATTGAAGCCAACCTAGAAAAAATCCAGGACGATCATCGATATGAAACCCCCGAGTTGCTTGAAGGATGTTCGGAAGGCGACGGGTAGTATGGCGGCTCTTAGCCGTTTCATTTCGAGATTGGGGGTTCGTGGACTTCCGTTTTTCAAGTTGCTTAAGAAGCAAGATAAGTTTGAGTGGACGAGATGAGGCGCAGGCTGCGCTTGATCAACTCAAGGAATACCTTAGCAATCCTCCGGTATTGGTACCTCCGAGCCGAGATGAGACCATTCGGTTGTATATTTCAGCAACAACTCATGTGGTGAGTACGGTTTTGGCGGTCGATCGAAAGGAAGAAGGACATCTACAATTGGTGCAGCATCCGGTATATTTTGTGAGTGAAGTTCTTACTGAATCACGGATGCGATATCTTCAATTACGAGAAATTAATATATTGAGTAGTGATAACTTCTCGAAAGTTGAAACATTATTTCCAAGCGCACCCCATTGAAGTTAAGACTGGGTTTGCTATTGGAGATATTGTGCGGAACCGAGAGGCGGTGGGTCAGGTTGCTAAGTGGGCTATAGAGCTTGGCCAATACGAGATTACGTTTTCTTCGCGGACCACTATTAAGGGACGAGGCTTTAGCCGATTTTATAACGAGAATGGTTGGAGACACAAGTCCCGCGGGGATTCAAACGTTGGAATATTGGGAGATGTTCTTTGATGGGTCCCTGCAGCTTTCGGGCGCGGGGGCTGGGGTTGTACTACTCACCCCACGAAGGAACCACTCGAGATATGTATTACAAATGCATTTCAAAGCTTCAAATAATACTCGCGGAGTATGAAGCTCCGCTTCATGGGCTTCGAGTAGCTATTTTGTTAGGAGTCGGACGGTTGGATATATATGGTGATTCCATGTTGGTGATAAGTCAAGTCAACAAGGTGTGGGATGCTCATGATGATCATATGATCGCTTATCAACAGGAGGTTAGAAAACTTGAAGACAGATTTGATGGTTTGCGATTTTCTCATATACTTGCACGGAAATAATTCTGCTGCGGATGAGTTAGCCGGACTGGGGTCTTCGAGACAGGCAGTTCTACCTGGTAATTCTTCAAGTATTCGATAAGCCATCCATAAAGATGGAGCGCAAGGTTACTATTTCGGAGATTGCGAATGAAGCGGCTTTGAAGGATCGGGTGGAGAAGGCTGTCTTGAAGGACCGATCTGAAGGAGCGGTCTTACCGAATAAGACGGGGGATGTAATCAACGTCGAGGGAACAATTCTGCCAGAAGCTATTCGATCACTGGACGTAATGATCATTGATTCTGATTGGCGTACCCCATACATTGATTATCTGCGATACTGGTAAAACTCCGGAAGATAGAGTGGAAAAGCAAAGATTAGAGGTTCGAGCGCGCGAGTTATTTAATTCTCGAAGGAGAATTATATAGGCGTGGAGTTAATATTTTGATGAAATGTGTATCGGTTTCTTATGGCATTCAATTGCTTGAAGACGTGCACGAGGGAATTTGTGGAAATCATGCTTCTTCAAAGACTCTAGTTGGGAAGGTATTTAGACAAGGATTTTATTGGCCTACGGCGGCGAGATGATGCACACTGAGTGGTCAAGAGTTGTCGGGGATGTCAATTCTTCGCCGGATAGCCTCATGCTCCAGCTCACGAGTTGCAATTAATTCCAATGACTTGGCCTTTTTCTACTTGGGGGCTGGACATAGTCGGACCTTTTAAAAGGGCGCCGGGAGAATTCACGCATATTTTTGTGGCTGTAGATAAGTTCTCTAAATGGATTGAGGCTGAAGTCTGTTACTAGTACGACTACGGCCCGAGCGATCAAGTTTCTACAAAACATATTCGTGCGTTGTGGAGTCCCGCACGAGTATCCTTACTGATAATGGGCATCGGTTTACTTCAGAATTCTTCAAGGATTATGCTTGAAAGTTTGGGAATTAAGATACAATATGTGTCGGTGTCACATCCACAAAGCAACGGACAAGTGGAACGAGCTAATGGAATGATTTTGACCGGTCTTAAACCTAGTTTCTATCGTTTGAAGCCGTACGCTGGAAAATGGGTTAAGGAATTGCCCTGGGTACTTTGGGGACTACGCACTAATATTAGTAGGGCTACGGGGCAATCTCCTTTTTCTTTGGTGTATGGATCTGAAGCTATGTTACCTACAGAAGTGAATATGGTGTCTGCTCGAGTACAGTATTATGATGAAGAGAAATATGAAGATCAGCGCCATGTTGTATTGATTGCTGCGGAAGAATTAAGGGATCAAGCTTTGATTCAAGCAGCAAAATATCATCAGGGATTGCGTCGTTATCATGATCGCAATGTTCGAACACGGGAATTTCAAGTAGGAGACTTGGTTCTTCGAAGATACAGTCTAACAAAAACAGGCATAAGTTGTCACCGGTGCTAGGAAGGACCTTTTCCGGTGAAATCTGTTTCTAGACCAGGGGCTTATATAGGCTTATGACGTTGGAGAAAGAAGAAATTCCAAATTCTTGGAACATTGAGCAGCTTCGTCGTTTTTACATTTGATAGTGTTTTGTAAATTTCTTCATATTATAATAAAGTGATTTTGTTTAATGAAAATGTGTTTGCTTTTGTGTCTCAATTATTCCTCAATAATAAGACCAGTTATATAGTCGGTAGGCTGCTTGTATTGAGAGCGATCTGTTTCTTTTCAGTTTAAGACTGGTATGTTCGGGAAGGGAAATGATGTAGCATCTTTCTTATGAATATTGAATGTAAGGCTGCAATGAGAGCAGTTTGTGAAATCTTAACTTTTTTCCTCAGGTTACGTGATCTTGTTAAAGTAAGCTATCACTATGAATCTGTGGTGATTAGAGCCAGAATTTAATCATAGTTAGTTTCAGCTGAAATAACCATCATGTCTTGGGCATAAAAGTTAATAATTATGATAGTGAAACCAGTATTCATATAGAAAAGAAATCTAAATAGCATGATGATCAAGATGTTCGATTACAAAAATAAGTTGGCCCTAATACAAAATCTAAACAGCAGGACCGCTGGAAGTACCGGTATCACCGGTCTTAGGATTTTCTTCAAGTCTATCATCCAGCGTTTCTTCAGAATCAGAAGAAGATACTTGGTAAATCCCTATCAAGATCTTCGAATGCATTTTCTACTGATTGCCTAGCTGCGGCTGCTGCATTACGAGCATCTTGATCCAAAGCAAAAGCTGCTGGCGCTATGTTTAGAGGGACACCTGTTGGACCAAGAGGAACATCTTCTATCAACTCTGAAACGGTGCCAATAAGTGAATTCTTCAGCTCGTTGAACCGGTCTTCGATAGTATCGGGGTGGGCGCCATTCTTGATAAAATCGAAATCACACTCTTTGACCGGAGTCCAAGACTAGATTATAGCAGCGATGTGTCCTCCTCCCGCAGCAGCAACCATCTTTGAATGTTCTCTTATTCTTCTAGGGATTGCCCGGATGGCGGACTCGAGATCTATTTCATTAGGATCAATAGTTTGACCACCATTGAGATATTCCGAGTGCGCACTGTACCTGCAGTAAGTCCTGAAAAGACAAGCAAAAATTTAAGAGAAAGATATTGCTGCAGACCGGTATCTTTAAAAGGGTGTCATAAGAATGAACAAGAAAGATGGGACTTACGCCTATGCCTGATTTCAGCAGCTCTGAATCTGCCCTTGATGTTCGTATTTGATTCTTTCAGTTTGTCTTCGATTTTCAGCAAACGTTGAATCTCGTGATCTTTTGCTTGGAGAGCCAATTGAGCGGATTCATGGACGGTCCTCGGGGCGCTCTCCTTGTCTGCTTGTGCTGATTTTGCTGCTTCTAAGGCTTCGGCTAGTTCAGCCTTCAAGCGAGCATTTTCAGTTTCCAGCATCTTGTTGGAGCGAAGTGCTTGAGCTAAAATACTATCTTTGGCAGTAAGCTCGCCTTCAAGTTCTCCAATCCGAGCCGCATGTTGCTCTTCGACACGAGAGCCCTCTTCAAGTGCTTGCTCTTGAGCGGCTGCCTTTTCGATAAGGACTTCTTCAGCTTTCTTGTGAGCGGCAACAAGGCTCTCGAGCGCTGAAATAAAGAGTGGGACCGGTCGGAAAGGGAGGCAACGAGGGTAAAATATGGAATATAAAGGAAAAATCGAAAGTATTACTCTAAATAACTTGGTGAAGCTTGATGATCTCTTGCCGGCGCTCTTCCATCATTCGATGGGTATTTTGCCGGTTGGCCTCTCTTTTCGGAAGGTCGTTTTCCCTGGACTTCGGATCGGCGGTGCGAGACTCCGGTTCAACCAATCGTTCTTGATTGGTGCGAGCTCCTCTTCTAAGCGGGCGATTATAGCAGTCTTGGCTTTAGAGCTTTTTAGGAGAACCTAAAAAGAAAAGTGAGAAAGTTAATAATTAAAATGCAATTGCTTGGAGAAATTATTGGAGCGGAGGGATATACCGGCCGGATTCCGAGAAATTCTTTAGGGCCTCTTCTTCTTGAAGGGCGTCCCATTGAGTTGTTGCGGTAAAAGTTCTAGCTCCGCTAGAATTGTCTACCTCCACGTCTCCAACTACCATTTTGGCCGGTTTGGGTTCTCCGGGTGACTTGCGTGTTGTTACGGGCCGGCGAGGAATTTCTTCTACCCATACTGGCCCCGGTGACGGTTACGGAGGGATTTGGAATAACGTAGCTTGGGAAGGAGGGTTACCGGAAGATGAGCTTTTGACAATGGTGACCTGCTCTTCGGCTTCTATACGTGAGGCGGCGGGGAGTTCCTTTGCGGGTGCCGCACTACGAGTTTCTATGATTGAAGCGGTGGAAGCGGAAGTAGGGGCACTACCGGTCGGAGATGAAGAAGCGAGAGCGGTACTAGTCCGAGAAGCGCCGGGAGCGGTACCGGTCCGAGATGCGCCGGGAGTAGAGGTAGAAACACCACTAGTTGGAGCTGTGGAGGAAGCTTTATTTCTTAAAAAGCTAGCTATGCTAGCTTGGAAGTTAGAAGGGATCTGTAAAAAGGCGGATGTAATAAGGCTGGGGCAAGGAGCTTTGGCAGGTGGAGCAATTCGAGAAAAGAATTAGTAATATAAAAGACTTACGAGGAAGCTTTCTTGAAGCCGGTGGAGGTCTTGATCTTCTTGGGAGGACCTTGGGTGTCCCCACCACTTCTTTCTGCAGTCCTTTTTCCGCAAGATTGACTTGCGGGGTTGGGACTGCTTCTCCAACATCACCGGGACCGGTCTGGTTGCCATACCGGGACCTTTTGGGGACCTTGGATAAGGGATCAGCCAAGGAAGGAGTACCTTGAGTTTGTCCCAATGCAGCTTCAAAAGCGGCCGGGGCTGCTTGGCGATCCCTTTCGATGGCTTCTTCTTCTCGTCGTTGATCTTCAAGCTTTTGCGCTTACGAGCGAGTATTGCCGGGAGCAGCGGAAGAAGCAGCAGGTCTGCCAATGGTCAAGGAAGTAGTACGTTTTCTTGTACTAGGTGCTTGAACCACGGCCCCGGACTTAGAGATTTTTGGAGCTATGCTTTGGGAGGTAAAGGAAAGGACCGGTCCGAAGGCCTTTGAGTCGGACCGGCTTGAACAGCCGGGGGAGCGGTATTGTTTGCATAATCTTCTCCCCAAATGTCATTGGGAGGAAGAGGAGGGTGACTCCTGTAGTTGTCCATTTTCTGCAATTGAAGGATTGAGTTTTCGTAAGAAAATGATGGTAACAAATGGCAAAGATTTGAAGAAATAGAAAGAGGTACTTACAGGATCGCGAAGATTGGACGAGCTGAAGGCCGGACCCACTCTTGAGCATCCGGATAGATCTGGTTTTGGCTGGAGCATTTGCCCGATGCGAGCTTCTAATCGCTCTTTGTCGGGAAGAAGGGTTCCATCCAACGGTATAGCGGAGTCTTCGTCAAAGAGCCAAGGCTGGGAGTTCCTGTCTTTTAAGAGGTTGAACTCCCGCACTATGAAGCTCCGGAGAACTGTCTCGGCGGTGACACCTCCGACGTCCTTCAAGTATCTAATGCAAGCTAGGAGCGCAAGAATTTCATTGTCTTCTTTGAGCTTTTCCCTAGTATCTGCGGTAGGGAAATTTTTGGCTATCTTAGCACTGAAGGCAAGAAGTGCTTGGCTGGGGATTGTCGCGAGAAGAACCATCCATTTTTCCAGTGGGCTATGCTTTTGTTCAAGGAAAGAGAAAAATATTCATCTACACTCCAGCATTGGATTCCTACTCTCGCCAACTGCAGCTTGGCGGTCCGATGAAGGAAGTGGGCGAATTTGGAACAAATACTTGGAATAACTTCAAGTGGGGGAGGATTCCAAGGAAAGCTTCGCATACATGGATGAAAAATCGATTTGCGGGATGGAGTTAGGGTTGAGGTTAACTAACTCCCATCCGTAAAAGAAAAGAAGTCCCCTAAAAAGGAACAGTAGGGGAGATCAAGGCCGCGGAGGAAAAAAGCCTTGAAAACTAATTGTTGAGAATCATCTATTCCCCATGGGATTTGGCCAGGGGAAGGGACGCTCGAATTCGGGATTGGTTGAGGAGGAAGATATCCGTCACGAACTGCCTCATTGAGGGAGGTTTCGAGTGTCACACTCGGTTTTAACGACCAAAACCGAATGCATCCGTATGCGTGCCCGGGAACAAGTTTTCACGCACACGGGACAAATAATGTGATAAAAGAACAATGTCTTTAATAAATCGAATACTTACATCGATATTGTCGCAAAGGACTAAATACAATATACGCTAGCGGAAGACTCCATAACACCACGGGCAATCGACCGGGGTTTCGCACGCCTAGACCTTTCTCATCGGTGGTCTTCTCCATCTTCGAGCAGCGAGTAGTTGGTAGCAAAAAGGAAATAGCAAGAGTGAGTGCATGTCGTACTCGGCAAGTGTGGGAATATATGACATGTAAGCTGAATGAAAGGAAGGCTAACATATGGTTTGCAATAGAAGCACCTATACTAGTCAAGTTAATTAAACAACCTATTTACTATGTAATAGATAAACCAACGAGGTTGCCCCACTGTCAACCACTGCAAGCTACTCTACTTGCAGCAAAACCACACCTACGAGGTTACCCCGCCTGTAGCAAAACCACACTACAAGTTACCCCGCTCGTAGCCAACCACACTACAGGTTACCCCACCTGTAGCCAACCTACGAGTTACTCCACCCGTCCATACCCTCTAGTTCTCGTGAGGATCCAGGCCGTTCGTGACCGTGAACACGGCTGTTATAACAGTTTTACACTCTGTAGAGGTGGCACAACTTTACCCACAAGTCGGTGATTCCATCACCCGTCGGTGACTAAAACCTCCATTATACCAGCACACTTCCTTAGGTGTGAGGCCAAGAGATCACCGCAAGATCTTTCGAAGGACTTCCTAGTTTGCAAAACGCCCATGCTAAGGTTTCACCGCCGTAAAAGTGACGCATCACCCGGAGGCCCCCTCTTGCACCGTAGCTTCAAGTACTCTGCCTTTCCTCGCCCGAATCCGGAAGACACCTTCTTCTTTCATCCTTCCTCGACGCCCGCAAAGCGGGAAGTTACCTTGGTACTAAACCTTACCTACCCATTATCAGCCACTGTGCTTTGTGCGGAAGTCCTGGGTTGCCGCTCCAAGAACCGGTCCTTATGATCCCAAACAGGTACCACGACACCCAATAGTGTGCACCGGCACCATCATCGACAATCCTTCCGTCGGGATCACCTAAGTTCCATGTTGCTAAAAAAACATTACCAGTTCTTGATCATTATGTTCAAGTGGATACTTAATCAAGATTAGCATTTAGTTCAGTTATAAACCCCATTGTGAGCATGCTAAGCAATGACGTACCCATACTATAACACTACACCCAAAACCGAGGCGATAAGGAAATAGTATGGAACAAGATATGACACAATAGGATTTTAATTAAATGCAATGCATTAAAAGTAAATTCAGATAGTAAAGAAAATAGGCGCAATATGCATCAAGGACACTTGCCTGTTTCCCTTTGCTGCTGCTCATGTCTTCAAGTCTTGCTCTTGAGTTCTTCGAAATGTACGTTCTTCTATTTAACGTCACACCGACACAAAACATGCAAGAAACAAGCATACAAGCAAACTAAGAAACAAGTACAACAAACAATACCTAATAACTATGAAAACAGTACTAATAAATAGTACTCGTCGCTACGATCGCGTGAGCGCAAGAATCGGCTTAATTTGGAGCAACGAGCTAAAAGTTATAAAGGTTTAAAGATTTAGGTTCTTTTTATAAAAAGACATTTTTCGAAATATTTATTTTATTTTATGAAACTGCTACTAATTAAATTACATTTTCAATCTGACAAATATTATCTGCATTTTATTTTATAAAAACAGCAAAGATAAAGGTTATTTTTGTAAACTAAAGGATTAGATTTTATTTTTGCCAAATGGAAGGGCCTAACCGCAAAAAGGTCAGGGCAGTCCGCTGGTCATTGCCGGCAACGACGCACGATGGCACGCAAAATTTGCCGTCCTCAATCTACGGGGCTCGGTTTCTCGTGGCGTTTGATCCAAGAGCGAGAGAAAGGAACGACGAACTCACCTAGGGCACTGCTGAGCTCCGGGAAGACGGGTGGCGATGATTTGCGGCGGCGGTTGAACGGCGTCTTCGGACGGTGCTCCTGGTGGTAGCTTCGCGTGGAATCGGTGTGGGTTGAGGCGGAGCTATATCGCGAAGCACGGCGCAGGGTCGAGCCAGTCCGGGACGTCGTGAGAGAACGAAACGTCGAGTTTGGGGCGTTGATGGTGGTGGCGGTTCTTCTCTACCGGTGGTGACTCGCAGGAGACGGGCTCAAAGATGCGGCAGCGAGTAGCGGCGGCGCTGCGGTGCATCGGGTCACGCTAGGGTTCAGAAAAAGAAAGATCGTGGTGCGGTTAGGGAGGGATTTATAGCGCAGGGTTTGCGGTCTAGGACGTCGCCAAGGTGCGACGCAGAGTCGGGCTTCGCTCCGATTCGGTGGTGGCGGACGGGGTCGCGATGCGGTGCAGCTCCTGCGCTAGCTGGCCAACTTGGTTGCGTGCGATGCTTTGGGCTGAGCGGGCTTGCAATGCGTGGCTGCAGAGAAGAAAAAGAAAATAGAAGAAAGGAAAGAAAAGTAGTGGGCCGCGAGACATAAATTTGGCTGAGAGCTCCACCTTAATTAACTCATATTTTTTTCCTATTTCCTGGTTCCTAAACCGAATAGAGTTAAACAAAAATGAATACTAGCGAATTTAAGGCAAGCAACTAAGGCCACCATGAAACTATCTACGAGCTTGTTGCTTGGATCCATGCAAACCAATACCACCATATACAGAACTCAACGTAAAACTATCGACATATAAGATCACTAAAGATTCGTACTTGAGGGTTTGCAAGGCTTGAGAAGGTGATGTCTCGATCGGGCCTTCGGTGTTCGTTGGAGAGAAGTCGGATCTCATCGAGATCCGGGTTTGTGGAACGACGAATCGTTGGAGAATCGACTTGCCTAAATACGACAACGGTGAGTCGTTGACTCCATCGAGGAGGTGTTCTAGGAGTCGATTTTGCATTTGCGCATGCACGAGCGGTGGCGCCGGGTGCAGAGTCGAGGGCGGCAGGATTACCGCCGACGATATTCCTCGTACAAGCTAAAGCAATTCCACTCGTATTTTTAAATGTAATTTTCGCACAACAAAGACCTATTGTAACTATTCAACATGAATCCATTTCAACCAATATAATAATCTATATTAATAAATCAAAAATTAGAAAATAGAAGAATTTGCATACAAGGTTTATAACTACTCTTTTTAGGACCTGAATTTTATCCAAATAAAAGCTAAACTATTTGGTTTATTGGAAATGCTTTTGGGTACTCCAAAACAAAATAAAATCCTTTAACAAAAAATAATTATTATTGAATAAATTCTTCTTAAGAGCACATATGCCAATAAAACAACTATTTTCATAAATCATATGTATTGAGTAAGAAATCATTTTCATAACTAAAAGACATTTATTTGATAAACCATTTTCACCTTTTTCAAGTATTTATTTCATAAATAAATACATCTCTCAAATCAAAAGGCTTTTATAAAACCAACTTTATTTATTTTTGAAAGTAGCTCCTTTTTCTCATATGAAATGATGAAACTCTCATTTTGTTTTTAAAGAGAAAATACCTTATATAAAATAAAGCTTTCTAAATAATCTATTTTCATAAATCAAATATAGTTGTTCAATAAATTATTTTCATAACCAAAACAAATCATAGGTACATTCGTAAAAATTTAACAATGAAACTTTATAAACAAAATAACTTATTTTAATTGGTTGAGTCTAAAAATAACTCTTCCTCCTTAAGAAGAAAGAAAGAAAATATAATTAAAAATATTAACCTTTAGATAGAATTCAAAATATATTTCAAAAAGTTTTAAAATTTAGTGAAATTTAAGCATAACCAAGAATTTGAAATTCGGGGTGTTACATTCGGTGACCTTGCTTGTTACCAAGATCTTGAATGCCAAAAGGAAGTTGATCGCGAGGAACGAGAGGAAGAAGACGCGGGGACGGTGGTGGATTTCTTCTTGCCCATCCTGAGAGATGGAAAAGGAAAGCTTGAGATTGGTTTATGTGGAAGAAGAGAGCAAAAGAACAAAGGCAAATGGCGGGCGCGTATGAGCTTTCGGAAGCGGGGTTGACCTAGGTCGACCCTTTGTTTCTTTTTATAGGCACATGGGATGGGCCGGGGCTGAAAAGTTTTCGGGCTATTTTGCAAGGCCCGATGGATTTAGCATTAAATGACTTATGTCATGAATACGCAATTATGACCTAACGGTCATAAGGATATTAAAGATCTGTTATTCGCGTTAATTATGACCTAACGGTCATAAGAATAAGCCATCGTGTTTTTTGTGAATAAAAAAGCTGTCCGAAATATGAAGATTTTCAGATCTGGAGTTAAAGTAATCCTGAATTTTTTGGTTTAGCAGTATGAAAGAATTAGACTTTGTCTAAATTCGGTGATAATAGATGCCTTAGGCTATGGGTGTTAATCATCCGGCTGATCATAGGCCTTGGAGACTCGAGTCGATGTAAGAATACGGGAAATAAGCTGGTCCGATCAACCAAAAATTTTGGTTAAATGTGATATGACTAGTTAGACCGGTCCGATAAATGTGTTCTTGGCAGAAATTGCTAAAAAGTAATAAAGCATAGTCTCTCCAGAAAGACTCTTGCATTATTTGCGATTCTCAAATGATGCAAGAGTCGGGGGCTATGCCTAGTTAGGTGCACCTGATCGGTGCACCGTATTCTAGGAGCGGTGCTGTAATGATCGCGGGAGTTGCAAAATAATGGAAAATTCAATGGAGTAGTCTCTAAAGATTACATACAAAGGAAATAATGAAGAATCAACTAGTGGACTCTTGCATTATTTGAAAGGAGTTCAAATGATCCAAGAATCGGGGGCTATACCCAATTGGGTGCACCTGGTCGGTGCACCGAAAGAAGAATTTGCAATGGTTACCTAATTAGGTGATATGAAGGATAAACATACTAACTTTTTGGCTTTTTAAAGCGCTTCGGAGAAAGAAGAACCATTGCAGCAGATTAGAGTTCTTTTTAATTTTACCATGGAATCAAGACCAACATGCGGAAGACCGGTCGGTCTTATTCAAGGTCAAATCAAAAATTACTCGGGGACTACTTGTCGTATACTTGCCTTATGGGTATACGAGATGATAAAGGAATGGATGCGCAAAGACAAGGTAACAAATCAATGAAGATAAAGATGATGGAGATAGCTGGTAGGCTGGTTCCTGACCGGTCCGGAATAACGGAGAATTCTATATACCGGTATGGAGACCAGGCGGATATCAATACCGGCGTATGATGACTTGAGGAGCAAGTTAAGGAGTAATTTGTAGTCTGTTAGGACTCTGAATTAATAAAGAAAGCTAGAGATAGAGCTCCCATATATGTAATTCATGTAATCGACTAGGACTACGCATGTACCCCTAGCTCTCCCGGATATATAAGGTGGAGCGGGGACCCCGAAAACTCTCTCGAGATCTTGCAATTAGCAAATCGCTAAAGGCAATACATAACATACGGGACGTAGGGTATTACTCTCAATTTGAGGGGCCTGAACCTGTTTAAAATCTTGTGTTCCTGTGTGTTTCGTGTGTTGCACCATCGAATTCCACGTCGGTGAGGGACCGGGTAGTACTAGTGCTTGAGTTTAAGACTCGACAACGCAGTTGGCGGAGTCGGCATCCAAGCCGGGATGCTTGACGAATACTTCTCCATCCCACTCAATAAGAGTATATCCGGCTAGAAACAAGAGTGGTCCGTATGCGACAACCCTCAACTAGCCCTTCCTCCTTACAGAGCCAATGTAGCTAGAGAACTCCCCTACTAGAGCCCCAAAAACCTCAAAGAAGAACTAAAACAGGACGAGGAGGTGTCCACCTTACTTGCCATGATCAAGAATCCGAAAGAAGTAAAGACGATCCATCGTAGAGACCATCCTATGGAGCTTCATAGTGCGTGGAGTTCAGCCAATCAAAAGGCAATCTGAACCCGAGATGGATGTTCAAAGAGGACAATAATATCGGTGATCGCTTGGACCGTCCGACCTTGAACACCTAATCAAGCGCCGAAGAAGATGCTTGCAGCCCGGCTTCGATGACTCTAGTTGCCGGAAAGTTAACCTGGCTTACATCTCCTCTAACCCTCGTGATCCTATAAGTTCTATCCTCCCTATTCAATACTGGTATCCCAAGGTCCCATATTCTTATATTTTATCTTCCCGACTATATTGTCTTAATGCAATGGGCAGGTTCATGTGTCATCCTCCGCTTCACGCAAACGACTCATGGGGTGAAGATTACGAGCCAAATGATCGCCCTAACCCCGTTCCAGCTAGTCTATCAAAGACTAGTCTCACACAAGCTATCCTAGACTAGTCTGATCCATCACGAGACCGGCTCATCAAAGAAGATCACACGGTCCGGGAAAGCTATTCAAGCCCTCGGCACGAAGAAACAGAAGCTAACTCTAGGAGCCAATAATAGTGCTAGAATATCCACTCCTCTACCGGGAGATACTCGCACTGAGACTCAAAAAGCTGAAGACAGGCACCTAGAGCAAGAGGCGCTTGAGAGGGATCGCATGGCCGCTTGGACAGCGATTCAAGAAGCTAGAGGTGGGGGATCCCAAGGTGTCCCTCAATTAACGGACTCCCTTGCCAATGTTCCTCGGTGGTCCCGGTATGCTTGCTCGGATCGGTGTACAAGGTAGCACGGCTGAAGAATCGAGCCCCGCTCCTTCGAGCGCAACTTGCAGCCAAGAAGGCAACGAGAGGTATCAAGTGGTGGCTCCCAAGATCCTCCGACCAAGAAAGCCAAAACCTCCAGCGGTTTCAAAACAGCAGCTACATAAGTCATCCATCTTATTTCAAATGATTTCCATCTCCAAACCCATGTCTCAAACCGACCCAAATCATATGTAATTTATTTGCAGCATCAACCCAAACCTACAAGCCTCCATCGCCGGTCTGCTAAGAAGCCGGAGAAATACCTCCTCCTCAACCGTCGCAAGCTAGCGTGGATCAAACCACAACCCCAGAGCCAATAAAGAAAATTGTTGAAGTGAGCGCCGAAGTTCGAGTGCAGCATCTTCGAAGGAAATCCCTGCCGCCTCAACTAAAGACAAGCTGAAGCACCAAATGTCCGAGGCTTCGAGAGGAGAGAATTGTTGCTGAAGTCCCGATCATTGATCTTACGGTCAAAAGCTCATCTCCTCCAAAACACTTTTTCAAGCCGCTCTAGACCTTCCTCTAGGACCGGTCCGGATTGAAGAAATTCCACGGCACCCTCGCTCAACTAGCGGAGCTACTTGCTAGTCCCAAACTCGCCAAGATGGTGATCGGGGACATATCAATTGATAGTGCCAACGGAGCACGAAAGTTTGTGACGACCGCTAAATGGGATTCTATCCAAGAGGAGGAAGGCTCGAAGAATTTTATCGAGTCCGGCCGGGTATGCCTTACTCTTTAATTTACATTTTCTATGTCACAAAATTTCAAATATTGTTTCTTATATATTTCTCATCCTTCCCGACTCTATTGAAGAATTCCGAGGCCAAGAGTGCTATCATTGCTCGCCTTAAAGAAGAATTGAGCCGGAATCACAACAGACTCAATGAGGTAGGGACTCGGACCGCTAGTCCGATATCCCGTGAAGATGATCTCCAGCGGCGAGAATTGAATCTCGGAAATACTCATTAAATCATGGAACACCACTAGAAAGAAATTATCAACCTCAAGCGACAAGTTAGAGGTATGATTCAATGTTTCTTCTTCAAAAGATACTTATCTTGTAATAATTCGACCGATCCGACCGGTCTTTAAACTTATAGTACCGAAGAACTAATTGAAGTGCACAAAAGATGGAGGAAATGGTCGGTGAAAAAACATTGTATCAAGAACGAGGCCTAGAAGAGGGCAAGAAGGTGGAAGATATGCAAGCTGCCGACATAAGTGAGCTGGAGGGAGACCTCACTACCGAGGATACCGTCTCGAAGCGGACCCTCCGATCCAACAAGCTTCTTGAAGGTGAAAATGCTCGGCTTAAGGCCGAATTGAAGAGGCGCTTGAAGCTGCCAAGACCGCTCGAGCATAAAAGGATACAACCCTTAAGAGGGCACATGAATCCGCTCAACGGGCACTCAAGGCGAAAGATATTATAAATTCAATGCTCGCTGAGGAGGGAAAATAAGCTGCGGGAATCTAATGTCAATTTCAAGGGCAAATTCAGAGCTGGACATCTCCTACAAGCATAAGCTCCTTTCTGTCCATTTTCCTCATAACCGGTCTTTAAATACTGGTATCGTATACGAGATGATAAAGGAATAGATCGGTAACAAATCAACGATGATAAGACTGGTGGAGAGGGCCCACGAGTGGTCCCGACCGGTATGGAATAACGGAAGATTCCATATACCGGTATGGAAATAAGACGGGCGTACGGACCGACGTATGATGACTTGAGCAACAAGTAAAAGAGCAGCATGTAATCTGTTAGGACTCGAATCAATAAGGAAAAGCTTAGAGATAGAGCTTCCAAATATGTAATCCATGTAATCGACTAGGACTATGCTTGAAAGTCTTCAAGGATTATGCTTGAAAGTCTAGGAGTCAAGATACAATATGCCTTAGTTTCGCATCCACGGAGTAATGGACAAGTTGAGCGTGCTAATGGTATGATTTTAACGGGTCTTAAACCTAGAATTTTTACCGCTTAAAGCCGTATGCTAGAAAGTGGGTTAAGGAATTGCCTTGGATACTATGGGGATTGTGTACAAACGTTAGCCGGGCTACAAGACAATCTCCTTTTTCTCTCGGTCTAGGATCCGAAGCCATGTTGCCCATAGAAGTGAATATGGTGTCGACTGAGTGCGATATTATGATGAAGAGAAGTATGAAGGCCAACATCAGATTGAGTTGATCACCGCGGAAGAATTAAGAGATCAAGCTTTGATTCAAGCGAGTCAAGTATCATCAAGGACTACGTCGATATTATGATCGCAATATGCGCACATGGGAATTTCAAGTGGGAGATTTGGTGCTTCCGAAGATCCAGATCTAACAAGAATAGGCATAAGTTGTCACCGTGCTGGGAAGGACCCTTTGTGGTTAAATCAGTTTCCGGACCAGGGGCTTATAGGCTTGTGACCTAGGAGGAAGAGGAAATTCCGAATTCTTGGAATACTGATCTACTTCGTCGTGTTTATACTTAAAAATTTTCTTGTACACTTTCCCAAGTACTATAATAAAGCATTCTTAATTTGTGGTATAAGTATCTTTATGTTTTTTAATGTCTCAATATTTTAATTTTGCATTAATTTATCGAGTCGAGGGCTGCTGCATTAAGAGCGATCTGTGAAAATTATGATATTCCTAAATATTAGTACCAGTCATTTAGTCAAAATAGGGGGCTACTGCATTAAGAGCGATCTGTGAAATTAGTTACTTTCGTTTCGATTTGATCGGTATATTTAGGAAGGGAAATTTTAAGCATCTCCATTGAAATACTGGTTTGTAGGCTGCTATCTTAAAGAGCAGTTTGTGATATTATGTGATCTTAAACCTTAAAGACTGGTTGTTTTCTCTATATAGCATGCTTTTCTTAATTAGAGGTTTGTCCCCTTGACTTTATTTATGATTCACTATCGGTATGCAAGCATATTATTTCATGCAAGTAATTTCCATCTCATAAGCATATAAAATCATCATCCATATTTATTGAGAAAGGTCCATGAATAAAAAATTGACTATGTATTCATCGATACTCATGTCACGCATTGCACTCATATAGGGACCCGAACAGAAGAAGTCAACTACGAGGAGAATCCCGTTGAGCTAAACAATACCGAGAGTGCTAACTTCGATCAAAACCAAGGCAAGCACCGGTGAATAACCTATGTTGTTAAGTTTCCGATTTTACTTCACATACGCATATGTCATGTATTGTGCATTTATGTTTAGGAGTTGATTGCAACTTTAGTTGCATTATTACAACAGCCCAATGAACTACTTTCGGACTACTACGAGAAGATTCCTCGAGTTGAAGGCTCATTTGCCCAAAGGTACCCGAGGAGTTGATGATAGAGTATGCTATCCAAGGAGTTCACGCAAGCCCTTTAAGCACGAAGTTCGCAAAGAAACACCCAATGACACTGCAGTAGATGTGCAGCAAGTTCAAAGAGTACTACCAACTGGAGACAGATTAAAAGAGACGAACTTCGAATCAAAAACAGCTTCACGAATCACGGAGCAACGACTACGACGAGGCGAAACAAAAGGCGAAGCCTCAAGATAGCGCGCAAGCCGAGAGCAATCGACAACATATAGAGCAAGAGCAACAATGACTGCAATCTGCAAGGACAGCCAAACCAACAAAAAGGGGCATCACAAGGGAGCGGCAAGGGAGGCAACTTCGCCAACCGTAGCGGCTAGCAACCTCACAAAAAGCCATACTACATTTATTGCGAAGGCCACGTAGGGCACAAGACGCTAAACTGCCCAAAGACAAAAGAAATAATTAGAAGGTTAGAGCTGGAAAAAACCAACATGAGAAGCCAGCGGAGGTAAACCATACCACAATGGGATATTGGCCACAACAACCTAGCAGCCAAGTGTCCAAAACCACTACTACCCGCATCAGCCATACTACCCGACCCCTTACATCGGAACAAACCACCACTTATAGCACCCGCAGGTCCAAGCAACAGCAACCTCGCATCACGCAAAGCAAGACAACAGAATGACCTACTTAGAGCCACTCACGCTGCGACCACCAAAAATCGAAGAGCAAAACAAGCAAGACAACCGCACATAGCAGCTGCCAGTGAAAGGATTCATTGGAATGATATCGGGAGGTTCCGAGCATCGACTTCGAAAGCTACAAGCGGTGAAGAGGTTACTTCAGATTGGTCAATGCGGTCTACATGGAAGGACCCATATGAAAGTCGAAGTGGTCGCACATACCGAGTAACATTCACGGAAGATGACCTCGAGCTCAAAAGTTACCTGCACTCGGATGCATTCGTGATTGAAGCTCACATCGACAAAGTCCTCATGGATAACGGTAATCGGGCATATATCATCTTCCACAACACTCTTCCGAGGATGCGATACACCCACCAGGACCTAGAGCCCTCCGGAGTACCGTTATACGGTTTTGGCGAGAAAAAGAGTGGAGCCAGCGGGAAAGTTAAAGCTACCGGTGTCATTCGGTGACGCAAGTCTGTCACACCCCTACCTTGCAAAGCAAGAGGGATTGTCGCAGAGGACCGCATCGGGAGACATTCGACGAATCGAATGTTCGTTGCACATACGTTAACGATACATCCACCATTTTCATATACATGTTTAGATACATGAGTGGCATATTTTATATCTGAAGTTCAAGTTATTATTATACATAGAATTCGAAATTCAGATTTAATATACATTAATATACAATGAGAGGAAGCATAAAGATAATCTCGATGATAGTTGCCTAAAATGTAACGAGATCAAGCACGTAGATGTGCCCAATCTTCTCGACAATATCACCTGCACAAAAAAAATTAACAACAAAGCCCTAAGTATCTAATATACTCCGCAAGTCTTACCCGACAAAAATGGTTTCTAAAACCGACTCCTAGTATGCGGGGGCTGATCGGGCTTGTTGAATATTGCCAAAAACAGCACCTATGTTAAGTCTAAAATTCCATGTTTTAGCCATATTAAGAGGGTTGTAACATAAACGTAAGTTTAATGAGCAAGACTAGCAAACATGGTTGCAATATAAAAATTAAGTGCTTCAAAATCAGCAAGTATAATATCCATATTCACTTCATTACTACGATGCGATCTGCTCGAGACAAGTGGTACTCATCACCGCGATGGACGGCGATATATATCGATTTACATCCTGCAGGAGAAACCCAAATGCACGACATACGCATCATTTAAGAACACGTATGGCCACCTTTCACAAGATTACCATAGATATGAGCTGGGTCCACCCTCCGAGTGTGCGTTCCCCATGCAACCACGGTAGCGTCGGGTCCAAAGGTAAACAACACACCCTCCGTCTACTCACAAACCCGTGCATCCACTGTGACCAACGCTTTGCACAAAGGGTGGAGAGACCGTCCAACACTACGACTCTCAAGTTACATCAGTTTACCAACTCCCATACGAAGGTATGCATTTGGTACACAACTCAATACTTGCTCACGGAGTCACAACGAACGGTCCTCAATCGACACGCACGGGGCTATGGCGAACAAGGGCCAACCTTGACATCGCATTCCTACACATGCACCTCCCCGTACGGTCTCCAATTAATTTTATGTGAGAGGTAACAATATTTGAAACTATACCGAGAGGTCTCCAAACCACTCGGTGTTGCTACCGGTGACTCATTTAAGCATAGCCATTCTATCGAAAAAAAGATTATACCTATCCAAAGACCATAGGCAATAGGGATCATAATGCAACTAGGGTTGCGATCAACTTCTAAACATAAGTGCACAATACATAAACATAGACATATGTGAATTTAAACCAAAAACTAAACAATTGGGATTATGCACTGGGGCTTGCCTTGGCTTTGCTCGAAGTTAGCACTCTCAAACAAGCTCAACTCAGCGGGATCCTTCACGTGATTTCTTTCTCCGGTCGGGGTCCCTATATGGATGCAATGCATGATGTGAGTATGGATGCATACACGGATATCTAGTTCATGGAACTTTCTCAATAATGAATTAAAATGACAATGTGTTCATGAAATGAATATGGTTATGTATGAAATATGATGCTTGCATATGGATGATAGATCATGATTACATGTCAAGGGGACAAACTTCTAATTAAATAAAACATAGATAATGCAATAGATCAATATATAACTTAGGTTTAAATGGATCGTGATCATAGCATAATTTAGTGTATAACTTTTAGTGTGATATATGATAAGATGAGCATGATATATGATGCATCAAGATAAATACCTATACTCTACCTTGCTGCCATGTACATGAATTAGCTCATGATCGATAAGTGCATGCATAGAAAGTAAGGATTTACATGACTTAGGCATATGGAACCTGTTGGGGGAAGATCACCACCTTACTCCGAGTGGGCCGGTCCGGAGGAAATAGGCCCAACAAGGCCATGGAAGAGTTTCCTCACATGCTTGGTGGTCCAAAGGAGAAGCACTTGGAAGGGAGCACTTGTCCCAGCTAACGCCCAACAAGGCCATGAAGGGGAAGTTAGCCCACAAGAGCTAGTCATGTGGGATAAATGTAATTGACTAGAATACCCTTTGAGTAGGTGGGCGAGTGTTTGGGCATGATTGTAATTTGAGGGGGCTGATAGTTACCATTAGTGTTGAGAGAGTATGAGGCTATAAATACTCTCTCAACCCATCACATTAGCCCGGATTTGACACCTCCTGTAATACCACGAGTAATAGGAATGAGAGCCTTCGTGTGGGTTCCTTCATGACTCCACCTCGCCTTCCGAAGTTCCTTACCCTTCGTAGCTTTCCTGTTTATTCCCATTAGGCCTAGCCCAAGGGATGCCGTAGCCCGAAACTCCTTGCCACCCTTCGGGACACCCTTGGGCTGGCCCAATCCTTGTTGATTGTGGCCTTCGTAACCACAACGAGAACCATATGACAATATTTGACGCCACCACATTACTTAATAAGCCTAAATGAAGTAAAAGGTGCAACAAGCCAATTTTGTACATGATCTCTGTGAAGATGCATAAAATAATCATAATAAGCATAATAACATTTATGCACTAAGTATAGACCTTTCCATGCATGAAAATATGTAATATGACAACATGACATATTATGGCAATATGGAATGGCAACTTTCAAAATTAAGCAACTAGTGCTACAAAGCACTCCTAAACATGAATTATATGGCAAAACATGATTTTCTCATGAGGAGCACTAGAAACAAATAATATGATATTTTTGTATGCATTTTTCCTAATTAAACATTTATAGGCAAATATGTGCTATATAAGCATATAATGATAAATATGCTGGAAACATGTATGAATGTACAAAAAGGCATGTACCAGAGGATTCAATATGTTATGACAAATGTTCATGCCAATCTTCATGAATTCTACATTCTTCAAGATTGAAATATGGGTTTTAAAAGCTTAACAAGATGTCATTTCTTTTTGCATAAAACTTTATTTCCTTGCACAAAAACATAGGTAAAACATTTGACCATTGCAAAGTTCATGTTTCAAGTATTCCAAAACATTTTAGTTTGCATTTTTCTCATGTTTATTTTGGGAGATATGAATTTGTTTAAAGTAGCTAACAGACTTACCATTTTTCTGGATTTAGGGTGTGTGAACAGTAAAAATAAAATCAGATCTCATGTGTAGCTTTGGATCATCTATTTCCCTAGGATAGGGCTGTGATTTGAGCATGAGAGATGGTTGCAAAAGATAGATTAGGAAGTGATACAACCACGGTGAGCTGAAGTTCAAGAAAGAGCTCACTAGAGCAGCAAAAATCGATCGTGAAACTCGAAGTATTCTTGATGCCATACTTGGGGAAGAGCTTGGGGATCAACCAAACCACACCATGCAAGGGTTATAGGGAGTCCAAGTGAAGCCTTTTGCTGCCCTTGCTCATGCCAAGGTGAACCATGGCATGGAGTTTCATGGTGAGTAGCCATGGTGGTTGCTTTTGGAGAGGAGAAAGAAAAGGAGGAAGAGAAGAAGGCTTTACTTGACTCTTGACCAAAGAGAGGATGAGGGAAGCAGCACAATGACGTCCAGGTGAAGCCCCTAGGCTGTCCAACCGGTGGGAGGCTTAGGAGAGAAGGAAACAAAGGGATAAGAGAGAAAAGTCTGGGTCCCACAAAGTTGAAAATTCTGCCACTGGTACTGTTGCAGTCAAGAGCAAGTCAACGTGATTTTTGTTGGGGTTGCCAATTTTTGTGAAGGTGTAGAATGAAATTTGGGACAACTTTTATATAGAACTTTTCTTGAGATTAGGTCTACAAAAATTAATAAAAATCCTACACTAGAAACTATTTTATGCTTTTATTGAATTTGTAGGGCTATTTAACCTTTACCAAAAATTATGGTAAAATGACTAAAACTCCTATTTTTTATTACCCTTCATGATTATGCAAAAATATTGGTATGGTTGTGTTAACATTTTTGAAGTCTGTGCATAATAACCTATAGGCAATATTGAGAGCACTTGCATATGAGTTGAATATTGCAATATGGCTATATGTCATTCTATGCACATTTTAACATAGCAACTTATAGACAGCAATTAAGCAATAAAATACTTCTAAATACAATCCCCATGATGAAACATGACTTTTCTTGTGATTGAGCACCAGAAGCAAATAGATTTCATTTTTACTCATTTCTCAAAATAGAGCACTTTTCCCCTTTTAATCAATTATAGCATCTATCAATCGGGAAGGTTACCATTTAAACAAACTAAACCTACAATACTCACTGAACATAGCATCTCTGTTGAAACATATGATTGAGCACCATAAGCAAATATCTAGGCATTTAACTATGCACTTTCTCTATTTAGGCAAATATAGCAATTATGTACTATATGAACACATTATGACCAAAATGATGAAAACATGATCAAATGCACCAAACATATGCAAAATATGGTGGAACATGTCAGTAAGAGTGATGGAGCCAACTTTGGTGAAGATCCACTACTTAAAACATTTAATGTATGGTCATTTTAGTGCTTAACGTGATGCGTTCTTAACTCACATAAAACTCAATTTTTCACCATAGAACCTTATCAAACTAGGTAGGGTCATGTAAAGTAAACTTTTCAAGGATTCCAAAAAGTTCTTATTTACATGTTTCTAACCTTTGTAGAGAAAGTTATGCAATTTATAAAATCCAATGTTATTAAGCTTCGTTAACGTGATAGCACCTTAAGGTACGTAAAACATTGATTTTTGCCACAGAAAAATATATGGCAAGTGGGTTCATTGCAAAGTAAAAGTTGCAAGGTTTCCAAAAAGTTATTATTTGCCCCAATCCAAGATTTCTAACGCAAGTTATTTAATTTCTAATTTGCTTGAACCCTTATTCATTTTACAAGAATGCCACTGCGGTTGTGAAAAATGCAAAAGTGTTGGAGCGAGCGGCGTGCTCCGGCCACGTCGTGGCGTGCGCGGCGCGCTCCGGCCACGAGCGGTGGCGTGGCTGCCAGCAGCGAGGTTACCATGGCCGAGAGGGCTCACCGTGGCGGCGTGTCGACGTGGAGGTGGAGGGCGACGGCGGACGGCGGTACGGCTCTGCGGCGTTCCGGTGGAAGGCTGCACCAAAGGAGGGGCGAAGCTCTTGAGGTGTTCGCGAGGGCAAAGCCAAGCGGCTGGCGAGATGAATTGCTCGGGGGCTCACCGTGCGAAGAGTTTGGACGTCAATGGCGTGCGCCGGACGGTGGGGAAAAAGCTCGCGATTCGGCCGGAAGCGGGGGTTAGGGTTGAGTATGCTCATGGGAGATGGGAGGCTTCCGAGCAAAGCTTTTGACGCGCTAGGGTGAGGGTAAGGTGGACTCGGAGAGGTGGGGCGGCGTGGTGGCGGCGCCGGACGTTGGCCATGGCAGCACTTAAGTGCTGGTCATCGACGACCCACCTTCTTGCGTTGATCCCACGCGAAGTGGCGATCCTCGACGCGTGTGGCGGCCGCCGTGGGGTGAGGACGGCGCTCGTACGGCCAGGATGTGCACGGACGTCGGAGGTCGCTGGA
Source organism: Chloris gayana (assembly GCA_031894775.1). Taxonomy (NCBI): domain Eukaryota; kingdom Viridiplantae; phylum Streptophyta; class Magnoliopsida; order Poales; family Poaceae; genus Chloris; species Chloris gayana. Next base: position 394,005 of record JAUNZO010000193.1, read on the forward strand.
GGTGGCCCCGGTGTCCTATGCCATTGTTGTTCAACCGAGGTTCCTTCTATTTACAGTTTTGCCACTTATGTGCTGCTACTGTTTTGGCTCAAAACCCTACTTCTGCTTAGTATTTTCCTATGCTAGTTTTTGTACGTGATCCTCACATTATGAGGAGCAAGTTTTGTTATTTGCAAAAGTTGAGATTTTGCCTTGAAAAATTATTAAAAATTCCGATATTAAATACATTTTTCTCGCCTTCGGGTAATTGTTCTAGGGGTTTGTGCCATGAGAAAAATTTACACAAAAATGTCCTCAAATCATGTTTTGACCTCCTCTACAAGGATCTGCAAAAAATATTTGCATACTTTTGTTGAGGATCTGCAAAAAAATATTTGCATACTTTTGCAAAAAAATAGTTAGGTTTAAACTAAATTAAAATTTTCAAATTTTCAAATACCTTTGTTCATCTTTTCATGTGCTTACTCATTTAATTATGTTTTAACTCGAGTAATTAGGGTACCGGCAGGGTTCACGGGTTATTTGTGAAATGGGATGTCACACAAGCAACCCAAGAACCGAGTTCATCACGTTTGACGTCGTTAGGCTAAACTGTCCTTACTTTGCAATACTAGGAAGAGCAACAATCAACTCATTCGAGCCGGTAATCCACAACGCGTACTTATGTATGAAGATACCGATAACCAAAGAAGTGATAACCGTAAAGGGAAACCAGCAGTTGGCAAGAAACATTGAAGTATTCACCAGAAAGCACTTGCAAAAAGGAGCGAAACAAGGTAAACCAGGCAACTCCAAGCAAAGCATGACCTAGAAGCTAGCCGAGCAACAAGCACGAGAGCGAGCGAAGCGTTCACCGCGTGCGACAAATAAAAGCTTTGCAACCAACACGATATACCTCAAAGCACAGGTGGTCAAAGACAAAGAAAAATTTGGCAACAAGCGAGTCGGTGTCCTCGAAAGGTGAAGAGGTCTCGGAATCATACCTAAGTCGAAATTGTAACCCGAGCACCATCGCGAGTCCTTTAAGCGGAGGGGCTCACGAAGTAGTTAGTATTTACAAGTTCTAGAGTAGGTACTTAGCTATTGTTTGTGTTTTAAGAGAAAGCAAAAAAAGTTCGTACCCTTTTCCTTGCGGGGATACCCCAACCTGGGGTGTGAGGTTTTTAACGAGGCGGCATGTGTAATAGCGGCTATAAGAAATATGAAGCCGCATTTTCCCTAAAAAGCAAAGCAGAAACCACTTGAAAAGACTTCCAAAAATAGCGGAAGTCCGAACATTCGACAATGAGGCAAGCCTGAATCGGCAGTCGCACTCTACCGCACATAAGCAATACACCCCGGAGTGTCTGGCTAGCTAAACAATTCACTCCGTCGGGCATAAGCAATACACCCGGAGTGCTGGCCAACCAAACGACATAACTCGCCGGGTATAAGCAATACATCTCGGAGTGCTGGCCAACCAAACGACTTCACTCCGCCGAGCATAAGCAATACACCCCGAGTGCTGGCCAACCAAATGACTTCACTCCACCGAGCATAAGCAATACAGCCGGAGTGCTAGCCAACCAAACGACTTCACTCCGCTGAGCATAGGCAATAAACCCCGGAGTGCTTATTGAAGCAAAATGATGCACCTAAGAGCCGCCAAGGGGCTTGCGCTTTTCATTCGAAACATTTTCACTTTGCCCCAGCGACTAAGAGGGGGAGTGGTGTTTTCTTTAAACAAAACAAAACGCCTAAGAGCCGCAAAGGGGCTCATGTTTTAAGTTTGAAAAGTTTTCACTTCGCCCGGTGTTTTCATTAGACAAAACAAAATGCCAAAGAGCCACAAAGGCCTTGCACTTTTCGTTCAAAACATTTTCACTTCACCCTAGCAACTCGAGAGGGGAGTGGCGTTTTATTTAAATAAAACGAAGCGCCTAACGACCGCAAGGGGGCTCACATTTTTCGTTCAAAACAATTTCACTTGTCCCCTGTAAGTGCATCTAGGCCCCTCATTTTAGTTTGGATGATTTATATCAACACAATTAAATTTGGACTAATGTTTTCATCAACATGTGTATAGTGATCATCTACAAAGCATGAAAGCATTGCAAGGTTGAATGAAAAAGAGAAAAGAAAATGGGCAAAATAGAAAATTTGGAGAAGGAAAGAAGAGAACTCGAGCTCTCCTATGAAGCTTTTATCTTTTCTTTGAGTATAGGGATGCCGAACTATAAAGAGGGATGTAAATCACACTCATGGAAATGAATGAAGATGCTCACAAAAAGACCCCATGAAAAATCTCCAAAAATAGCTCCTGTCCGGCACCCATCGGAAGTTTCGGTAGGCACTCGGAAAGTTTTTGACTATCCGGAATGCCATCCGAATTTCCAGTACAAGCACCGGAAGTTCCAATATGTACATAGAGAATTTCGGACTCTCTAGAATGACCACACCGAAGTTCCGGTGTTCATACCGAAAGTTTCGGTAGGCACTCGGAGAGTTTGGGACTCTCCGGAATGTCCATATCGAAGGTTTCGAGGGTGCACCGGAAGTTCGGTGCGAACGGACCTTGAACCCTAGATCTCTACACCGGAAGTTTCGGTACTCTAACGGAAGTTCCGATGTGGGCCAAAAATCTAGATCTAACCCTAGATGGACCCATACTGGAAGTTCCGACGAGTGTATCGGAAGTTTCGGTGCGGGCCGCTTAGACGACTCAACGGCTCTTTTGGGGTTGTGGTATAAATACCACACCCCCACTCTTCATTTACTCTCTCTTGCACATTCCGAGATGCAACTCACTTGATCCAAACTCCCTTCACCACAAATCGTCTCCAAAGCTAAACATTCATTCCTTGAGCAAGGATTTAAGTGAGTCCTTTTAGCAAGAGATTAAGAGCCTTGATTCCATTGTTGAGCATCTTCACCCTAGTCAAGCTTGTGATTTGGATTTGTTACTCGAGCAGCAAGGCGTGCTCGTGAGCTACCAACCTGTGTGGTGACGCCGGAGAAGTATTTATTACCCGTCCCGCAAGGGACATTGATAGTGGAATACTCAAGCTCAACCTTGGTGGTGACTTGAGCGAGAAATACGGTTGAAAGAAACCCGGTCCTTGGTGGACTTTCTCAACGGAGACGTAGAGTCGTAGGTGGACTTGAACTTCGGTGAAAATCGTTGTCCCGTGTGCTCTCCTTTTAATGTAAGCCCTTTATTGTTTGTCTTATTAGGGTGCTTGGTAGCTTTCCTTTTCGTTCCTTTAAATATCTAGAATTGCATAGAACTATGTTTTCCTTCATGCAAGTAACTAAAATTGTGTAGGGTTTAATTCCGCAATTTTGACCCTATACCTGGAAGTTCCGCTATTTGATGTTTTGTCTAGTGATATTTCACGGGAATGTTTAGGTTTGCCTATTCACCCCCCCCCCCAACCCCCGGGTAACTTTTAGTTCGTATCGGAGCGGGTATCTTTGCTAAAGCCTCACCGTTTGAAGATCAAAGATGGCAAATAACAAGCAAGACACCGATGCAACAGCTAGTGGTGGTGTACCACCAAAACCAACCACCAAAGGCGTTACCGATGACACACTAGATGAAGCAACACTAAAATCAATGAATGACAAGAGAGATGATCATGGCAAAGGCAAGTCAAGAAGGAGAAGCAAATCATGAACACTAACAAATCTTCTCTTCTTAATGATTTGCAAGCTAATGTGCCTAACCCTCCATGTGTTCTATTTAATGATTTCGGTGCATCATTTGTGCTAATGAGGAACATGCATGGTCGTGTTTATGCAAAATATGTTAGGCCACACAACAAGAGTCACTAGACTTGTGTGTGGGTGCCCAAAGTGCTTGTTACTAATGTCGGAGGACCCAAGCAAATTTGGGTACCTAAAAACAAAGGTTAAACTTGTTTTCTACGAATACTCCTCCGGCGGTTCAAGTTGGGTGATCAATAGTGGATGCACCGATCATATGACCAGGAGACAAGAAAATGTTTGAGTCATTCGAGCCAAGCAAAGAAAGAAATGAGTACATCACCTTTGGAGACAATGGAAAAGGATATGTGTTGGGTTATGGTAACATCCCTTTAACATTTCCGCATTCGCTTTCAAAGGTTATGCTTGTGGACAACATTGACTTCAATTTATTGTCCATTACGCAACTTTGTGGAATGGGCTATAATTGCTTGTTCAACAATAAGGGTGTGATTGTCTCAAGGAGAAGTGATGGCCCGATTGCTTTTGAAGGTGTGCTTAAGGAAAAGCTTTATGTTGTGGATTTCACCAGGGATAAAGCCAAACTTGACACATGCTTAGTTGCAAAGTCCGACATGGGAATGGTTGTGGCATAGACGACTAGCCCATGTCGGTATGAGAAATCTTCACAAACTCCAAAAGGACGGTCACATTCCTGGACTAACGGATGTTTGCTTTGAAAAAGATAAAATTTGCAGTGCGTGTCAAGCCGGAAAGCAAGTTGGAGCATCACATCCATCCAAGAACATCGTGACCACCACAAGGCCTTTTGAGATGTTACACATGGATCTTTTCGAGTCCCATTGTATGCATAAGCATTGGTGGTAACAAGTATGGTCTTCTCATTTTTTTATCATTATTCTCGCTTCACGTGGGTATTCTTTTTGCATGCAATACATTCTTGAAAAGAGCACAAAATGAATATGAAGTAAAGATGAAGGCCATAAGAAGTGACAACGGCATCGAATTCAAGAACACTCAAGTTGAAGAGTACCTCGATAAGGAAGGCATCAAGCATGAGTTTTTGGCACCCTACTCCTCTCAACAAAATGGGTGGCCGAAAGGAAGAACCGCATTCTCATAGAGATGGAAAGAAGCATGCTTGATGAGTTTCTAATCGCTTTTGTGCCGAAGCCATCAACATTGTATCTCCACCAACTTTTGAGGAAAACTCCATATGAGCTACTAACCGGTAAAAAGCCTAATATCTTGTATTTCCGTGTTTTGGGGAGAAAGTGCTTTATGCTCAACAAGAAACCGAGGGCCTCAAAGTTCTCGCCTAAAGTCGATGAAGGTTTCTTGCTTGGGTATGGATCAAACTGTCACGCCTATCGTGTGTTCAACAAAACCACGGGTTGTGTTGAAATCACACGGGACGTGACGTTTGATGAATCTAACGGCTCTCAAAGGGAGCAAGTTATTCTTGGAAATGTAGATGTTGAAGTGTCTAGACACGTGATGAAGAGGATGGCCATTGGTGACATGAGACCACAAGAGCAAAATAATGATGAAAATCAACCATCTCCTTCAAGTCGGGACTAACCATGCACAAATCATGATCGGGATGATCAAGATCAAGAAGTTGGCAATGAAGATCATGCTCAAGCACAAGATGATGATCTCACAAGGCATGATCAAGAGGTTGATAAAGATGGTGGTCAAACAAGCTCACGTCCACCACATCCAAGAGTGCACCAATGTGTGCAACGTGATCATCCTATGGAGCAAATTCTTGGTGACATTGACAAGGGGTAATCACTAGATCCCAAGTGTGCAATTTTTGTGAACATTACTCTTTTGTCTCTTCTTTAGAGCCATTTAGAGTTGAAGATGCACTTGGACATTCGGATTGGGTGATGGCCATGCGAGAAGAATTGAACAACTTCACTAGAAATGAATTGTGGACTTTGGAGGAAAGGCCAAAGGACAAGAATGATGTGGGCACCAAATGGGTGTTTCTCAATAAATAAAATGAAGATGGTGTGGTGACAAGGAATAACACGAGATTAGTGGCAAAAGGATACTCATAGGTAGAAGGATTGGACTTTGATGAAACCTTTGCTCCGTAGCAAGGCTTGAATCAATAAGAATACTACTTGCCTTTGTCACTCATCACAACTTCAAGTTATATCAAATGGATGTGAAAAGTGCATTCCTCAATGGGCCAATCAAAGAAGGGGTGTATGTGGAGCAACCATTAGGCTTTGAAGACCCCTCGTATCTTAACCATGTTTACAACCTCCATAAGGCGCTCTATGGGCTTAAGCAAGCACCAAGAGCACAGTATGAATGCCTTGGGGATGCAACGCTCTTCACAAAGCATTTTGATAATGATATCTTTGTGTGCCAAATTTATGTTAATGACATAATATTTGGTTCTACTAATCAACTGTTTTGTGATGATTTTAGCAAGATAATGATCAAGAGGTTTGAGATGTCTACGATGGGGAGTTGACATTTTTTCTAGGTTTTCAAGTGAAACAACTCAAGGAGGGCACCTTTCTATGTCAAGCCAAGTACACTCAAGATATATTGAAGAAGTTTGATATGGACAATGCAAAGCCCGCCAAGACAGCCATGGCTACAAACGGCCATCTCGACCTCACTAAGAAGGACAAGCCGATTGATTAAAAGGCATATCGTTCTATCATCGGCTCCTTGCTTTTTCTTTGTGCATCTAGGCCCGATATCATGCTTAATGTGTGTCCGTGTGCACGTTTTCAAGCCTCTCCTATGGAATGCCACATGGTGGTCGTCAAAAGAATCTTGGGATAGTTGGTGCACACACCCAACCTAGGGCTTTGGTACCCCAAGGGTTCAAAGTTCAACCTAATAGGCTATTCCGATGAGGATTATGCCAGGTACAAGGTGGATAGAAAATGTACCTTCGGGACATGCCAATTCTTGGGTAGGTCCCTAGTATCATGTTCATCGAAGCAACAAAATTCTGTTGCCCTACCCACAACCGCAGCTGAGTATGTTGCAGCCGGTAGTTGTTGTGCACAACTATTATGGATGCGATAAACTCCAAGGGACCATGGTTACAAATTGAATTGTGTTCCACTCCTATGTGACAATGAGAGTACCATAAAGCTAGCATATAACCCTGTTGAGCACTCGTGCACAAAGCACATAGATATCTGCCACCATCTGCTCGAGAGATCATTCTATCAAAGGGGATAATGAAGTGAGTCACGTGAAAACCGAAGATCAATTAGCCAATGTTTTCACCAAGCCACTAGATGAAAGTCGTTTTTGCTTGTCTAAGGAGTGAGCTAAATATCCTTGATTCTTGTAATGTGGTGTAGTAATGTGCACATCCGAATGTTGTCTCTCGTTTTGAATCTTATGTTGAAATTCATGCTTTTGAAAATAATTGTATGATTTGAAAAGATTTTATTGGTTCTTGATCTTTGGATCAAATCTTGCCAAAATGTGGTCATAATTATGCTTGATGACCGAATACCGATCACATGTTGTCAAGTTGTCACACTAAAGACCATCAAAAGGTTTTTGAAAAACTTCTTCCTCCCTCCCTCTATCTGATTGTTTTACCCCCTACCGAAAGTTTCGGTAGGATACCGAAGTTTCGGTATGGGAGGTCGGTGTTCAACGAGTGTCGACCGGGTAAGAGAAGATTTTTCTAGTCGGAAGTTCTATTAGGACACCGGAATTTTTGATTGGACCTAAGACTGGAAGCGTAAGGAATCTTCCCGATCGAAGTTACAGTGTCACATCGGTACCTCCGATCGGAGGTTTGAGGAAGGAAAAATTCCCTTCCCGGACGGAAGCTCCGGTCTCATATCGAAGTTTCGACTGGAAACTCTCTGTGTGGCTCGACCCACACCGGAAGTGTCGGTATGCCATCGGAACTTCCGGTGCGGGGCCTTGACCTAAGGTTTGATCACGCATCGGAAGTTCCGGTCCCATATCGGAACCTCCGGTGCAGGGAGGCAGTATATATAGGGGAGCACGTCCCTTTCAAAGGGACGACCCCCATTTGAAACTTTCGCCTTTTTTCCTTTCTCCACTCCTCCAATGGTCTTGCATCAACCGGAAGCATTTCTTCAACTTCCGATGGAGTTCTTCGACGTGGAATCCCTCGGATCTTCTCCAACCTTGCTAGCTAGAAGATAAGGTATTTCCCAAGTCCTTCCCTTTTAGATCTAGAGTTGAATCCTCTTGTTCCCTAGGGTGTTTATGTTGTGTACATGAATCTCTAGCAGGTTTTAGGACTCTAGCATATTGTAGAGTAAATCACCATGGCTAGATGCAAGTTTTTGAGCTCTGCTAGGGTTAGGGTTGGCCCTCATCGAAAGTACCGGTAGGCTACCGAAAGGTCCGGTACGGCCAAACCTCTAATGGTTGAAGGCCTCCGTCGAAAGTTCCGGTACCCTACCGGAAGTTCCAACTAGGAGCCTCCGATCGAGCATCACCTTTACAACCCGAGTATTTTTATCGACACTTGTGCATGTTGTTCTTACACACGTACCAATCTTGGCGAGATGACTCATGGGCGAGAAGAAGACCGTGTCCAAGCGTTAACCTAAAGGGTTTGCTGACTCGGACTCCAATGACTTAGATTCGGATTATAGGGTGCCCAAACCTCGCCTTGCCAAAAGGCAAGCTGTTGGAGCTGGTATCCAGTCCAACTCCCGTGGTCATGGAAAGGGCAAAGGCAAGGGTGTGGAAAGGAGAGCTTCTCCTGCTCCTGTCTCAAGTGAGGAGGATGAAGAAGAGGATGAAAAGCAGCAGGCAACGAATGTGGGTAGGGATGAATGGTATCTTCTAGTGGCACGTGCCTTGCGGGGGCATGGGACTTATCAAGTGAGGCCCCCTATGTTGAGTAACCCAGCTGGCTACAATGTCCCTTTTTACGGGGATGAAGTGCAGAAATACAGGAGCAAGTGTCCCTGGACCAAGCCCAAGGAGCGTGATGTGAATGATGTGAGATTTTGGGACCACACCTAGGCTGAGTGGTACAAGCAGGTTGTCAAGCTGACATACAAGACTATTCCGATGAAGTGGGTGTCGTATACTTGCGTTATGAGTATACGAGATGATGAAGAAATGGATACGCAAAGATATGGTAGCAAATCGGAGAAGATACGAGATAAAGGCGATAGGCAACGGATCGGTCTTCGACCGATGCGGGATAATAGAAGAACCTGTAGACCGGTTTGGAAACAAGGCGGATACTAAGATCGGTATACAATGACGTGGGAAGCAAGTCATAGAACGATTTGTAGTCCGATTAGGACTACGGATCAATAAAGAAAGTTAGAGATAGAATCCCATATATGTAATTCATGTAATCGGCTAGGACTACGATTGTAACCCTAGCTCCCCGGACATATAAGGCGGAGCGGGGACCCCCCCGAAAAGGATCTAAGACTTCGCAATTAGCAAATCGCTAAAGGCAAGACATAACATACGGGACGTAGGGTATTACTCTCGATTCAAGGGGCCCGAACCTGTCTAAAATCGCGTGTTCCTGTGTGTTACGTGTGTTGCACCATTGAATTCCACGCTCGTGAGGGACCGGGTAGTACTAGTGCCGAGTTTAAGACTCGACATTTGGTGCGCCGGGAAGGGGTCCCGGCGAGTTCCTAGCGAGTTCGATGGCCATTTCGTTTGTCGTCGACTTCGAGCCCGGCTTCAAGATTTGCTTCGAGTCCCTCGACTTTGAAGGCGACTCGGACGGGAAATTGTCGTTGATGAATCCGACTCGTTGCTAGGCCGCTGCTTCTAAAGCGCGATCACCTGCCACGGTTGATACCTCCGATTTAGAGCTTAGTGGGTCCGACGCAGCTTTAGCGCGAAACATCGGGCTCCCTACGCTTATGCCTCGGAACGGTGCCGGGCTACGAGCGCAAAGCTGTTCTCCCGAGCTGGATATTGATTTCGAGGAAGACGCTCCGGTCTTCTTCCAAGTGTTCATGACAGGGCCGGTTATACGCCAACTCACTCCTGAGGAAGGCTGCTGAAGAAGCGGCAAGGATGGCGAGAGCCGAAGCTAAACGCGATCGTCGTGAAGCGAAGAGGCAGATAGAGATGAACAACTTCCGCCACCTTCGGCCGCGGATCCGCGCATAAGTGCTACCGCTTTAGGCTGGAGGAAGCGCCCTGCGACCGCTCCTCCGGCCACGGGCCCGCTACCGGACCGGTCTAGAGACCCGGATGAATCTCCGAGGATACAATAACCGACGAGGATGTCGCGGCGGAAGACGCCATCGATCTTCCGGCGAGCTTTGGATTTAAGTTCCATGGAAGTAGAGATGAATGGTGCTCGGGTCTTCACATCGCCGGTCCACAATATTGTGGGAGTGAAACAAATTCTTGAAACAATACCGAGAAGAGGTCCTCAATGCTACGCCGGGATTACGGCGCGCACTGAATTTAGTTGATGCGGCGGCTCTGCAAACAAACCAGCTCGTCCATGATCGAGAGGAATCTTCTAGTCGCTCGCGTTCCCATTCGGAACGACCGACAAGGGCCCGGTCCGATGGAGCTTCTTTCGGAGGAAGGCTAGCACCCGGCGTACCCCGATCGCAGATGCACACGAACGAGCTCCCAACCAAGATTTGCGTGTACCGCTCAATGATAACCGGGATGTTCGGAACGTGCTGATTGATCGTCATGCGAAAGAGTGGAGGAGCGAACGAGACATGAGGAAGATGAGAGGCGACGGACCGGTCATGTGGATGATCGTCCTCGGGATCTTGCCCCACCTCGGCGCAACGGGTCGGCGGCTTCAGCGCCACCCACCAACGCAAATTATCCGCGCAACGATCATCGAGGGCATGGTAGTAGGCATGCTCATCGAGATGGACGACGCCGTGACAATAGAGACCGGAGAGGGTGAGACAACCGGGACGAGAGATGCTGAACCTCGGCGTGCGGACAATGATCGTCAAGCTGCACCTCCACCTCCGCCTCCATCGCAACATGAAGAACCAGCAAACAATGAGCGGCAAGCGGCGCCTCCACCTCCGCCTCCGCCTCCGTCACGGCACGCGGAGCCGGCGAATAATGATGGGCAAGGCGGCTCGGGAGATAGATACTAGGACGACCGTTACTACGACTATTCCGACGATGACGAGAGATCGTAATTACCGGCATCGCCCTAGCCGTCGATCTCCGTCACCGGTCCGGACGAGGCTGGAAGATGATGAATATTTTGTAATTCCCGCTTTTACGCGAAATTTACGTATCTACAAATACCCCGGAGGATTTAAGCCCGGGGCCATTGACAAGTATGATGGCAAAGCACCTCCGGCTGAATGGCTCCGCATGTACACCACGGCTATTCGGTCGGCGGGAGGAGACACGTTCGTGCTAGCCAATTATCTACCAATGTGCATGGAGCAGGCTGGACGCTTATGGTTGCAATCCCTGCCCGAGAAATCCATTTCTTCGTGGGGAGACCTCACCAAAAAGTTCGTAGAAAACTTCCGGGCGACTTGCGAGAAGCCGAGGGAACTACTTCGACCTCAATAGGTGCAGACGGAAGCCCGACGAGACCCTCATCGATTTCATTAGGCGGTTCTACAATAAGAAAGCCTTAATCCCCAATGTTCCTGATCAGCAAGTGATTGCTACATTTCAAGCTGGCGTCCGAAGTGAAGCATTGGTTCACAAGATTGGGAGACGAAATCGAAACCTCACCATGACGGCGTCGAGTGCTTCAAGATAGCGAGATAATTACGCTCGCTGGACAATCAAATGTAGTCAATCTGCGCGGGAACAAAGGGAAGGAGCCGAAGCATGACCAAGGCAACCGGTCTGGATCCGGGAATGACAAGAAGCGCAAGGCTAATCACTTTGTTGCAGCTGTTGACCGATCTCATGGAGGAGATCGGCCGACAACCCCTAAAAGAGGTCCAAGAGAACGATTGTCATTTGAAACACTTACGGATGGCCCTTGTATGATTCATAATGGAAATCATAAAGCTAAAGAGTGCTTCTGTTAAGGCCATTTGCTCAATTTGCCTTAAAGGTCGCACCTCGGTCTGCTGACGGGAATCGAGAAGGATGACAAGGGCAAGGATAAGGACCGTGAAGACAATGAGGATGATGAAGATTTTCGGGAGCCAGCCGAGAGGTGAACACGATCTATAGAGGCCCGGATGCATATGAGTCAAAGCGGAAGCAAAAATTGTCGTTCGGGAGGTTAATGCCGTTGCTCCGGCAACTCCTGAATATCTTCGGTGGTCCGAGGTCCCCATTACATTTAGCAGGGCAGATCATCCGGAGGTACTACCGAAAGCTGGAAAGTATCCACTCATCCTTGCCCCCATTGTTCGGAAGGTGCGATTGAAGAGAACTTTCATTGACGGGGAAGGCTGTTTGGATATCTTGTTCGCTAAGACTCTGCTCGAGCTTGGCCTAAGCGTGGCTGATTTAGAGCGCGGTGTTTCTCCGTTCCACGGTATAATACACGGGCGGAATAGTTACCCTTTGGGGAAAATCTCTCTGCCGGTGACTTTTGGGACGAAGGAAAACTATAGAAGGGAGAATATCATCTTTCGGGTGGTGACATAGACTCGGCATATCATGCTATCCTCGGAAGACCGGCTCTAGCAAAATTTATGGCCATTCCAAATTATCAATACTTGATGTTGAAGATGCTGGGCCAAACGGGGTTCTGTCATTCCGGGGTGATATCAAGACCGCTTATGCTTGTGAGGTGCACAGCACTGAATTGGCATCTTAGGCTAATTCAGAAGTTGAACGTCGAGAAATCGGGGAAGCAGCTGAAGCTCTGGAAGTTCAGGCAAGGATAGAGGATGAAGTCCCGGTCAAGAAGATTGCAAAGGAGAAATTGAAGGCTGATACGGTGGTTTCCAAGGCTGTTCAGCTTGATGAGTCGGACCCCTCCAAGGTCACCCATATAGGGGCTGACTTGGGGGATAAATAGGAAAGCGCGCTCATTCTTTTCCTCCAGGAAAATACGGATATCTTCGCATGGCAGCCTTCGACATGCCGGGTGTTCCTAGGGAGAAGATTGAGCACGCACCTGTTGGTGTGTCCTGATGCGAAGCCGGTGAAACGAAGCTCCGGAGGTTTGCTCAAGACCGCAAGGAAGCTATCAAGAAAGAGATAACTAGGTTGTTAGCAGCTAAGTTCATTAGGGAGGTGTATCATCCAGATTGGCTTGCCAATCCGAGTGCTTGTACCAAAAAGAATACTAAAGAATTAAGAATGTGCGTTGATTATACTGATCTCAACAAAGCTTGCCCCAAAGACCCTTTCGCGCTGCCTCGAATCGACCAAGTTGTTGATTCGGCTGCTGGCTGCGAGTGTCTTAATTTCCTTGATGCTTATTCGGGGTATCATCAAATACCGTTAAGAGTTGAGGATCGGATAAAAACCGCATTTATCACCCCCTTTGGAGCATACTTGCTACACGACTATGCCGTTTGGATTGAAAAATGCTGGAGCTACGTATCGGCGTGGCATACAACGTTGTTTGGATTCACAATTAGGAAGGAATGCAGAAGCTTATGTTGATGATATAGTGGTCAAGTCTCGAAAAGCGAAGATCTCCTCTCGACCTGGCGAGAGACCTTTAGTAATCTGCGGAACTTTTCCATGAAGTTAAACCGGGAAAGTGTGTCTTTGGAGTTCGTTCGGGAAATTACTCGGGTTATTTGGTATCATGGAGAGGTATTGAAGCCAATCCGAGAAAAAATTCAGACGATTGTTAACATGCAACCCCGAGTTGTTTGAAGGATGTCCGGAAGTTGACGGGTAGTATGGCAGCTCTTAGTCGTTTCATCTCAAGACTAGGAGTACGAGGACTTCCGTTCTTTAAGTTGCTCAAAAAACAAGATAAGTTTGAGTGGACTAGTGAAGCGCAAGCCGCACTTGATCAACTTAAAGAGTATCTCGAGTAACCCTCCGATATTGGTCCTGCGGAGCTCGATGAGGTTATTCGGTTATATATCTCTGCAACAACCCATGTGGTGAGCACGGTTACGCGGTTAACGAGGAAGGAAGAGGGACACCTGCAGTTGGTACAACATCCGGTCTATTTTGTAAGTGAAGTTCTTACTGAGTCTAAGATAAGGTATCTCCAAGCTGCAGAAGTTAATATATGCTGTAGTGATAACTTCTCGGAAGCTTAAGCATTATTTCCAAGCGCATCCCATTTAGGTTAAGACCGGATTTGCCATTGGAGATATTGTTCGCAACCGGGAAGCAATTGGTCAAGTTGCTAAATGGGCTATAGAACTTGGCCGGTATGAAATTACGTTCTCTTCGCGGACGGCTATTAAGGGACAAGCCTTAGCTGACTTCATAACGAGTGGTTGGAAACACAAGTGCCGCGGGAGATTCAAGCATTGGAGTATTGGGAGATGTTCTTTGATGGGTCCCTACAGCTTTCGGGCGCGGGGGCTGGTGTGGTCCTTTTCACTCCACAAAAGGAACCGCTCGGATACGTGTTGCAAATGCATTTTCGAGCTTCAAACAATACAGCGAGTATGAAGCTTTGCTTCATGGGCTTAGAGTAGCCGTTTCGTTGGGCGTTAGACGATTGGATATATATGGTGATTCGATGTTAGTGATCAGCCAAGTTAACAAGGTATGGGATGCTCATGATGAACATATGATTGCCTATCGACAAGAGGTTCGGAAACTTGAAGATAAGTTTGATGGTTTGCGCTTTTCTCATATACTGCGCGGAAATAATTCTGCTGCGAATGAGTTGGCTAGGCTGGGATCTTCGCGACAGGCGGTTCCTCCTGGCGTTTTTCTTCGGGTGTTGGATAAACCGTCTATAAAGATGGAGCCCAAGGTTATTATTACAGAAATCGAAGATAAGGCGGTCTCGAGAAAGTCGGGAGGAAAAAGCGGTCTTGAAGAACCGGTCGATAGTACGGGTTTGCGGGAAAGAGCGAAGACGGATTCAATACTGGTGGTATTCAGCCATTGGATGTTATGATTATTGATTCCGATTGGCGTACTCCGTATCTTGACTATTTGCAATCCGGCAAAACACCGGAAGATAAGGTGGAGAAGCAAAGATTAGAAGTTCGAGCCCGCGAGTTATTTAATTCTCGAAGGAGAATTGTATAAGCGTGGGGCTAATATTACGATGAAATGTGTGTCGGTTTCCGATGGTGTTCAATTGCTTGAAGACATACACAAGGGAATTTGTGGAAACCATGCTTCTTCGAAGACATTGGTTGGGAAGATATTCCGACAGGGGTTTTATTGGCCAACAGCGACGGATGATGCGCATAGAGTGGTTAAGAAGCGTCAAGGATGCCGGTTTTTTGCAAGACAACCACATACTCCGGCTCGGGAGTTGCAATTAATTCCAATGACTTGGCCTTTCTCTACTTGGGGGCTGGATATAGTGGGGCCCTTTAAGCGGGCACCGGGAGGATTCACGCATATTTTCGTGACGGTAGACAAGTTTTCTAAGTGGATCGAGGCTGAAGCGAGTTACTAGCACGACTACGGTCCGTGCAATCAAGTTTTTGCAGAATATTTTTGTACGTTTTGGGGTTCCATACAGTATTATTACTGATAATGGGCCTCAATTCACTTCAGAGTCTTTCAAAGATTATCTTTGAGAGCTTAGGGATCAAGGTGCAATATGCGTCGGTGGCACACCGCAGAGCAATGGACAAGTGGAACAAGCTAATGGAATGATTTTGACCGGTCTTAAACCAAGAATTTTTGATCGATTGAAGCCTTATGCGGGAAAATGGGTTAAGGAATTGCCCTGGGTGCTCGGGGTTTGCGCACTAATGTTAGCGAGCTACGGGACAATCTCCTTTTTCTTTGGTATATGGATCCGAAGCCATGTTACCTACTTGAAGTGAATATGGTGTCGGCTCGGGTTCGAGTATTATGATGAAGAAAAATATGATAATCAACGTCGGGTTGAATTGATTGCTGCGGAAGAATTGAGAGATCGAGCTACGATTCAAGCCGCTAAATATCAACAAGGATTGCGTCGTTATCATAATCGTAATGTTCGCACGCGGGAATTTCAAATCGGAGATTTGGTTTTACGGAAGATTCAATCTAACAAGAACAGGCATAAGTTGTCGCCGGTGCGGGAAGGACCTTTTTTGGTTAAATCGGTATCCGGACCAGGGGCTTATAGGCTTATGACCTTGGAAGAGGAAGAAATTCCAAATTCTTGGAATATTGATCAACTTCGTCGTTTTTATACTTAAAGAATGTTTATTGTAAAGTTTTTCTTATTATAATAAAGTAATTTTATCTAATAATGATGTGTTTGTTTTTGTGTCTCCATAGTTTAATTTTGAATTAAATTATTGAGCCAGGGGGCTACTATGATAAAGAGTAGTTTGTGATATTTTGTTATTCCGCTATGATAAGAGCGATCTGTGATATGCCGCTATTCTTGAATAATAGGACCAGTCATTTAGTTGATGGATTGTTGTGATAAGAGCAGTCCGCTGAAATTATAAGCTTGCGTTTAAGACTGGTATATTCGGGAAAAGATAGAGTATAGCTTTCTTTTTTATGAATTTTGATTGGTAAAGCTGTTGTATTAAGAACAGTTTGGGAAATATTACAAACTAACTTTTTTGCTCATCATATCTTGAGTAAATAAGTTAGTAAGCATAATGGTGAAACCAGTATTCATAAAACAAGAAAAAGCGACTGATATTTATCAGAAAACAGTATAGTGGACAAGATGTTCAAATTCAAAATGGCCCTATTACAAAATCTACTCAACGGGACCGCTGGAGGTACCGGTGTCACCGATCTTGGGATTTCCTTCGAGCCTATCATCTAGAGTTTCTTCAGAATCGGAAGAAGTTACAATTAAATCTCTGTCAAGATCTTCGAAGGCATCTTCTATTGTCCGTACGGCGGCGATCGCAGCATCCCGAGCATCTTGATCTAGGGCAAAAGCTGCTTGTGCTACGTTCGGAGGAATGCCCGACGGATCGGCTGGAACATCTTCTACCAACTCGGAAACGGTACCAATGAGTGAGTTCCTTAGTTCATTAAACCGGTCTTCGGTGGTATCGGGGTGAGCGCCATCCCGGATGAAATTAAAGTCGCAAACATCGACCGGAGTCCAAGATTGGATTATGGCGGCAATATGCCCCCCTCCTGAAGCAGCAACCAGCCTTGAGTGTTCTCCGATCCTTCTTGGGATCGCCCGGATGAGCGGACTCGAGGTCCATCTCGTTGGGATCAATAGTTTGACCGCCATTGAGATATTCCAGAGTGCGAATTGTGCCTGCGGTAAGTTCCGAAACAACAAGTATACATTTAAAGACTGGGTATTGCTTGAAGACCGGTATGTTCAAGAAATAACATAAAGATAATCAAGAAAAATGGGACTTACGCTCGTGCCTGATTTCAGCTGCTCCGAATCTGCCCTTGATGTTTACATTGGATTCTTTCGGTTTTTGGGCAGTCTTCAAGGTTTTCTCTTTCTCTGCTTGAGCTGATTTCACCACTTCTAGTGCTTCGATCAATTCAGCTTTCAAGCGAGCGTTCTCGATCTCTAGCATCTTGTTGGAGCGAAGTGCTTGAGCCGATATGCTATCTTTAGCGATAAGCTCGCCTTCAAATTCTCCAATCCGTGCCGCTCTTCTTCCGAGAGCCTTCTTCGTCTGTTCTTGAGTTGTTGTTTTTTCCATAAGGACTTCTTCAGCTTTCTTATGGGCAGCAACAAGATTCTCAAGCGCTAAAATCAAAGACGGGATCAATCGAGAAAAGGAGATAGTGGGAAAAATATAAAATGTATAAAGGCAATTGTGGTCTAGTGGTGAAGCTTCTAGCTCTCATTCAACAGATTCAAGATTCAAGGCAAATTGAAAATGTTACTTTGATTAATTTGGCGGAGCTTGATGATTTCTTGTCGGCGTTCTTCCATCATGCGATGGGTGTCCTGCAGACTGGCCTCTCTCCTCCGGAGGTCGTTTTCCTTGGCCTTTAGGCGGCCGTTTGAATTTCTAGCTCACCCAATCGTTCTTGATTGGTGTTGAGTTCTTCACGCAAGCGGGTGATAATTGCGGTCTTGGCTTCGAGCTTTTCGAGAAGAACCTAAAAAGAAAAAGAGAGTAAGAAATTTGAAGATTAAAGGGAAGTTGCTTGGAGAAATTATTAAATGATAGAGATATACTTGGCAGATTTAGAGAAATTCTTTAAGGCCTCTTCTTCTTGGAGGGCGTCCCATTGAGCCGTTGCGGTAAAAGTCCTTGCTCCGCTGGAACTATCCACCTTCACTTCTCCGACCACCATTTTGGCCGGTTTGGGTTCTCCGAGAAGACTTACGAGTTGTCCTGGCCCGGCGAGGAATTTCTTCCGTCCGGACGGGTCCCGGTGAGAGCTCCGGAGGGATTTGAAATAAGGCGGCTCGGGGAAGAGGATTGTCGGAAGAAGAGCTCTCAACATTGGAGGTTTGCTTTTCGGTTCCTGAGCTTGAGGCGACAGGGAGTTCCTTTGTGAGAGTCGCACTTTGAGCTTCTGCGGTTGAAGTGGCAAGAGTGGTGGAGGCGCCGGGAGTGGAACCGGTCCGAAGCATATCCGGGGAAGAAGCAAGAACGAGTGCTAGGAGGAACCTGTGAGGAAAATTTGGTTCTTAAAAAGCCGGCTATGCTGGCTTGGAAGCTAGAGGGAATCTGTAAGAAAAAGCGACCTTAATTAGATTAGAGCAAGGAGCTTCGGAACCTAAGAAGTTTTTTGACGGATGGAATAATTCGGAAAAATAATTCGAGAAAACTTACGTGGAGGCTTTTTAAAGCCGGTGGAGGTTTTGACCTTTTTGGGTGGGCCTTGAGAAACTCCACCACTTGCTATCTGCAGCTCTTTTCTCCGTTTGGATTGGCTTGCGGAGTTGGAGGCTGGATCCACGGCATCAACGGGACCGGTCCGGTGACCATACCGGGACCGTTTAGGGACATTCGACAAAGGATCAATCGAGGCGAAGTGCCTTGAGTTTTCCCCGGTGAAGCTTCGAGGATGGCCGGAGCTGCTTGGTGATCCCTTTCGACGGCGTCTTCTTCCCGCCGACGGTCTTCAAGTTTTTGTGCCTACGAGCGGGTATCGCCGGAAGCGGCGGGAGGAGCGAGCAGGTTTACCGATGGTCAAGGCGATAGTACGTTTTCTTGTATTAGGAGCTTGAACTACGGTCCCAGATTTTGTGATTTTTCGGGCCGGGCTTGGAGGTAGAGGGAAAGACCGGTGCTGTGGATTTTGAGCCGGACCGGCTTGAACGAGCAAGTGGAGCGGCATTATTGGCGTAATCCTCTCCCCAAGTGTCATTAGGAGGAAGAGGAGGATGACTCCTGTAGTTGTCCATTTTCTGCGATTACAAAGATTAAGTCTTTATAAGTAAATGAAGATAATGAGTAGTAAAGATTTGGAGAAACGAGAAAAGAGATACTTACGGGGTCGCGAGGATTGCATGAGCTGAAGGCTAGACCTACTCTTGTACATCCGGATAGATGCTGGATTCGAGCTGCGACATTTGCTTAATGCGAATCTCTAACCGCTCTTTGTCGGGAAGAAGGGTTCCATCCAAAGGCATAGCGAGTGTCTTCGTTGAAAAGCCAAGGCTGGATGCTCTTGCCTCTTGAGAGGTTGAACTCCCCGCACTATGAAGCTCCGGAGAAGCTGTCTCGGCGGTGACGCCTCTAACGATCTTCAAGTATTTGATGTTGGCGAGGAGTGCAATAACTTCATTGTCTTCTTTGAGTTTTTCCCTAGTCTCTGCAGTAGGAAAGTTCTTGGCTACTTTGGCACTGAAAGTCTGGAAGAGGCTGGCTGGGGATTGTCGCGAGAAGAACCATCCTTTTTCCACCGAGCTATGCTCTTGCTCGGCGATAGGGAAAAATATTCATCCGCGCTCCGAGCATTGGATTCCTACACCACCGATTGCAGCTTGGCGGTCCGATGATGGGAGTGGGCGGATTTGGAATAAATATTGGAATAATTTGAAGTGCGGGAGGACTCCAAGGAAGGCCTCACACGGATGGATGAAAAAGGCAATTTGCGGGATGGAGTTAGGGTTGAGATTCACTAACTCCCATCCGTAAAAAGAGAAGTCCTCCGAAAAAGGAACAACAAGGGAGATCAAGACCGCGGAGGAAAAAAGCTTTGAAGACTAGCTGCTGAGATTCATCTATACCCCGGGGAATTTGAGCTGGGGAAGGGACACTCCGGTTTAAGATGGGTTGAGGCGGAAGATACCCATCCTTAACTCGCTTCATTCGAGAGAGGACTACGTAACCTTGCTTGGGACCAAGGTCTTGAACTCCAAATGGAAGTTGATCGCGAGGAACGAGAGGAAGAAGATGAGGGAACAGCGATGGATTTCTTCTTGCCCATCTTGAGAGAATGGAAAAAGAAAGCTTTGAATTGGTTAATGAGGAAGGAAAGCGCAACAGAACAAGAAGCGAATGGCGGGCGCCTATGAGCTTCGGGAGCGAGGCTGACCTAGGTCGACTTTTCGTTTTCTTTTATAGACACCGGGATGGGCCCGGGGCTGAAAAGTTATTGGGCCTATTTTAAGAGGCCCGAGGAATGTCGTAACTATGCAATTATGACCTAACGGCCATAAGGAAATTAATGATTTGTTATCTGCGTTAATTATGACTTAACGGTCATAAGGATAAGCCGTCATGCTTTTATGAAAGAAAAAGCGGTCCGAAAAATGGAAATTTTCGGATAAAAGTTAAAGCCGTGCTGAATTTTGTGAATCAGCGAGTATGAAAGAGTTAGATTTTACATCACTCGGTGATAATGGATGCCTTAGGCTATGGGTGTTAATCATCCGGCTGATTATAGGCTTTGGAGACTCGAGTCGTTGTGAGAATATAAGGGATAGACTGGTCCGATCAACCAGAATTGTGGTTTATAGTGAAATTTTGATAAGTGAATTATAAGTCCAGGCTGATTTAGGCGGTGCTGTTATGTGAAATTGGTAAAAACATACGAGAGGATAAGAAATTATAGCCGGTATGACCGGTCCGGAAAATATGTTCTTAGCAAAAATTGCTTGAGAGGGATGTGATTTAGTGGAAAATAACCAAGCATAGTCTCTCAAGAAAGACTCTTGCATTATTTGTGATCCTCAAATGATACAAGAGTCGGGGGCTATACCTAATTAGGTGCACTGACCGGTGCACCGTATTCAAAGCGGTTTGTAAAAATCTCGGGAAGTGGAAAATGATAGAATTTGAAAGAAACAATCTGTAGCAATTGGATATTGAAGGAAATAACGAAGAATCAGCTAGTGGACTCTTACATTATTTGAAAGGAGTTCAAATGATCCAAGAGTCGGGGGCTATACCTAATTGGGTGCGCCTAGCCGGCGCACCGTGAGAAAGATAAGCTATGATTACCTAATTAGGTGATATAAAAAGTGAAAAACAATAATTTTTTCGGGCTTCTTGTTAAAGCACTTATGAAGAAAAAGAATGAGTTTGCAGCAGATTGGAGTTCTTTTAATTTTACCATGAACAAAGACCAACGAGCGGAAGACTGGTTGGTTTTATTCAAGGTTAAATCAAAAATTACTCGGAGGCTGCTGTCGTATACTTGCGTTATGGGTATACGAGATGATGAAGAAATGGATACGCAAAGATATGGTAGCAAATCGGAGAAGATACGAGATAAAGGCGATAGGCAACGGACAGGTCTTCGACCGATCGGGATAATAGAAGAACACTGTAGACCGGTATGGAAACAAGACGGATACTAAGACCGGTATACAATGACGTGGGAAGCAAGTCATAGAACGATTTGTAGTCTAATTAGGACTCTGGATCAATAAAGAAAGTTAGAGATAGAATCCCATATATGTAATTCATGTAATCGGCTAGGACTACGATTGTAACCCTAGCTCCCCGGACATATAAGGCGGAGCAGGGACCCCCCGAAAAGGATCTAAGACGTATGTGAAAATAAAGAGACTTTAAACATAGGTCATGCTCCGGGGCTTGCCTTGATTCGGCTCGTAGTCGAGCACACTCGAACTCGCTCACTTCAAGTTGGTGCCCTCCTTGATCTTCGGCTCCGGTCGGAATTCCTATATGAGTGCATATGAAGTGTATGAGTAATGGATGAATTCGTAGTTATATAGTTCATGGAACTTCCTCAATAACATAGTGTAACAAGATGTTTGCATAAATTAAACATGTTCTGGAGTGGTGATGATATGGTCATGATGATGGTAAGTGTGGTTAGTTTCGTGGGGACAACCTTCTAATTAGGTAAACTTTCCATCATTTAGTATAAATGTACATGCGGGTTTTTGAGATCAAGAAGACAGGGTATAATTCCTTATTACTTAGTATGCAAGAGGTTGATGCTCATCTCTTAGGATGAAGTTTTATCACTTCGTTATACATCGTGCACCACTAGTACTCATCATTTCATGTGGGTTTGCTATGATTAACCTACACCATATCTGACCGTTCTTGCCCAAAAGATAAACGTGACTATGACCTGTTTAATTGTGCCATGTAAGTGTGAAAATTTTATCTAACCATAACAGCAAGTAAAAAGGCAATTTGAGCTTAGCCCAAACTCAGCCATTTCATCTCACTAAGTCAGGGTTGACAGGCTGCTCGTGAAGCCATCTTAAGGTGTTCAAAACTTAATATTTTGCCATAGAACTTAGGTGATTCATGTTGGTTAACGTAAAGTGCATAACTCAAGGTTTACAACGAGCTTATGGCGGTTTCATTTGGATCTGTATTCAAAAAGTTATTGAATTTCAAAAACGGCAAGTTGTCACGCAGGCATAACGGATTAGCATCTTAGAGTGCTTAAATCTTTATTTTTCTACACGTGAAGTACTGGGATTATGTTACTACGTTAAAGTACAAGTTATCTACTTTCCAAAGAGCCCTTGCTCATGCAGTTTGGATCCGGGGTCCAGAAGTTACATCATTTTTAAAATGCAATCTTGTTAAGCAGTTTGGTCACGATAGCATTTTCATCTCACTCAAAAATTAATTTTTACTATATAACCATAGGTATTCATGTACACCATATTAAAGTACATGTCACAAGCTTTCCAATGCGTTTTGAATCGTTCAAATCCGTGGCGTATAACTCGAGTTATGATTTTTCTAACATCCTTAACCGTTACGAAATTTCAGCACGATTCGAAATTTTTCTAAGTGTCGCGCGCGAGAGGGGCTCGCCGGAGCGGCGGCGGCGCTCACCGACGGCGCGTTAGGGCTCGCCGCAGGGGTCGGGCTTGGCCGCCTGCGCACGCTTTTCCACGGCGCATCTACTGGCGATGGCGGCGAGGTGAGGGAATGGACGGAGCTTAGCTCACGTCGAGCTATGGCGGGTGCGGCGGCTCCGGCGTGGGAGCTCGTGCTCACCACTGCGCGAAAGAAGGGGCGGTCAAGGCTGAGAGCATCACCTGCTCGAGGGGAAGCTCGGCGCGGGGTCGAAGAAGGAGGAGGTGGCCCGGAGTGAGCTGGCGTCGACGGGGTGGAGGGGCGCGGTGACCGGCGACGAAGAAGAAGCAAGTTTCTCCTCGGCCGCGGCTCGGTTCAACCTGGGGCAGGGCGGGGAGCTGCATTAGGTTCCCGCGCACCCTTCCGAGGCCAAGGTGGAGCATGAGCTCACCCGAGTGGGACCGATTCGAGCTCGCCGGCGCGGGAGCGGACGGACGAGGGCTCGTCGGCTCTTATGGGAATTGTAGCCCTCGGAGGGCGAAGAGAGGCCGGGAGCTGGTGGGGAGATGCGCAAGGAGCTGGCGAAGCAGTTTCACACGAATGAGGGCGTTGCAATGCGGAGAGGCAGCGCACGGGGAGATGGCCGGACGGCGGCCATGGCGATCTTCTCTTCCCCGCCATCGACGGCCGAGCGCGCACGCTTCGAGGCGAAGCTTCCTGGACGATGGGCGACGCGTGGAGTTGCACGGAGCGGCGAGGACGGGCGGCGCCTAACCGGCATGGGCACCGGCGGTGGCCCCGGCCACTGTGCCGGCCCCTGTTCTATTGTTATTCTCACAATTTACAGTTTTGCCACTGCTGTCCTCCTCTGTAAATGGCTCATAAAATTTGATCCTTTTGACATTTTTGCAAACCAAAATTTCTGTGGTTCCCTTGGATTATGTGGAACAACTTTCCTTATAGGCCAAAGTTCAAATTCGAAATGTAAAAATTTATAAAAATTGTTGAACAGGTGCTGTTTCTGTTTAGAGTTGGATTTTTCTAGGGATTTGTGCTGACCCAAAAATTCAGGAAAAATGTCCTAAATTCAAGTCTTGATGTGTTCTACCAGATTGTGCAAAAATTTGGGGTTACCACTTTGGAGAAAGTTTGAGATCTCAAGAGCTAGGGTTTTGGAAACAATAAAAACCCTAATAGGACTTAAATCTATCATTTCATGTGACTGGGCAGTTGATTACTGTTTTACATATGCAAGATTTTATTTAGTACAGTAACAACCTGATTTTGTGACACGGGGTGTCACAGCCCTCCCCTTAAAGAAATCTCGTCCCGAGATTACGGTTGATAAAAGAGCGGTCGAAGGGAGGTGCGTCGTTACCTCGATTGTGAAGCCATGAACTCGGGGAAATGATTATCCAGGAATTCCTCCTGTTCCCAAGTGGCTTCATCCTCGGTGTGATTACTCCATTGCACTTTATAGAAGGTGATAGTGCGGTTGCGAGTAACACGATCCTTTTTATCGAGGATCCGGACGGGAGTTTCTGGATAAGATAGATCATCTTGCAATTGCTCGGTGTCGGAGATGACCACATCGATGGGTGGTTTTAGACACTTCTTGAGTTGCGACACATGGAACACGTTGTGCACACGTTCCAAGTTTGTCGGCAATTGCAACCGGTATGCCACGGGGCTAAACTTCTCCACAATTGGGAATGGTCCAATGTAGCGGGGAGCAAGTTTTCCTTTTATACCAAAACGTGACACACCTTTATTGGGAGAGACCCGAAGATAAACCTGATCATTCACCTCGAATTCCAGCGGGCGTCTCCTTTTGTTTGCATAACTTATTTGGCGGGATTGAGCAGCCTTCATGTTAGCTTGTATTTCTCTCACTTTTTCCTCGGCCTGCTCAACAATATCCGGACCAAATATTATTCTTTCGCCCGACTCGGACCAGTTTAACGGCGTACGGCAAGAATGTCCGTATAACGCCTCAAAAGGAGTGACTCCGAGCTTTCTTGATAGCTGTTGTTATAGGAAAATTCAATGAATGGTAACTGATCATCCCAATTTCCCTTTTGCGTCAAAGCACAAGCTCTCAACATATCCTCCAAATATTGAATCAACCTTTCCGATTGTCCATCCGTTTGAGGATGATATGCAGAGCTCCGGATTAGGGTAGTACCAAGACTAGCATGCAATTGTTCCCAAAATCGAGAAACAAATTGCGGACCGCGATCTGAAATGATGGTCTTTGGCACACCATGTAAACATAGCACACGGGCAATATACAATTCAGCATACTTCTTAGCGCTGTAGGTGGTGTGTACCGGAATAAAGTGTGCTGATTTCGTCGATCTATCGACGATTACCCATATGGAATCATGTTTCTTGGAGGTGGGAGGTAATCCAACAACAAAATCCATGGCTATGTCTTCCCATTTCCAAGCGGGAATTTTCAATGGGTGCAATAGTCCGGCTTTCTTTAGATGATCAGCCTTGACTCGTTGGCAAGTGTCGCACTCGGCAACGTAACGAGCCACTTCTCGCTTCATGCGAGTCCACCAAAATTTTTCTCTCAACCCACGGTACATTTTGTTACTACCGGGGTGTATGGAGTATTTAGAGAGATGGGCTTCATCAAGAATTTTCTTCCGTAGTTCCATATTCTTAGGAACAACGAGACGGTTATTAAACCACAGAACTCCCTCCTCATCTTGACGGAAACACTTAGCCTTTTCGGTACCCAACTTCGTCGGATGTGTTCCATACCTTCATCCGTTTTCTGGGCAGCAATGATTTCTTCTCGGAGAGTAGGAACAAGAGCCAAATTATGTAATGCACCATAGGGAATGATATGAAGACAAGGATTACTCTCATTTTCAGATTTGCTGCAGTTTTCCATAGAGCAGATTTCAACTTGGTTGCATTGGTGTTTGCGGCTTAATGCATCGGCAACCACATTAGCCTTTCCGGGGTGGTAATGAATTTCCAATTCATAATCTTTTATCAATTCTAGCCACCTTCGTTGTCTCATATTTAATTCTTGCTGCGTGAAAATATATTTGAGGCTTTTATGATCGGTATAGAGATGCACCAGATTTCCTAAGAGATAATGTCTCCAAGTTTTGAGAGCAAGAACTACCGATGCCAATTCAAGATCATGAGTAGGATAGTGCTTCTCATGTTTGCGGAGTTGGCGGGAGGCATAGGCAATGACTCGGCCTTCTTGCATGAGAACACAACCCAATCCTATGCCGGACGCATCACAATATACGTCAAACGGCTTGTTGATGTCGGGTTGAGCTAGAACGGGAGCGGTGGTTAAATGCTTCTTCAAGGTTTGGAAGGCATTTTCACACTCCGGGCTCCACTTGAAGGTAGAGTCCTTCTCCAACAATTTGGTCATTGGCTTGGAGATGATAGAAAAATTTGGAATGAATTTCCGATAATATCCCGCAAGTCCGAGAAAACTACGGATGTGCTTGACGGTTTTGGGAGTCTTCCAATTTAGCACGTCAGCAACTTTACTTGGATCGACGGAAATTCCTTCAGCTGAAATGATATGACCCAAGAATGGAACTCGATCCAACCAAAATTCACACTTGCTGAATTTTGCATAAAGTTGATGATCTCGTAGTCGTTGAAGCACAATGCGGAGGTGTTCAGCATGTTCTTCCTCCGACTTGGAATAAATGAGGATATCATCAATGAATACCACCACGAACTTGTCCAGCTCCGGCATAAATACCGAGTTCATGAGGTACATGAAATGAGCCGGTGCATTTGTCGATCCAAAAGACATTACGAGATATTCAAAAAGTCCATATCTCGTAGAGAAAGCGGTTTTAGGAATGTCCTCCGGCCGAATTTTAATTTGGTGGTAGCCAGAGCGAAGATCGACTTTTGAGAATACTTTTGCACCGACTAATTGATCGAATAGCATATCAATGCGTGGGAGGGGGTATTTATTTTTGATGGTCACCGCATTGAGGGGTCGATAATCAACACATAACCTTAGTGATTTATCTTTCTTCTTCACAAAAAGGGCGGGGCAGCCCCAAGGCGAAGCACTTGGGCGTATGTACCCCTTGTCTAGAAGTTCGTTGAGTTGCTCCTTAAGTTCAGCTAATTCGTTTGGAGCCATTTTATATGGTCTTCTAGATATCGGTGCGGTTCCGGGCTGAAGTTCAATTTTAAATTCTACTTCCCGATCAGGTGGCATGCCCGGTAAATCATTCGGAAACACATCGGGAAACTCACACACTACCGGTATGTCTTCTAGTTTCCTTCCTTGCTAGGTGCTGAATTTGGGTTCTTAGAAATTTTTGGACACGGCAATGAGAGGATAGACGGGCCGTGTAGAGGTGAATTTAAATGCACTTCCCGGGTATCTATGTGTAAAACAGCTTTATGACGTCTCATCCATTTCATTCCTAATATCACATCTATTCCTTGACCATTTAAAACAATTAGTCTAGAAGGATATATTTTTCCGGCTAAATCAAGAGAGACGTTTCTTGCTTCTCGGCTTGTGTGGATGAGGCCACCGGGAGACGTGATAGTGTATGGAGTTTGCAAGATGGTGGATGATAGATGCAACCTATCCACACATGCTTGGCTGATGAAATCATGCGTGGCGCCGGAATCGAAAAGAATAAGAGCGGAATGTCCGGATATAGAAAACATACCCGAGAGGACCGGTTCTCCGGCTTGCACATCTTCGACCGTAGTAAAATTCACACGGCCGGTTTTGGTGGGGGTTTTGTTGTGATTGTAGCTGTTGTTGTTGCCGCGGTTATTATTGTTGCCATTATTGCCGCGGTGGTGCTGATGCTGATTATTCCCACCGTTGTTGCCATTGTTGCGGCGAGGATGTGGGCATTCTCCGATGAAGTGACCAATGCCGCCGCAGTTGAAGCATGGCTGCTGCGGGGATGGCCTGGCACCTTGGTTATGCTGCTGCGGGGTGTGCTGGTGACCACGGTGCTGATAGGAGTGGTGGGGCGCACGATAAGGCTGCTGGAAGGTAGTGCGTTGCCCACCCATTGGAGGCACTGGGACACGGAATTTCTGACCGGTGGGGCTGGTCACTGCAAGCTTGAACTTGTGAGGTGGCGCACCGGATGAACTTCCCGCGGTGCGCTTCCTCTTCTTGTCATCCTGATTGACGCGAATGGCGTCCTCTTGCACAATGGCGGCACTAACCAATTCATTGAAAGTGCCATTCAAGAGAGCAAGGCGGTCTTGTAGTTTCGGATTTAGACCCTTCCGAAAGCACTCACGCTTCTTCGCATCCGTGTCAGCATGATAGGAAGCATACTGAGCAAGATAGTTGAATTTCCGAGCATACTCTTGCACAGTATCTGGAGCCTTGCTTCAGGTCAACAAATTCCTGAAGCTTCCTCCTCATGACACCGTCAGGAATGTGGTGTGCACGGAAGGCTGCCGAGAATTCCGGCCAGAGCACCTGGTGATCCGCGGGGAGTGCAGCGGTGTAGTTTGCCCACCACGCACTAGCCGACCCACGGAGCTGCTGTGCTGCAAATAGAGTCTTCTGGTGCTCGGTGCAATTCGGAAGAGCAAACTTGGACTCCACGATACGCAGAAAATTATCTGCTTCCAGGGGGTCCTTTGCTTCTGAGAAAGATGGCGGTTGAGTCGCCCAGAAATCCCCATAAGAGGTGGGACGGGGCTGCGGTGGAGGAGCTGCTGCCTGGGCATTATTGTTCTGGCTCGCCAGGAACAGCCGAAACATCTCGTTCTGATTATGAACAAGTTGCTCCACAGCAGTCAACGGTGGTGGAGGAGGTGGCTGCGATGAAGCACCCTCCCCGAATTATCCACCGTGCGACGAGTGTTCACCATCTGCCACACAATTTAATTACACCATTAGTCTCAGCGTTTCGGAGCCATAGACAATGATAGTAATTAAGGGACATGATATGAACATGAAATTTCAGAATGCAATCCATAGGAGGAAAATTTCATCAGGTGCTGAAATTGATGGAGTAACAGTTTCGGTATGAAATTTTCAGATTGCATAACCTGGGAGGTTAAATTTCCATGATCTGAAATTGATGAAACCAGAAAATTTTACTCACAATTTCAGACCATTCAAACTTAGTAAAATTTTCTTATGATTCTGAATTTGACAGAACGAGACATATATTCATTAAACATAAGCTTAGTGGTTCATATATATTTCAAGGTGCAACCCATTTGTACACAAAAGCGCGCGATATTA
Source organism: Chloris gayana (assembly GCA_031894775.1). Lineage (NCBI taxonomy): Eukaryota > Viridiplantae > Streptophyta > Magnoliopsida > Poales > Poaceae > Chloris > Chloris gayana. Next base: position 423,144 of record JAUNZO010000193.1, read on the forward strand.
ACACTTCTTAGCGCGGGGTTATACGTCCAGGATTTTCCGGCCTAGCTAGTCATCCATACCTCCTATGCTGTCAACCTACCCAAAACACAGCGACCACTACGTCCTTACGTACGTACAAGCCACTAGTTCTTGTTCTTTAGTACACTACCATTAATTTTACAAGTTCCTTTCTTAACACTAGCTAGTAGTCTAAGCATCGCTGTCGGTGTCTTCCGGGTTGTTCACATCGGAAGCATCGCTAGCAGCGTCGTCACCATTGTTCTCCGGCGGTGGTGGCTGTAACAGGTTCCAGTGAGCTGCCAGCAACACCTGGTGGTGCTGCTGTAACGCGGCCAACTGGTGCTGAAGATTCCCTATCTCCGTGAACAGCTGGTCCATGTTGGTCTGTGCGGTCTGAAGCTGTCCATGCAGGAATTGCATGGTGGCCTGCTGGGAGTAGATGGTCTCATCCTTCTGAGTAATAGATGTCTTAGCTGCATTCAGCTCATTTAGCGCCTCAATCCGTTCCTCATCACAGAACGTAGCCATCTGCTCATGTTCTGCCTTTTCCTGCTCAGCTCTTTCTTTCGCCCTATCTGCGACGACACGTAGGTTGTCGCTGAAGATAAGGTCATCCTGCACTTCCTTGATACGTGCAGTCAGGGCAGCATTTTCCTGCTCCAGCTCGGTGACACGGGCGGTCAGCTGCTTGTTCTCCTCTTTCGCTGAGTAGTAGTCGTCCGTGACATCGGTGAGACGATCAGTGAGGTCTTCCACCTCAGATCTCAGCTGATTCCTTTCAGTCATGAGTTGTCTTGCATCCATCTATAGATCATGGTTAGGGACATATTTTAAGCAGCATTATTATCAATAATTTTAGGAAATAAAAGCTCAATTGACATGCTGAAAAGAAGACAGAAAGAAACTGACATCCTTTACAACGTAACCGGTTCTGAACCCTCTCTGTTTTTCCCCAATTTCGTCTCTGTTTGTACAGTAAAATTTACCAAAATTTATAACCAGATGCTAGAGTATTTCCTAAGCTTTCCAACGCATCCTAGAACACGGAAAAATCTTAAGCGGATCAAAAGATATGGCGATTTCCGGCTCGACGGATTTTCTGCCAGATTTTCTGGTAACGGCAGAAACTCAGAATTAGCTCTCTGTTTTTGCTTATTTGACCAGCTTAACGAATTTTTCTTGCTGACCTGATATTAGATGAAATGTGGGGCATAACACGAGCTTTCCAGAATGGGGTAGATCGTTTTATTTGGATAAGTACTTCAAAAGTTATCGCGATTTTCGTGAGACACCCGAATCTGCCAACCCGGCGATTCGGTGAAATCTGGCAACCTTTTGCCAGGTTTTCGGGTAAGTCATTTTTAGTATGATTCCACTCTACCTTTACTTGGGTCATCATGCCAGGGTGATGGTACGTGTTATGAGCTTTCCGGATTGTGTTTAACCGTTTCGTTTGAGTGAACGATTTAAAAGTTGTGGCCGTTTCCGTGAAACGATAATCGGTTAGGGTTTAGTTCTCGATCGGGTGGGATTTTCTGCCCGATTTTTGGATATCATGCACGACTTGTGTTAAGATTTTAGTGAGTTGTTCGAGACCGGGTTTTTGCATTCTTGATCGATTATCTCATGCAATTTGTGATGCATGGCATGGATGATGACATGAAATGCCGTTAACCTACGTCCTTTCCAAAATAAAACACGTGATCGGTCTATATATAGCCGACCACTCGCTTTTTGTGGCAACACACACACGATCTCATCACGGGAACTACACGATCTAAATTTCGTGGTTAGCGTACCTGCAAGAGACCATTTCAGAAACATTACATCAAATTCAAAAGAAACTATGAAAACAAATGTTCCACAATCTCATCATCTTCCTCATCATCATCATCTTTCTCCTAGTAACGGTTCATAGAAAGAACCGCCCCGTGGATTGCCACGAGCCAACATTGTCCCGTATTATTACTTCCGCGGGCACGGAGCGCTAATGTAAATTGCAAACATACCTGGGCCGGGCCGTAGTTGCAAAAATTTAAACAAGCATAACCCAGGGTTAGTTTGCCACTTCTATTTCTACTGTAGACCTTACTTGGGCTTTCTATGTCGTTCCTCACCGTATAAATGTGTTGGTGATTTTTAATATGACCCGTAGTGTACGGCATATCCCGACACGGCTCGATACCAGCTGTGACAATCCCTCTCGCTTCGCGAGGTAGGGGTGTCACAGCGCACATCCTCCGGGAGCTCGGTCCGGACCTCCAAGTACCGGGCCCTTATGGGGTGAGCGTCGGCCACCAAGCGATCGACCGAAGAGGCCTCGAGCCTGCGCGCGATTTCGTTCATGGTGGTAAGACCAGAGGAAGATACCAGAATCGGCGCAGGACGAGGGAAGCTGAGCGCCTGAAATACCAAGGAAAATAAAATGAAGCTAATAATCAGAGGCAAATCAAGAAAATAAAAAGGAGATAGTAAAAACAAACCTGCGAAGCGTCGATGCGGAGCGGCCGGACGTCTATCGGCTGTGCCATTGAACCTACAGGTTCGCGTGTTCCAATCAGCTCTCGGCCGGCCGATCCCCCTTCACCAGCAGCATCCTCCGAGGCGGCGTCGGGCACATGGCCAGCTTGTTCAGCTTCGGCGGGCTCATCGAGCGGGCTCATCGGCGAGGCTCATCGGCAGCAGTACCTACAGGAGAAGCCGCGGGCGGCTCCTGGCCGGCCGATTCTTCGACAGCAATAGTGCCTTTGGAAGGAGCGAGTGGGCGACACATGGACAGCTTGTTCAGCTTCGGCGGCAACCTCGGGAGACGCAGGCCGATCCGAGCGAGTTGAGCTCTCCGTAGGTTTTGGATCGGCCCGGCTTGGTATGACTTCGAGCTCCGGAGCTGTTTGAATCGGCCTTTCGGGCGTCGGCGTCCTGGCCCGTGGAGGAGTCGACAGGCGGATTGGCCTATCGGGCGTTGGCGTCCGGGCCGAGGAGGAAGAACCGCCGATTCCTGCAAAGAACTCATAGTTAGTATGTAAAGTGAAAAGGGAATCGGCGATCATGCAATAATAACCTGACGCAGCGGAGATGGTTCATCGAAGTAGTCCGGGTCGGACGGGCGCACAGTGCTGCTTTAGCGGCGCGAGGTGTCGCTTCGGGGCTTGGGTCGGCCCTACAGCTGGCACATTAGCCTTCCTCTTTCCGAGGGCGGCTGTTTTAGTTTTGCCCTTGCGGGCAGCTGGTGCCCTCGACTCATCGCCGCAAAAGCTTGGGCGGGAGTGCGATCGGTGAAGCCGATGTTTGGAACAATTGGGCTCGGCATTAAGTATGCAATCGGCCGGCCACCGATGCTCTGGGTCGGCGGCTCTTCCGTGTCCGATCGAAAAAGAATATACAAGGGTAAGCATTTGGAGTGGCCGATTTCATTTACAAAATCGGCCTCACAAAAATAAATCGGCTACACGTACCTCGGCGAAAGCTTCTCTCGGGACTAAGCCGGAGAAGAAGGAAGCGGTGTTCCGACTGCGGAGGTGCCGGTTCCACTCGCCCCACCAACGGTCAAAAGGCGGGTACTCCGGGCGCCGGGAAAATCCGGCTAAGTCGCCGGTGACAACATCGGCGGTGCGGCCGACGAGCCAATTCCACCGAATGGCGTTGTCGACGGTAGCCCGCGCTTTTATTTGCCCCACATAGAAGAGGTCGGGGGCAACCGGCCGAAGCCGAGTTGGAGGGCCGCCACCGACGGGTGGTAGAACTCATAAGAGCAGAAAGCCTTGCTCCCAAGCAATGAGTCCCGTCGGCAGCGAGACGAGGGCGGAGGCGGGTGGTGAAGATCTTGACAGCCTCCCCGTCGGCCGTTGGGAAGGTGGGGTCGATCCGAAAAGGAGTGTCATACCCCTTCTCGAAGAAATCGATGTACGGGTACCAATCCGTACTTTCGTTGTTGAGGCCCTTGTAGAGGGCGGCGAACCAATACGCCAGGTTGTCATCCGACATGGCCGCCCCCGGTGCCATGGATAACGCTTCCCGAAAGAGATACATCGGCTGGATCGGGCGTGGCCGATTCGGCATAGTTGCCGGGAAGGTGAGGACACCGAGGTCCGGATCGATGGCCTTGGTGGTATGGAGGGACAACCACATTTGGATGAACCACCAAGGGCCACCCGGGTTCTTGACTGATCGGCCGGAACGCAACTCCACCGAAACCTGGTGAAGAAGGAGGTACGCCGATCCCGGAAGATACTTGCCCATGGGAAGGGCATAATCGTCGGCCAGCCTATCGGCTATCGGCAGAAAATTGTTTGTGGGGCTCACGCTGACCCCACATTAGAAGAAGTGGTCAAGCCACATGTTGAGGAAGGCAACGTGCTCGCGGCGATCGACCGTGCCGTGCCCCTTGTTGTAGGTCCGGATGTAGACCTTCCAACCCCTGGTGTCCTTAGGGTTGATCCGATGGGAGGACTTAATGCGGATGGCATCCGGGGTGGCCTCCGCCGTGATATTCAAATCGGCCAACATAACCGTGTCCAGGAGGGTCATGGTAGCCGGCCGTGGCCGAACATGAAGCAGTTCAGGGCATCCGACCGGAGATAAGAAGCTGCCGCCAGCAACGGTTCATTCTTGTGGTGATCGGCCGGAGAAAGTTTGATGGCGTGGGCGATGCCGATGTTGGCCCAACCTTGCGGATGGACGGCCGATACCCGGTTATACCAATCGCGCCATCCCGCAACGGGGTCGGCCATCACCGAAAGCTGTTGGCCCACTCGGCCGATAGTGGGGATCGTTGCCGAAACGGAACCCGGTTCGTTTCGGCACAGATGAGATCCGTGGGGTCGGAATCGTCCATGGGGCCCAAGAAGAAGTGAGTTGGGATGTTGGATGGGATGACGACTTGGTTCCGGATCTCCTAAAAACAAGGAATAGGGCTAAAATGAGAAACGGAACGGAAAGAAGATAGATTGTGAAAATGAACAAGAACAAGAACACGAAGAAAATTGCAAAGGTAGAAAAGAGGGATGCCCGAATGTACATTACCTCCGAACGGCGTTGGTGGTGGCGACGACGCGGCCGGCGGCGGCGGCCGCAGCAGCGAGCAACGAGCGGGATTCATGGTCGCCGGAGAAGAAAAACGACGGCGGCGCGGTAAGAAGTTGAAAAGACTCGAGAAGGCAAGGGTCGCTGGAACAGGGGAAGATGAAAGCCAAGGAGAAGAAACAGATGGGAAATGACCGGGGGTGGCCCTGGGTTTTATGGAGAAGTGACGGGCGATAAACCGGCGCGAGAAAAGAGAATAAGTCGGTCCGACGCATGCGTTGCATACCCCGGACCGGGGGACATGTGTTGACGCCGGTTTTTGACCAAGGGACCCATTGTCGGCGACTATAGGTCAAAAGAGGGCCGGTGGGCGGAAGGCCGACGGCCGCTTGGGCGAGTAAAGGCGCGTCCCTCCCGGGAATCGTGCGCGGACGCCAACGAGAGGAGCATAACATTGATGGGCCCGGCCCACGTTGTAAAATTAGAAATAATAGTTTAATTTTGGAAAAAAGATCCTAGTCGGTTAGGAAATCGGCCCGAAGAGGGTCCGAGTAGGATTCTTTGTGCCGAGTATAAATACATACTCGGATGTAACATGTAAACTCGATTCACATCCAATACAACTTTCGGCGCATCGCCAAACCCTAATTTCGTCAAGTCTACTATTTTCGCGCGGGGATCTTCGGGGCTCCGGTCGACAATAAGTTGGCTTGATAAGGTAATTATGTCGTCTAGTTTCTCGACGCATTGTTCGTAATTAGATGGCTTAATTGCTAGTTATCCGGCGACTAGATCTGTTCCCGATCGGCGTAGTGAGTATCGGCCGGGATGAGTCAAGTTGACCTCGGTCCGGGCTCGTGGTGGAGGTAGTTTGACTTGTCCTGCCTCCCCGTCCCAGCCTTTGCTCACAACGCCGATTGGCTCGGATTTGGTCGTTCGAGTCACGATAGCCGCTATGAGAATTCCTTTACATCTTGGCCGATTCGATCGTGCGGATTCGGTTGACGTGTCCTGTGTTTGCCTTTGCGATAGTTGACTTGTCCTAGGCGCATGCAGCCGATTGGCTAGGGTGTAGATTTACTCTCATAGTTAAGGCGTTTATGATTGTGCTTGTCCTGAATCGGCCGGACGTGCGCGGCCGTTAGACCTGGTCCGATCGCGTGCCATCGGTTGACTTGTCCTGTTGGAGCGATCGGTCGATTTGGGATCTGTGTGGTTGTATTTGTCTTACTTGTTCTTTCGGAGTGTTTAGCCGATTGCTTATCACGTTCATTAGCTGTTTTATGTTTAATTAGTGCCAAATCTGTTAAAGCTGCTTTTGAACCCGAGTTATTAGTATGATTTTATTGATCATCATTATACATTTAGATAGATCTAAATAATTCATCGCTATAACCAATGGCAGAATCGACCAAATACCCGATCGGCCGATTCATGGATTTGATTGATGATTAAACTATCTTCTTGCTATCAAACTAATTACATCCCATTAATAATCACCACTGTTTACATTTTATTCGATAATGTATCCCTGCAAAGTCTTAATGATTTGATCGCTTATCGACGAAATCGGTTGCTAGCCACCGATCGCATGTTATAGCGTCGGCCGATTCCGTATCGTTTGTATCACGATTCGTTTGCCTAGCATTTAATACATAAATGGATGGGCTGTGCTGTTCCTCGTCAATAGCCGATTCTGTCTATCTTACGCCATAATCGGCTATGATCAGTACATCGGTCTATCCGGGCCGATGACCCGGAATTTTACACCTTTTATTGTCTTTGTTGGTTTGCAGGAAAACCATCCGCACGCACCAGCAGCACACGAACATCGGCGAGCCGAGCCGGTCCGTTGGGAGCACGGGACTCTGCGTCGGCCGGGGTTTCGGTGGACTCTCCGGACAACGGTGTGTCGGCGACTTTTGACGTCAACGAGGTTGCCTGGTGAAGCGTTTCGTGCAACACATCCGGCTGAAGAGGACCTTGTCCAGCTGCTGCTTTGGCAAGCAAATCAGCCTCTTTGTTTTCTGTCCTTCTAATGTTTCGACCTCCAATCCTACAAATAACTTGTCCATCTCTCCGACCTTCTAGGCATACGTAGCTATTTCCGGGTCAAGGGTCCTCGTATCCCTTCGCTAATCGTTCTGCTGCTAGCTGCGAATCACAAAACAGGACAACTTTTTGTGCTCCCAATATCCTGGCTCTGTCTTAGCCCCAAGAGGATGCCTTCGTATTCAGCTGCATTGTTGGTGGTCGGAAAAGCCAACTTGGCGGAGTACCTTAGCGTCCGCCCACTAGGAGATGTGATGACAGCAGCACAACCGGCACCGGAGACCCCCACGCTCCATCTCGTGTAAACTGTCCAAATTGGGTCCTCTCGGTTTATCCCGACTTTCGGACTCCGAGCTGCCGTTAGGGGTCCATTCAACCAAGAATTGAGCTAACACATTCGATCGAATGGCTTTTCGTGCGACAAAGGTCAAATCATATTGTCCTAATTCAGCTGCCCACTTCAACACTTTGCTTGGAGGCCTTGTCCTATTTCAGCGCATCTCTCAAGGGGTACTTTGTAGGCACCAGAATAGGATGATCATCGAAGTACCTTCGTAGCTTACGTGATGCCATTGAGATGGCACACAATAGTTTTTCAATAATTCCATATCCGCATCCGGCTCCAGCAAGTGTTTCCGAGACATAATAAACTGGCAGATGCTTTGCTTCTTGCTCCTTCGTCCGATATACGAGGACGCCACTAACCGCCTTCGGGGCTGCTGCAACATAGAGAAGAAGCGGAACCTTGGGTGGAGGTGGTTTCAAGGTGGTCAGCTCCACTAAGTACTCCTTGAGCTGTTCAAAAGCTACTTGATGCTCCTCTGTCCACATGAAAACCCGCGGACCCCTTAGTATCTCAAAGAATGGCATGCTACGTTCCGCAAGTTTGGAGATAAATCTGCACGGAGCCACAACTCTTCTAGTAAACCTTTGCAACTCTCTTATGGACTTTGGGGGTTCCATATCTAGAATTGCTTTGATTTTTGTTGGGTTAGGATCGATGCCGGCTTCCGATACCATGTATCCCAACAGCTTACCCGCCTTGACTCCAAACATGCACTTGGCTGGGTTTAGCTTCATGCCCACTCTATGGAGGTTTGCGAAGGTCTCGGCTAGATCCTTCACATGATCTTACTCGAGCAATACTCTTGATTACAATGTCGTCTACGTGAACCGATGCATTACGACCCAACCGATCACCGAGGGTCGCCTTGACGGATCGAGAAAACGTAGCTCCGAGCATTCGTGAGACCGAAGGGCATTCGATTATAACAATATGTTCCTCCGGGTATCCGAAAGGCTGTCAAAGGTTGATCTTCGCTTGCTAGCCGGACTTGATGAAAACCCGAGTAACCATCAAGGAAACTCATCAACGCAGCGCCCGCCGTAGTGTCAACCAGTTGATCGATCCTTGCCAGTGGAAAATCGTCCTTCGCGCAAAACTTGTTGAGAGTTGTGAAGTCGATACACATTCGCCATTGTCCATTCGGTTTTTCACTAAGACGAGATTGGCTAACCACGTTGTCCGATCAATGGGGCGCACTACCTCCGCATCCAGCACCTTCCGTACCTCTGCCTTGAGAATGGTGATTTTTTCTTCTGTCCAATCCCTCATGCGCTGCTTTATGGGCCTTACTTTTGGGTCCACATCCGATCCGTGCACAGCTACACCCTTGTCAATTTCGGGGATATCCTTTGATGACCAGGCAAAGACATCAGCATTGTTCCTTAAAAACCGAAGGAGCTCCACTTCTCTTCCTTCGGATAACCCACATCCGATCCAAACGGTCCGATCGAGCTGATCCACACATAAGACCACCTCCTTCGTGGCTTCCTGTGGCTGTACCTTTGGCATATACTTAGGCGCGGTGGGAAGTTCCACAAGACCAGGAGTGCCTTCACTTTTGCCAATAACATTAATGTGACGCTGCTCGGGGGCCATGCCGACTTCCAGCCTTCCGGCCTCGGCCTGATCCCCGTATATCGTGATGACCCCTCTCGGTCCTGGTATCTTCATACGGAGATAACCATGATGAATGATGGCCGGCAACTTGTTGATGACCCTTCGTCCTAGCAACAAATTGTACGGATATACCATGTCCACTTCCCCCTTGTCCATTGGATCCGAGAGAATGAAACCTTGAGAGTAATACAACCCATGGGATGAATTGGCTGCCCTCCGAAGCCCTGCAGGGGGTGTACGAAGGTTGTAAGTCCGCTCTGAGTAAATCCCATTTTCTCCAAGGTATTCCATAGCAACACATCTGCTGAACCGCCTCCGTTAATTAGAACTTTGTGTACGTCGAGGCCATGAATATTGGCCCTCATGACGAAGGCATCATCGTGCGGATAAATCATTGGTCTAAAGTCAGCTGCTGAAAAGGCGACCGGCACGTCCATCCATTTATGAAGTCCAAGCGGCGGACAAGCGGCTACGTGAGATACCTGCCCGATGTATTCTCTGCGTTGTCTCTTGGATGGAAAGTCTCTACTATTTCCTCCGGTGATCATGAGGATCGTTCCCTTGGACGCTTGACTACACGCGTATTGAGCTGGCTCGCCCGCCGAAACTTGCTGCATCGCCCTTGATCCTGACCGATGCACCTCCGGGGTTCGACTATTGGAGAGACGGACGATGCTCGCTCGAGCTGCACCGGCGGTGGATAATGAGCTGGCTGTGCAGCCCCGTAGGGTGGAGCATATATGGGTGGGACATAAGGCATGTGGAACGGTAAAGGTGGTGGTGGTGGCGAGTGTCTGCGAAGGTGTCGGCGACGCATAATGACTAGTGTGCATCATCGAGCGAGGGCCTTTGGTTTGCCCCTTCTGTCTTGCCGCACACATTGCCTTGATTTCTTCATATTTGTTGGTCGTGTGATTTGCTCCGACCCATGATAGTAACAAAAAAAAAACTTGGGGCCTATTCCCTGAGAAATTCCTGCCTCGGCCACCTCCTCTGTTGCCACCTGACCGAGATGACCCCTGCGATTGTTCCGAAGGATGACTTTCTTGCTGCGGGAAGTCCTGCTCTACATTGTATACATTTCTCAGCATTTTTTGCTGGTTCTCTTCATGCCCGAACTCGTCCGGACGCTTCTCCCCCTTCGGTCGGACCGATGACACCAACATGCCTTGGCATTTTGTATATCTTGCTCGACCCTTTCTTGACCTTCCAATATCCAGAGCAAGTGATCCAGATTTTGCGGTCGCTTTTCCCCGATTCTTCTTCGGGCTTCACAGATATGAAGGGTGCCACGGATTCTATGACGATGGATTACGGTACTTCAGCCACCCGACATTTCAAATGCATAAACCTTTTAGTGAACTGTGCCGGTGTTTCCCCTTCTCTTTGACAACACGTAGCCGGATCTCCGTTGTTCAACTCCTTCGGTTGAGATCCACGAAAGTGCACCGACAGAGCTTTTTGAGATGTCCCCAAGAGCCGATAGATCCGGCTGGCAGCCTAGAGTACCAAGTGCTTGCTATGCCTTCCAATGCTAACGGTAGCGCCCTGGCTTTGATAGCATCTCCTCCACTAGCGAGACTCAACCGCAGTCTCATATCGGATGAAGTACTCTTTTGGGTTAGTCGTTCCTCTATATACCGGAAGCTTGACTCCAGCCGGTCGATGTGGCCAGGCTCGCTGTCTGCAATTCCCGGGTTAACGGCAACGAAGGGTCTACCTCAACCTCCTGGCCTGGACCTGCAACCGCAGGAAGAGCATATTGCCTTGGTAACGGATCCTCCCGCGGCTGCATCATCCGCCCGAGCCCTTGATTCTATGAGGACAGCTCTCGAAAGACTTCGTGAGTCGGGGCCCTTTGTTCCGACATATTTGCTCTCTTGAGAACCTCCGGTTGCTTTGTCAGCAACTCCTGCGTTTTTATAACAGCTTCAAGCCTCTTCTTGTACCCTTCCTCCTGCCTTGCGAATTTTTCCATGGCTTGCTTTCTCGACTCACGCTCTTCGATGAACCTCCTCCGATTGTACTCGTGCTTCTAATTGTGCTGCAAGAAGGCTCACTTGCACCTCTCTTCGAGCCTGTTCCTCGGCATCCCTAAGCGGCCTTCGATGTTCTTCCCTTCGAGTTTGCTCTTCACGCTCGCGAGAAGCCCGGTATTGTCTTCCCTTCGTGTTTGACCTTCGCGCTCGGCAAGGAGCCCGGCGTTGTCTTCCCTTTGAGCCTGCTCTTCACGCTCGGCGAGAAGCCTAGCATTGTCTTCCCTCCGAGCTTGCTCTTCACGCTCTCTTTCCCAGCTCTCTCTTTCCAAGTCCGGACGATCCCGCTACGAGCCGAGGTCCTCCGGTGTAACTCGTAGTGACGCTTCACGGCCTCCTTCGATCCCAGTCGAGGTTCCTTCATTGGCGGCCCCCTCGGCCATGTCCGCAAGTACACCTTCTTGACCAATCGTGCCTCCTAGCTCGCTACTCGTGGAACCCGAAGGGTCACCGACCCAGTGACTTCCGGTATATCCTCCGGCCATAACGTGGGCTTTTCCGTTCGATCCCCACGGACGGCGCTAGCTGTTGTGGTTACGAAGGCCACAAGCAACGAGAATAGGGCCAGCCCAAGGTGTCCCGGAGATTTTAGGGGGCTGCGAGACTACGAAGGTCCTTGGGCTAGGCTCGATGGAGAGGAACAGAAAGACTACGAAGGAAGTTGGAGTCCAAATAGATCACGAAGGAGTCACGAAGGACCCCTTGAATTATCTCTCGTTTCTGTTATAGTTGGGTTACGGGGAGGGATCGGACCAGCTCGTGTGATGGGCTGAGAGAGTATTTATAGTCCATACTCTCTCAACCCTAATTCTCACCATCGACCCATACAAGGTACACTTATACCCTTCCTATTCTACCCACTCTTGGGCCGAATCCCCTCTTCATGTGCTTGTTGGGCCTTGGTTGGGCCAAATCCTTCCCACCAAGTGCTTCTTCCGGGCCTTGTGGTGGTTGCTCTATGTCCTTGTTGGGCCTTGTTTCCCTCCGGACCGGTCCACTGGGGTAAGGTGGTGATCTTCCCCTAACAATTTTGATGTCATCGAAAAGGGGTAAAACTTAATCTTTTCGAATTTTTATAGGGAGTTCTATTGATCCAAATTATATGGGACTTGTTCCCAGATTTTTCTTTTGACTTGCTCTACAACATATATTTGTTCCAGGGGCAATTGTTATAGGAAAATTTCGACTTGTAGTTCAACCCAATAATAATTTGTTTGAACTTGCAATTCAAATCACTATGCATGTGACCAAAAATTTTATATTGGGGTTCTACATGGTCAGTAGATAATTTTAGAATTTAGAGTTGAGACGTTCGTGACACCGGGGTGTCACAGCCCTCCCTCCTTAAGGAAATCTCGTCCCGAGATTAAAGTCGGACTAGAGGAAGGTTAACGTGTCATACCCGAGAGTTGATGCAAAAATCCAGGGTAATGAGTACGCAAGAATTCTGCTGATTCCCAGGTTGCTTTATCTTCGAAATGATTATTCCAATGGACTTTATAAAACTTGATTGCTCGCTTCCGAGTGACCCGTTCTTTTTCATCCAATACTTTCACCGGATGCTCGGAATAGGTTAGGTCAGGTTGCAAGCGTGAATAATCATCCAAGACAACATCCATCGGTGGATTGAGACATTTCTTCGGTTGAGACACGTGAAAGATGTCATGCACACCCTATAGATTGATCGGCAATTCCAACTTGTATGCTACCGGTTCACATTTTTCAATTATCTTGAATGGACCGATATAGCGGGGAGCTAACTTTCCTTTGACTCCAAACCGCTGAATACCTTTCATAGGTGATACCCGAAGGTAGACATGGTCACCATTTTCAAAGGTTAGGGGCCGACGTCTTTTATTCGCATACATTTCTTGTCGTTCTTTTGCAGCTCTCAAATTTGCTCGAATAATCCGAACTTTCTCTTCGGCTTGCTGCACAAGATCAGGTCCAAAGGTAACTCTTTCTCCAGGTTCGGACCAATTGAGTGGAGTTCTACAGCTACGTCCATATAATGCCTCAAACGGAGACATTCCTACGCTCTCTTGATAACTGTTGTTATATAAAAATTTAGCGAGAGGCAAGTGGTCATCCCAATTACCACCATGTGTCAAAATACATGCCCTAAGCATGTCTTCCAATATCTAGTTCACACGCTCGGTTTGTCCATCGGTGGCGGGGTGATAAGCTGAACTGCGAATTAACTTGGTACCCAAGGATGCATGTAGCTGTTCCCAAAATCGTGCCACAAATTGAGAACCACGATCTGAAATTATCGTCTTCGGTACACCATGCAAGCACAATATTCTAGAGATATAAAGCTCAGCATATTGGCGAATGGAATAGCAAGTGCTGACCGGTATAAAGCGGGCTGATTTTGTAAGCCGATCAAGAATAACCCAAATGGAGTCATGCTTCCGAGAGGTGCGAGGGAGACCAACAATAAAATCCATACTGATGTCGTCCCATTTCCACTCGGGAATGCTTAACGGTTGTAGCAATCCGGCTTTCTTCAAATGATCAGCCTTAATGTGTTGACATGTGTCACATTCCGCAACATAACGTGCGACTTCCCGCTTCATCCTAGTCCACCAAAAATTTTCTTTCAACCCTTGGTACATCTTGTTGCTACCTGGGTGAACTGAATATTTGGATTGATGAGCTTCGTCCAAAATTTTGTGACGTAGCTCAAAATTTTTGGGGACTACCAAACGGTTATTGAACCATAGAACACCTTTGGTATCTTGCTAAAAACAAGCAGCTTTGTCATCCTTAATTTTCTACCGAATGTGTGCCATGCCTGGATTATCACTTCATCTCGGATGGTAGAATGAATAGTCAAATTGTGTATGGCTGAAACCGGTGGAATATGAACGCTTGATTCATCGGAGGGGACATCCTTGCTGCTGTTCTCAAATTCCAAATTCAGATTATTGCAATGCACCTTTCGGCTCAATGCATCGGCTACAATGTTGGCTTTACCGGGGTGATAATGAATTTTCAACTCATAATCCTTAATTAGCTCAGGCCATCTACGTTGTCGCATATTCAAATCAGATTGTGTGAAGATATACTTGAGGCTCTTATGATCCGCGTAAATGTGCACAAGATTTCCCAACAAATAGTGCCGCCATATTTTCAGTGCAAGAACCACTGCGGCTAACTCCAAATCATGAGTTGGGTAGTGCTCTTCATGCTCGCGCAACTGCCGAGATGCATAAGCAATGATACGGCCTTCTTGCATTAGCACACAACCAAGTCCCGTCCGGAAGCATCACAATATATATCAAAAGACTTTGTGATGTCGGGTTGAGCCAAAACGGGAGCGGTGGTTAGCAACTTCTTCAAATTCTGAAAAGCCTCTTCACACTCGTTGGTTCCAATCAAACTTCACATTATTTTGCAGAAGCTTGGTGATAGGTTTTGCCAACTGAGAAAAATTAGGAATAAACCGTCGATAATATCCAGCTAGTCCAAGAAAACTGCGGACTTGAGAGACGGTTTTAGGTGGCTTCCAATTCAGCACATCTTAAACTTTTCCAGGGTCAACTGAGATACCCTCGGCTGAAACCCCATGACCAAGGAATGGTACTTGTTCCAATCAAAATTCACACTTGCTGAATTTAGCATAAAGCTTGTGATCACGTAATCGTTGCAACACGATACGGAGATGTTCAGCGTGCTCTTCTTTGGACTTGGAATAAACAAGAATGTCATCGATGAAGACAACAACAAACTTGTCTAACTCCGGCATGAATACTGAATTCATCAAGTACATGAAATATGCTGGGGCATTGGTCAATCCAAAGGACATCACCAAATATTCATGAAGCCCGTATCTTGTGCAAAATGCGGTCTTGGGAATATCTTCTTCTCTAATTTTTATCTGATGGTAGCCTCGAGCGGAGATCAATGTTTGAAAAGACCTTGACACCAATCAGCTGATCAAAGAGAATATCAATGCGTGGCAATGGATACTTATTTTTGATGGTGACTTCATTCAGCGGTCGATAATCGACAACAAGGCGCAAACTTTTGCCCTTTTTCTTCACAAACATAGCAGGACAACCCCAAGGTGATGAACTTGGGCGTATGTATCCTTTGTCCAATAATTCTTTCAGTTGGATTTTCAGTTCTGCCAATTCATTTGGTGCCATCTTGTACGGTTGACGAGAGATCGGAGATGTTCTCGGTTGTAACTCAATTTTGAATTCAACATCTCGGTTAGGAGGTAAACCAGGTAGGTCATCGGGAAAAACATCTTGGAACTCACAGACAATTGAGATATCATCCATAGATTTTTTCTCCAAATGATGGACAACAATGGTAGTTTTTGGAGATAGGTGCAAAAGAATGGAATCAGGTCCATAAAGTGGAGAATTTAAATGGACGATACGAAGTGTAATATCTAGCATAGCCTTGTGAATTGTCATCCATTGCATGCCCAAAATAAAATCTATCTCTTGCTATTCTAGCATGATAAAGGCGGTAGGATAAATTTTTTGGTTCAATTCCAAGGATGCTCTACTCAAAACTTGATTAGCAATAATTTTCCCATCGGAGATTGGATAACATATGGTGAGCTAATAGTGTGGGTGAGCAACTTATGAGTTTGTATGCAAGACTTGCTAACAAAATTATGAGATGCTCCAGAATCGAATAAAATGACAATTAGGCATTGATTTAACAAGAACGTACCCGCAAGAACTGGTTCACCCTGTGGAATGTCTTCAAGGTTGGTGAAGTTAACACGTCCAGTCCTATTTGTTTGCCCACACAGCTGATTTGCAGCTCTCTCATGTGCTTGCCTTCCAGCTTCACTTCGGGGATAGGTACAATCCTTAGCAAAATGACCATTTCGGCCACAGTTGAAGCATGGATGTGGGTTGTACTGTCCGGAAGGCTGTGCAGGGCGTGCACTCTGGTTTTGCTGTTGCTGAGGTGCACGTGGTGCATACTACTGCTGCTGAGGAGGTGGAGCATTGCCTTGCTGAGGTGGACGGCCATAAGCGTGCTGCTGTGGGCGATAGAATTGCTGCTGTGGTGCAGCCCGGAAACGTTGCCCATTAGGTGAAGTGTACACAAGCCGGTATTTTGGTGGAGGACCAGACCGTGCGTCACCTGTGGGAGCCTTTAGAGCCTTTCTCTTGCGTTCATCTACTTCAACTTCTCGCTGAGCATCTTCCTGAATGATAGCAGCATTTATCAAATCATTCGAGTGTGCCCGTACTCGCCAAGTCAGCTTCTCTTTGAGCACCGGATTCATGCCCCTTCCGAAAGCGGCACGCTTCTTCTCTTCAGTGTCGGTGTGATGAGGAGCATACCGTGCTAAGTGATTGAATGTCCGGGAGTACTCGAGAATAGTCCTCCCTCCTTGTTTCAAATCTTCAAATTCACACAACTTGTGTTCCATGAGTCCAGCGGGGACAAAGTGAGAGCGGAAAGCAGTCTTGAACTCATCCCACTCGAACAACATGACCTTCGGGCAGCGAGGCTATGTAATTTGCCCACCAAGCACCGGCGGATCCTTGCAACTCGCTGTGCGGCGAACAGTGGCTTCCGAGCATTGGTGCAATTGAGCAAGCCAAACTTCGACTCCAAGATATGGAGGAAATGGTCAGCACCTAGAGGTTCCTTAGCATACTCGAACTCTGGTGGCTTGGTGGAGTTGAAATCCTGATAAGTGCTTTGCCGTGGCTGATCATCACGGCGTCCACCAGCACCATTAGCATTCTGAGCTATCTGTCGGAGGACCTCGGTGTCCTCCTGTCGGGATTCCAACAATGATGCAAGCACTTGCGCCAACGAAGGTGGCGGCGGTGGTGGAGGTTCATTGCGACGTCCTCCTTGCTGGGAACTTTCAGCTTCACCTCGACGGGTGTTCACCATGCTGAAAAAGAATGAACGTTGTACATTAGTTTTCCTTATCCCATAGACAAAGATAAAAATTCTTGAAGGAATTAATGTACAAGAACATTAAAATTCATAATTGCTTCAAAGAAAATAAGCCAACATGTGTTTCCATTGCACTTGGAAAGTGGACACAAGGTTAGTTGACATAGGGTACTTTCTGACATTCGCGGTAATTGGCATCAAAATGCAACTCTTTCCAGTACAAGAAGGAGATGCATTTGCCTCAGCTGTAGCATTCACTTCATCCCAAGGTACAATGAATATCTTGGAAAATTTCGAACCAAAAAGGATCCGAGCTATTTGCTACATGACAATCTGGACAGACACGTCTTCACTAGACAGCAGTCGAAAAAGTGCACTTTCTGGAAATTTCAGAGTCTACTCATATGTTATGATTAGTACCACATTACAGAGGACTTCATAATGTTTCCAGAATGTACTCAAACACATCAATCACATAAATAAATTGTGAGATATGAATTATCCATGGTGACGCATGATCTCAGGAAAACTGTCGGGACCATCCTTAATGTTTTACATCCTGAGAGCAGTACAGGAGGAATCAGGCTGGAAACTGAGTTGTAAAAGAAAGTAGACTTTCTAACCTTTCCAACAAGTGCTTATTTGCCTCAAGATGATGTGTAAAACTAAAGTTATGAATTTTATACGGTGAGGCACCAAATCTGTGAGCATTCTGTCCGGAGAGAAAACTGGTCGTGATCCATTGATAGATTTGGCCAACTTCCATGCAAAATCATGGAAACCTCATCATACTATAGTTGTATATGGATAAAATATCTTTCCAACGGTTACTCATGTGAAAATTTTCACCATCTAGAACGAAAGATATGAATTATTTACTAACATGAGTAAGAATCTTGGTTTTAGGGAACAGACTTCAAAGGTTTCGAATTTGAGGCACTTCTCAACATGGTTGAGCTTTGGAAAGAGTAGTGAAATCAGTGGGACTTCCAACACCTTCCAGGAATTATTTGTATGCCTCAAAATTCAAAAGGGTCAAATAGATATAAAATTTTTCATTCAGTCTCAATGTTGCACATGCTTGCAGAATGGACAGCATGAACTGTCTAGCTCGTTTGACATATTTGGAGGCCTTCGAAGGGTCAAAAGGAGAATGTTTGAATACGAAACTTGTAGATAATTTCGAAACCTTTTCAGAGAGTATGATACTATGGTTTGACAACATTTAGGACAGGAGCTATGAATTTTTAAAGGATCAGGACAGATTCGTTACCGATTCAAAGATTGAGATCTAGGTTTTTCCTTAAGTCAATATTTTAGCATCTTGGTTATTTAAAACATACACAAAAAAATCAAAAGATTGAAAAGGGACAAGGCAAATTTTAATTAAGTTATTTGTATGCCATACCATGATGCAAGTTAATTATTTAACCTAACCGTTCCTTACTAAACGAAAAGAAATTGTTTCACCGTCTCAACGGTGTACGAACTTTGGGTGGCGACCCGCACTCAATCACGTAAGTCAGTCTAAATTATCGACACACACTTAACTAACGTAGTTATGTACCTGTAGAAGATTCATTTCAGAAACATTACATCAAAATCAAAAGAAACTACGAAAAGAAGCACAGTTCTACTAGTAACGACCCATTGAAAAGGATCGCCTCGTGGTAAGCCACGAGCCAACGAGTGTCCCGTATTTTCTGTCGGTGGGCACGGACCGCTAATTTAAATGCAAACATACCCGAGCCATAGCCGTAGATGCAAGTATTTAAACAAACATAACACAGGGTTAGCATTGCCACCAACTCTAACATCCTTATATATATTTGGGCATATACTAACGTATTCCTCACCGTATTTACGCCGTAGTTTTCAAAAATATGTCATAATTGTTGTATTATCCCGGACCAGGCTCGGTACCAGCTGACACGAGACCGACCCACGGATCGAAGATCCCGAGGTGCTGTTTAAGCAGACGGAGTTCAAATATGACATAGAGAAATTAACATCATTTTACATCGGAGTTTAATGCAGCGGAAAATAAACCAGTTCAAGTTTGAAAATGCGGAAGCGGAGGCATAAATGAACGTCTACAAATATACATCTCGACAACACATGCGGTGGTGATTAATCCAAGCCCATACGGATAACCACGTAGCCAAACACAAGAAGCGAGCAAGGCTAGGCTTCCTAGTGAGAAGACCAGCCCTTTGGGATCTGCAGGTCCCAGGACAAGTACACCAACGAGGCAACTCATATGCATCATCCGTATTGCCTGAAAAACAACATAGGCACAAAGCCCGAGCAACTAAAGCTCAACAAGACCGACCCATCAAATGGTTCACAAAACCGACTCCTAGACATGGATGGTTCGGAGGAGTGTACTGATTTTCAGGATATAAAACAACGACTAAGCAATGGATCCTTACTTTCAATATTATTGCCAAGTTTAATATTAGGTAAATAAATTCAGCGATCATGCAAGAGAAACATAAGTACAAGTGTAGCATATATATATCAAAGTAACCTCATCAACAACAATAACCGAGCAAGTACCATTAGCATTTAGAATTTAAATTCAAGTTATTTCTATGATGTGACTCGGTGAACAAGCAGACTACTCATTAGTGCGAGGGACAATGATACATATCAATTTTACACTAGCTAGGAAAAACCCGAAGCACATGACATACGTATCATTGAAGAACACGTATCTCAACCTTTCACAAAGGTGTCATTCAAGAGGGAAGGGTACCAGATCTCCAAAGTGGCCAGCAGCTCATCGGTAACGTCGTGAGCCTACTACCCACTCCTTGCCCGGGCACAACGACCGAAGACCAGGGTTATCTTCCATAGTACAACATCCAAGTGCTACATAAGCTTACTAGTTGCCAATAAAACTAGCATGTACTCGGTACAGTTCAAAACTTGTCCGAAGGGGCCAACAACGATATGGTCCTCAACCGACACCGACGGGGCTACAACCTTGCAAACCATGCCCTCGTAAGGCACATGTGCTTGCCCTTTCCTCTACTGGCCCGTCCATGTCTCAACTTTTAGTTGTTTACACGAACGGTCTGCCACCTTGCGAGACAAGCCCTATTCAGGCCCTTGCCTTCGCTCTTTCCAAAACAGACTCGTTCGGTTCCATTTACTTAAACATGTGATTAACAACTTGTTCTACTAACATTTGAGTAATTGACCTTGTGTACCGTTGATCCAAGAATTAAGCATAGCAAATATTCTAGTAGGCTAACCGTACCAAGTATAACGTCTACATAGGATTCATCTAGGGACAATGCAAAGTGGATTTTCAGCCAAATACCTAGACTTAATGCACAATACATTCTAGACAGTCTAGCAGTTGTGATACTGAAAATAAAAACTTTAAAACTGGAAGGATGCACCGGGGCTTGCCTCGAGCTACTACAACAGAGTTAGGGTCTTCGGATGCCGGGTCTTGATTGTGAGAGATATCCTTCTAAAGATCCTCAACCGGCACTTCAACGTTTCCTAAATTAACGAGATGTCAATATCGATGAATGCAAAGACATGCAAATAATATGGATGACGTCGATGTATGAATGATACATTCAAAAACAGAATTGATATGTTACGTAAGATGGTTCTCGAAGACATGTGCTTAAATATAAATTTATTTTAAAGTATCCTTTCATTATCACATGTAATAATGAATTACTTAATCATAATAATTAAAGGCATTTAAATGACATGATCACATTTGAAAAGTTTCTGTACCAATGCATTAAGCAGGTGATACATGCATGAAATAACAAACTAATAAACAAGTTTCATCATTTTATGTGGAGAGGATTTACTTTAAACATAAAAGCAACGGTATTTACTAACAAAAATTCTTTAGGAATTTATTGGTTGCAGATATGAACACAACCTATAACATGGTGATACTACCAGCTATTAGTGACATTTAGGCTCTGGTATTACAATTATTTGATGCATAAATTAATTACGGGAATTTAAATATGATAAACTAAGAATTAAGAATACAATGCTATACATGCAGGAACAATATGAATATGATGCACCACAATAAAGAGCATGGTCAGAGGAGTCCAAAACATTTTAGTTTACATCATTTGCATTTCCATATAAAAAGATATGAATTTATTTGGCTTTACAAACTTATAATTATTCTGGAAATACTATGCAGCAAAAATGAGTTTTATCAACCCCATTAAATATTTATCTTTATAAGGAATCCAACAAAATTGGATTTTCTCAAATTGGAGCCCTAAATCTTAAGTTATGATTTTTCTACATTTATTCAATTTTCATAGCACAACTGGATAATTACGAAATTGCCATCATCGTCTTCAACACAGCAGAGCGCATCCATGGTGGCTCGATGGCCGGAGACGGTGGGAGAAACGGCCGGGGATGGGCCAAGGGGGCAGGGAAAAGTGCGGAAGCACAGCACACGAGGTGGAGGAACCCTCGGGCCGGCCCACGCGGACGAGGCTCACCGGAGATAGCTCATCCGTGGGCAACGACGGACGAGCGACGTTAGGCGGCGGTGTGAGCTCGAACGGATGGATGGATCGACGTGATTCTTGGTCGTGGAGCTTCACCGGAGCGAGGAGAACACCGGCACGGGGTTCATCGTCGAGGACAACGGCCCGAGGTAGCTTCTCACCGTGCGGGTAACGATGGCCGGCGAACGTGGTAGGGAAAAAATGATTTCCGGCCTGCGCGGAGGGGGAAACAAAGGGGAAAATGGTCGGGCAGGAGCTGTAGGTTGACGCGCATCCAATGGAGGGATAATCTTGTGTCGAGACTCATCGTGGAGAATCAATTTCACGGTGGCACCATGGACGTTCGGATGTGGCTTCGTCGGAGAGATTTGCGAAATACTTGCTGCTCCAAGTACGGATGGGGACGGCCTCTCCGGTGGAGCTAGAGGGGGCTGGGGCACATCAATTGGCGTGCTCGGTTTGGCTAGGGAGCGAGCGGGTGACGGCGCGCTGCGAGCTGCGGGGGCGCGGCAATGGCGGAGCTTTGCTCTCTCGCTCGTGTAGCGCGTGAGAGAGAGAGTGAGGCAGAGAGTGAGAGGCAGAGTGAGGGGAGCCGGCTTGAGGTGCGTCGTGGTGGGGGCAAGGCTCGGAGGAGATGTGCCACGGGGAGGGGCAGGTGGCGCGCTTCTTACGCCCTGCCGGGGCGTGAGGGAAAAGGAAGGGAGGAAGAAGGCACCGACGTATGGGTCCCGAGAATATGCCAAGCACCTTTTTCTTTTTCTGGTTTGTGACTTTTCTCCAAAAG